>JAMXBB010000010.1:52886319-53000466 GCA_024138015.1 Lumnitzera littorea | reverse complement strand
CCATCCACTCCGATAACTGTAATGTTCTCAGTAGAATAGACAATGCTGGCTCTTGCATGAAATTACAAATGGAATGGGAAGTGTTGATTGGGCACTTTAAATATAAGTCTCTCAAACCCAACCCAATCCGATACATTTCGTAGCCTAGAGCTCATCCCTATGGACCCAAGCCCTAAGTCTGTATGGACCAAGCCCAGTAAGCCATGCAACAATTAGAATAAACAAGATAAAGATAAAACAGTCACATCTTGAATTAGTGGAACGCGTTGATCAAAATAACTCCACTCTCCTACACCTGCAGGAGAAAATCTCTCCCACCAACTGACCTCCAACTATCAGCTCTACTCTTTTATAAATACCAAGTCATCACCCAATGGTAAGGCTCTCTAGACTTTACGCACCAAACTCGCATATTACTCCAAATCACTTATTACTCTCAAGAGCACACTGCTAACTTAAGCATCGGAGTGATTACACCGAACAATCCCTCAGCATCCCCTCACTGTCTTCTATTTTGAAGGCCTCATACATACAAAGCTCAAACAACTATCACCAAGAACTCAAAGATGACATTTGACGCCGTCTATGGGAATCAAAATTCCTACACTTGAAACCTCAAACACATTACACACATACCCTATGAGCAATTCTTTAGACATCATGTCTCAATGCGATGAGCAAGAATACCAACAGTTAGGGGCAATCAACCCCTCCCAAGGGCTATGCTAGAGGAGCACATGGAATGCCTAGCTGAGGAGTATGCTGCTCAGAATAGGGTGCTTCGTACTTACTTAGACGAGGCAGAGCAGTGCAATACACAAACTCACCCTAAGCTTTGGATGCTCGCACTAGACGAAACGACATCTAGCAGCAGAATGAAAGGGATCAACAACCTGATCCACCATTGCATCAGTAGCCAGCAAGGTCTATAACCACCCACGACTGAGCTCTAGCTGCCAACAAACAAGAAGTAGACTCGCAGGGAGTGCAGGCTCATTCATCTGCATAAGAGCTCACCCGACAGACGATGCCAACCTGAACAAGCTCCATGCTATAGTAAGTTGGCTCTTCGAGCAGCAGGAGAGCAAGGCTGCTGGAGACGCCTGGCTGGTCGCCAACAATAAGACCCCCTTCACCAGGGGTGTCCAAGACAAAGTGCTACCCTCTAACGGTAAACTTCCATCCTTAAGCCGATATGATAGTACAAGTGATCCTGATAACCATCTTCTCCATTTCCATACCCTCATGAACCTTTACAGTCATAGAGATGCCATAATGTGCAAGGCCTTCCCAGGCATACTAAGTAAGGTAGCCTAGACATAGTTTAACCACCTCCCAAACAATTCCATTAGCTCCTTCGATAAGCTAGTGCAGAGGTTCAGCCTCCATTTCAAGGCTAGTAAGCCCTCGTCCAAGGACACATCATCCTTATACCTAGTAAAGCAGCGAAAAGGCGAGTCCCTATGCAATTACGTAGCCCGGTTCAATAACTCCATGGTCAAGATCTCTCAGTTGGATGAGGGAGTTGCTGTCCACGCCACCTAGCTTAGCATCCGACCCTCCGGAGATTTCTTCTAATCACTCGTAAAGAGCAAGCCGAAGACCCTAGCTAAGTTCTAAAACAAAGCACAGAAGTACATCAACTAGGAAGACAACATTCGCGCCAAGCGTAACGCTGACCGAGAGAGGTCGAGCATAAAGCAAGACAAGGAAAAATTGTTCGTAAAGGATTGCCTCAGTAATAGGATGCCAACCAAACCAGAGGGAGAGAGCTCTAGGAAGAAGAGGTGCCAAACCAAAAGTGACACCCACCCCCCACCCCAACTCCCATTTACACCCAGTATACACCCCTAAATAGGCCTATTGCTCAGGTCTATTCCGAAGTAAAGCACAAGAATTTGCTCCAACCGTTGCAAAAAATGTAAGGGAACTCTGAAAAATACTATCAATTCCACGATGACCACAACCACACAACCGATAAGTTCTTCTAGTTGAAGAACGCCCTCGAACATGCCATTTAGCATGGTTTCTTCAACAAATATGTAGCCCACCGAAGAACAATGACCATTCTAATAACGATGGAGACAAGGCACCTTAGAGGAGACAGACCAAGAACACCTACACTGAGCAAAATAATGATTGCCACAATGATTGTGCCCCCAATGGCATCATAAACGTAATCATGGGGGGAAGGGGGGGATAGCCATACCCTAGGAGCTAGCCAAGCACTAATAGCTCGGTAAACGCCCCGTCTGAGATGCTGGCCGTAAGGGAGAAGAGATAAAAGCTAAACACTTCCATCACTTTCTCCGATGAAGATCTTGAAGGGGTTGATATACCCCATCAAGACGCCCTGGTAATAGGGGCAAGGATCTCAAAATTTGAGGTCTTGAAGATTATGGTGGACACCGGCAGCTCCATTGACATCCTATTCCTCCATACATACGACAGGATGAGAAATAAGCTTTGGGTAAAATTGAAGTCGTACCACCATAATCTGATCGTCTTCAATGAAAGTACGGTCCAAGCCAAGGGTATCATCACATTGAATATGGAACTCGACAATGACAACTACATGGCACAACAACTAGTAGAGTTTGTTGTGATTGATTACCCCTCCCCCTACAACGCGCTCTTGGGAAGACCAAACCTGAACGCGTTTAGGATTATCACATCCTCCCTTCATTTTAAGACCAAATTCTCGACCCCAATTAGGGTAGGAATATGGAGATGTGATCAAAAGCTCTCACGAGAGCTCTACATCAAGACGACTAAAGGAGATGGCCTCTTTGCCCTAGAAACAAGCCTGCAGGAGAGGCTAGCTGAGAGGGGCAAGCTTAGAGAAAAAATAGAAGATGTCCAGATTGGAACCTCGCCCAAACAGACCACAAAAGTTGGGATTAAGACTCTAGCCAAAGTAAAGAACGAAATCATTGCCCTCCTATAGGCAAATTCAAATAGGTTTGCCTGGTCGGCATCAGACATGCCTAATATTTCACCCAACCTGGCAACCCACAGCCTCAACATCGACACTACAGCACAGCCTATCAAACAGAAAAAGAAGCATTTTGCTCTAGAACGGTGGGCCACAATCGAAGAGGAAGTGTAGAAGCTGCTTAAAGTCAGCTTCGTAAGGGAAGAAAAGCACCCGAAGTGGCGCATATATGTCAATTATACTGACATTAACAAAGCCTACCCTAAAGATTGTTTCCCCCTCCCTAAGATCAATCGGCTTGTCGATTCTATGTCAGGATATGCCCTACTGAGCTTTATGGATGCTTGCTTGAGGTACAACTAGATCAAAATGGACCCAAAAGACAAAGTTTATACCTCCTTTGTTACTGATTACGGTACATATTACTACACCATGATGCCATTTGAACTAAAAAACGTTGAGGGCATATACTAGCAAATGGTGACAAAATTGTTTAAGCCCCAGATTGGGCACAATATAGAGGTGTAAATCGATGACATGATCATCAAGAGCCAGAAGCCGATCATTATGTTAAGGATCTCCAAGAAGCCTTTGACCAGATGCGCATACACGATATGAAACTAAACCACTAGAAGTACGTCTTCGGTATCGCATCTGGCAAGTTCCTCGACTTTCTGGAAACGTAGAGAAGTATCGAGGCCAACGCCAAGAAGATCACAGCCATCAAGGGAAAGAAGCCTCCAAGCTCAGTCCAAGACTTTCAAAAGCTTAGTGGCATGGGAGCTACCCTAAGCAAATTTATCTCGAAGAGCGCTGACAAATGTACTGAGTTCTTCAAAATCCTTAAAAATCCCAACGGTTTTGAAAGGACTCTAGAATGCGTCACTACCTTTCAGCAACTCTAGGACTTCTTTGCTCATCCACCGGTCTTGTCTAAGCTTATCCAAGGAGATGACCTATTCTTATACTTGGCTATAAGCGACCAAGCACTCTCCTCTGTACTGGTCAGAGTAGAGGGAAGAGAACACCGGTCAGTGTATTATGTCAGCCATATACTGCATGGGCCTGAGGTTAGGAACACCCAAGCAGAAAAATTCACCATGACCATCATCATCACAACCCGACGACTGAGGCCCTACTTCTAGGCGCACTAGGTAATCGTACTCACAGATCAACCATTATGCACCATGCTATAGAAACCTAACGCGTCTAAATGGATGATGAAGTACACAATGGAATTGAGCGCATACAGAATCTAGTATCAGCTATGAACGGCCTATAAAGCACAAGTGCTAGCCGACTTCGTGGCAAAATATATAGGAGAAGAGGAAACACCACTGGGCAATGACAAACTAGTATGGATTCTCCACATCGATGGATCATCCACCTCGGGGGGTGGAGGCACAGGTCTTGTTCTAACTAGCTCGCATAAGGCCACCATCTGCGATGCCCTCAAGTTCGAATTCAATTATAGTAACAACAAGTCCAAATATGAGGCGCTTAACGCCAGTCTTAAGCTAGCCAAGGAGATCAGTGCCGAGCAGTTGCAGATCTTCTTGGACTCCATGCTTGTCATCTAACAAGTTCGAGGCGAATACAAAGCTATAAACAAAGCTATGGCAAGGTATCTCAAAAAAGTGAAGAGCCTCCTAGTGGAGTTCCCTTCCTGGGACATCAAAAAGATCCCTTGATTGGAAAATTCCACAGCAAACTGGTTATCCAAGCTCACCTCCACCGACATACGAAAGCCTGAGGTGAAGGACAACAAGATCTTCATAGAGTACCTACTGGAAAAAAGCATAGCTTCAAACACAGCTAAAGTTATGGAACTAACTGTAGCAGCACCAAAGCCGTACTAGATGGACCCTATTCGGAGTTATTTGGAGTAGGGTACGTTGCCAAAAGACAGAAGGGAGGTAAAGAAGATTTGGTACCATGCCACTAATTACATGATGGTAAATAGCATCCTATATCGCAGGGGAGTCAACCTCCCCTTACTCCGATGCCTCCGAGAAGGGGAAGGGTTGCATGTCATGAAAGAGCTACTCACCAGAGTGTGCAGCAATCACATTCAATCCCAAGCTCTTAACCTATAGGCACTATAACTCGGGTATTACTGGCCCATAATGAGGCAAGACGTAAAGGCCATAGCCTAAAAGTGCCCTTAGTGCTAGAAGTACATCCCAATCAATTATGCGCCCAGCACCGCCTTCCAACCCCTGACAAGCCCATGGCTATTTGTGCAATGGTAGATTGATATTCTCGGTACCTTCCCAAAAGTTTCAAAAGGACGATAGTTCATAATTGTCGCAATCGATTACTTCACGGAGTGGGTAGAGGTCGAAGCCATGGTAAAATCATGAAGAGAAGTGTTGAATCTTTTGTCAGAAAAAACATTCTCTCCCGATTCGAGGTCCCCTATGCTCTCATCATAGACAATGACAAACAATTCGATAACCCCAAGTTCAAGGAGTTCTACTCCAAACACCACATCACCCAGCACTTCACCTCGGTTGTCAACCCGCAATCAAATGGACAAGTAGAGGCAACCAATCAAGTCATTTTAGATAGCCTAAAGAAGCATGTAGACCGATCTCAAGGTACCTAGGCTGACAAACTACCCAATATCTTGTGGGGGTACAAGACCACCTACCTCACTTCTACAGGCGAGACCTCCTTTCACCTTGCTTTCAAGTCAGAAGCAGTCTTCCCCGTTGAGCTTGAGCTCCCTAATATCTAGACTCAAAGTTTCGATACTGCCCTTAACGACTCATTACTGTAAGCAAGCATCGACGCAATTGAGGAAATTAAAGACCTTACTACTACTCGGGTAACTGCATACCAACATCGGACTGTCTGGTATTACAATCAGAAGGTCAGATACAAGGAGTTCAAGGTTGATGACCTAGTGTGCCAAAAACTAGAAGCCACAAGTTTACAAAAAGGGTAGGGTAAGCTAGCCCCTAATTAGGAAGACCTAGTCAGAGTCAAGGAAAGATTGGGTAATAAAGCATACAAACTAAAAAGATTGGATGGCGAGCTCATCTCGCCTATAGGGAACGCCAATAATCTTTGGCTTTATTTCGATTAGCATTTCGTCATGTATATTTTTCTATAATGATCAAATAAAAATTTATTTCATAATTGATTGTCTACTTCTATCTCTCTCGTCCCCTTTCTCTTATTTTCCATCTAACCCTTTGAACAAGCACATAGATGCTCCATTAGGAAGGTCAAAACGCCACCAACCTAACCCCCACTCGGGTAACCTTGGTAAGGGGAAACACCACATGCACAGAGGAACTCCCCTATACTAGGCTGGCTGGAACGCCACCGACCTGACCTCCACTTGGGTAACCTCGGCAAGGGGAAACACCACTTATACAGAGGAACTCCCCTACACTAGGCAAGTCAAAATGCCACCGACCTAACCCCCACTTGGTTAACCTCAACAAAGGGAAACACCACTTGCACAGAGGAACTCCCCCACACTAAGCAAGTCGAAATGCCACCAACTTGACCCCCACTCGGTTAACCTTAGCTAAGGGAAACACCCTTTGCATAAAGGAAACCCCCGAATGGTTAACCTCGGCAAGGGTAAACTCCCTTTGCATAGACGAATCCTTTAACAGATATATTCAGACTAAAAACAGGAGTAGATGTTTCAAAAATATAGTCCTTTCATTAATTAATCATTTAATTATAGAGTAAAGGCCAACATCTCGGCTTGACTTACACAGGCTTAAAAAACTAAAAATAAAAAACAAAAAAAGGGGAGAAACATGTATCCTAACTCCTTGGATCGGCTAACTCTGGTAATTTATAAAAATCTAAGGCATCTATCTGCCCGGAGTGCGGCTCCGTTGATGCTTCAAGCAGCAGGCCTTAACTTGGAACCGGGCCTAAGGAATGCAAACCAAGAACAACAGGAGGATCACCCACAAATGGATTAACTTCAGGAACTACTTTAAGGGCTACCCCCTACTGGGTTGATAGGGTAGAAGCGGATGTAAAAGCGCCCTGCCTGGCCCCAACAGTAAAGGGAGCACCTGCAATACCGATAGCCACTCAAGCGGCCTCCTCCTCGCACTCCAAGGCTTCCCTCTTCTTAGTGAAGGTCAAAGAATCCAGGAAGTCAAAGAAGCTAAGATCAAGGTGCCAATAATAGGAGAGAACCTCCTTCCTTGTATAGCGCGCGGAATCCGTGGTTAAGTCCTCCAGCTCTTCCAACTACTCCCCGATCTTCTAGTAATCCATGACCACCTTTTTAGCAGCAGCATCACTAAGGAACTCTACACTCTCCATCTTGGAGATGACCTCCTCCATCTCTAAAACCTTTCCTTATAACTCCTAGACCTATTGCTCTAACCTGATCTTCAAACCAGCTAGCTTCAACAAAGTGGCTCTAATACCTTTGCACTTAGATGCTTTCATCGCCAGCTTGGTTTGCAATCTAGCTACCAATACCTTTAATTCAGCAGTTTCCTTTTCAAGTCAAGCCCTGGCTTCACCCTCTTCATCTAACCTCCAAGAGAGGTGAGCCTTCAAGTCTTCTACCTTCTTGGCTGCCTTCTCAGCCTTATCCCTCTCCCACTCCAAGTGCTTGAGCCTCGGTTTAAGCCCCACCACCTGCACAATAGAGCGATGCAGGCGCCTATTAGCCTTGGTGAATTTTTTCAAGTACCTCTTACTAGAAGTCTCTACCTCCAGCAAGTACTTCTCATGCCGACGCAATGCCTCCCAAAGGCCCTTTACCTCTTACAAGGGTATCTTGCTCTAATACGCCAACCTAAGCCTTACTAGGGTCTTTGGCACTCCTACTCCTCTAGCCTCAGACATTTTCAAATCGAGAATCCATTACTTCACACACCTCCACCACGGCTAACTTCCAATCCAGTTCTATGTGCCCATTACATTAGCCCCATAGCGCCAGGTTAAACTCCTTGGAGTCAAATCAGTCACACCTGAGCAACCCATGAATCCCCTCTGTTTGCTTTCGCCTCAACAACGAGACTGTAGGGGGAGGGGAGGGCAAGTATTGATAAGGCACTTTGGACATAGGCCTCTCAGGCCCAACCTAATCTAATACATCTCATAACCTAAAGCTCACCCCTGTGGACCCAAGCCCTAAGCCTATATGGACCAAACCTAGTAAGCTCTGCAACTACTAGAATGAACAGGATAAGGATGAAACAACCACATCCTAAATTAGTAGAACACGTCAGTCAAAACGACTCCACTCTCCTACCAACTGACCTCCAACTGCCGGCTCCACTCTTGTATAAATACTAGGTCACCACCCAACAGTATAGTTCTCTAGACTTTATGCACGAAGCTCACATATTACTCTAGATCACTTACTAATCTCAAGAGCCCACTGCTAATTTAAGTATCGAAGTAGCCACGTCAGACAAACCCCTTACATCCCCTTACTGTGTCTTATTTTGCAGGCCTCATATGCACAAAGCTCAAACAACTACTGGTAAAAACTCAGAGATGACAGGAAGTATATAATTAATTAGTAAAATATGAAATACTAATAAGCTTGGCACTACCAAGGCACTCAAAAGGGCTAAAAGGATTATCTCATCTTATCATGTTCAACATTTATTTTGAAGTTTAAGAAATCTTTTAATGTTCGTGACTAGTGCAAACCTACGAATCCATAAAATTTTAATGATGTTTTTTTACATGATACGACATTCGTCTATAGTTAAGTAATCTAGAAAAATGAACCTGCACTTATGATGCTAAAGATTTTTAGATAGAAGTGATTTCATGAATTCAAAACTTACAAAAAGTTAAATATGTGGCTTGAGCTAGAAAGCTGCAATGACAATTTCAAAACTTTGAAGGAAACATTGATCATTTCTAGAAGTAATGAGGGCTTGATCAATTACTAAACCCGAAGAAAGAAAGGGCAAAATAAAAAAATATAAGAAAGGGGGATTTTAACTTTGTCATTTTTTTGTCGGGTTCAAATATTTTAGGTAATTTATGAGTTTTATATGAATACAACCTCTTTTTCGAAAAATATTATGGAAAAGGGCTCGTTTTCAAAAAAAAAATACAAATATAGTATAGTAAAGGCATAAACAATAAATACACCTTCAATTGTAGGTAATTTTAACACTAAAAACGCATCCAGTACATGTATCTTCAATAGGCTATCTTAATGGAATTTGAACTGAAGATGCATCCAGTACATGCGCCTTCAGTTCAAATTCCATTAATCCTAGTAATTTCCCTTAGTCAGAAACAATAAAATAATATTCTTTCAACACTTAACTTGCAAACTGAATAGAAAGTTTGATACAGCAATCAATTACATAAAATCATAATTAGTGGAACGCCTCAACAAACAAAGCAAGTGGGGAAAAAATAAGTGTACGGGATGATTATCCAATGACTATACAAGTCAGATAAAAGAAAAAATAATTGCAAATTGTAAAACTGGGATAAATAAATAATGCATTGAACTGCAACATCTGATGAAAAGCAAATTGTATTTCAAATAATCAATATATACACAAAATTTGTAATGAGTCGATAATAAGCAAGCACCCCTCATCCAAGCAAGCCTCATGCCCAGCAGTCTCTCCCCTACATCATCACAACTCTCCTCATCATCCGTCTCAGTTCGACCTGCTATCGTGAACCCCTTAACTTGAAGTCCAAGCTGGACCTCAACATCCTGCAATATGATGGTCGCCTCTCTAGTAGGTAGATAAAACGTATGTGTCTCGAGCCTCCCTCTCTCGACAAGTGCTGTAATTAGATACCAATCCAATATAATAAATGAGAGCTATGTAACTCCCCAAAACCCAGCCTCCCATATATAAGGCTCTACCCTAGGATGTATAGGGATATCATGCTCGTCCTTACGTAATGACATCTCACTACGCTGCACTCATAGTGCATAGGCCGCTACCTAAACAAACATTCAATTAAGTTAGCAAGTAATACATCTTTAAGAAGAGAATTGATTGCAAATGATAATAACATTACTCATCCGGCCCTCCCAAATGGCCTATGAACGATGACTAGCCTTCCTTGTAAATACGCATAGATCAATTGGTCTTAGCTTCATCTATCTTACAAACACATACAAACACGTTTAGTGGACCAAAAAAATAAAAATTCAATCATTACACTTATGAATGTATTATAATGTAATGCTTAGATAGAAAGGGAATATCTACCAGCCCTATTAATCTCTAGACACTTCCTCCTATTATGTCCTTCCCACCTACATACACTACATCTAGTTTTGTCCAACGGCTCTCAAACATCCATCTCTATGTGATATCGCTTACACTTAGGTTTACCTTTCTTTCGTAATAAGTCAATGTTTAGGTAGAGATAAGGGAAGTTAAGTTGCGGCCAATTCAGCTCATCGTAAAAATAAGCTTAGTAACAATCTATTTGGTTTGCCCACTTATACTATGGCCCTATTGCCAATTTGCTATCCACCCTTATGCTTGCTGCAACAACACATACATGGTAACAAGGGATCATATATATTTTCCACTTCTAACAAGTGCAAGTGTGGTTCCTGAAGTCAACTGTATATGTCCCTCCTCCTCCCTTCAATCCTATCCTCATCATTCGACTACCGGTTAAAACCTCAAAAATACCATTTTAGAAGTGTATGGACCCTCTAAAATAGTATAGCCATTATGTTGCTATCAAGCTGAGGATGGTCCTAATTCATCATCAGGTTCACATAAGTTTGCAGACCCTCTAGAATTATTATTTTGAAAAGACCCTCTACTTTCTCAAATAAGCTCGAAGCCTTTACTTACAACCCTGTTCTTTATTCTTATAGCAGACCACGTATACAATCGGTTTCAAAATGTCCACATGAAATCACAATAGTTCCTTCGGTAGAATAACTTCACCTCATCTATCAAATCCTTCTTCGTGTTGAAATGCATACCGACACTCAATTCATTGGAACTACTGATGTTGCTACACATTTCATTAACATCTCTCTCAAATGTTACGTAGCCGTTGCCATCGTATCGACTGTTGTAAAATGAGGTAAGATCTCTCATAAGCCTATCCACCGGTTCATTTACTGGCAATAAGTCCTAAAACTGTCTGCTAGACAATATTTCGCCAATACGACGATAGCGCCTACTCGAGCCATCTTCGAAAAATGGCTAAACCGACATGTTGCTCTCAACAACTTGTGGTCTCACCTAAGCCTCTCTTAAATCCTCAACGTAGTCATCTTCAACGCTAACATCATCCCCATCACCATCCCCATTATCCTCATCACCATCCACATCTACCCATCCACTCCATCATCATCAACATTTATGTCCATGTGCATTCTCCCTACATACAGATCATAAGACTCTCCTTGTTCGATAATGGGACCCAATGCTTCATCATGCTGCTCTTCTATAATATTCACGTACTCGTACTCAGAGAAATCCATGTACAGTTCATTTGATTGATCCACATTTGTTTGCTCCTCACCGGTTATTGTTGAATGCACATTAAGATCCGGAAAGGTTAGACTGTCTAGCTCATGTATTTCATGCTCATCCCAGGCACTCGATTCCCCAATGTACCTTATGTACACTTCCCGAATACTCCATTCCCCAAAATATTCTGCCATCTCAATAAAATTCTCAACATATTTATCATCTCTAATGACCATAAATTTGTAGACAACTTCAGCATCATGGAACGAAGGATGTCTTTGCACGAGTTCAACACCACTTGGGTCAACTCCAGTGCATCCACAAATTTGTTGACTGAAATAAAAGAAGTTCAAATCCTTCCTAATTTTCAAATTCTTAACGGGCTCCCATCATACTCTGGCCCCCAACTACCCATCACTATATTTCCGTTCACATAAACAATAACTTTCATGTAATCTGCCATTTCCACCTTAGTAATACCACGATAAACCAAATATTTAGATAACATTAAAAACTTCATCTACACATCGAGCGACAACTTTACAAAATGCACTTAGTCATCTCGTTAAGTTGCGTCGCAAACTACCTAACTTTAACTTTTTAATTCGACCCAACACAATAAAAACGCTAAAAAAAAATATTTACACAACAATTTCCACCTACATCCCAACATTTTTCATACCTACATTCGTATAACTTATGTACAACAATACAAAAAATTCCTAAATTTAGACAACATATAATAAATTTTCATGAAATATTAATAATTTACACAACTTACGGTACATCTATGATTATGAAATCTACGTAATTAAGTAAAAAAAAAATTTCTAGAAAAAAATTTGCATAATGTCGATTATTACTAAAATAAATAAATAAATAACATGTCTATAAGTTATAGATTATTACCTATTTCAAACATACACTCGTGTTAAGAAATGGTCCAATATTTCAACTATGAGTTTTCTTGAGTTTTCTTTATGTTTTAAAATTTTCAGAAATTGATATAGTTAAAAATGAACTATAGCCGCACAAATTGAGGTTTATACAGGTAGTATAATGAAGGTGCATACACTGTGTGCGCCTTCAGTTATACATGCACTTTCAATTATAAAGAATTATATTAAAGGCTTATGCAATAGATGCGCCTTCAGTATAATTTATTATAATGCATGTACCTTTAGTGTAAAAAATATAAGTAATTAAAAGTGAATTCACTTGATGCGCTTTTACTATACCATATTCATTTTTTTTTTTAAAACGAACCTTTTTCCATAATATTTTTCAGAAAAGAGCCCATATTCATATAAAACTTGTAATTTGTATACAAAACCGAAACATGAAAGCTATCTGAATCTTACATGCACATTCATGAAACTCGATTCCATCCCTGCACATGCTGCACCAGAAAATACCATAAAAGTAATTTTTGAGTTCAATCAAGACAATGTCCAATATCCTCATGAAGCTTCATTTTACCCTTTTCTTCTTCTTTTTTTTCCCTTTTTTTCCTTTTCTTTTCTTTTCTTTTCTTTCTGTCTTTCATTTTACCCACTTTTGCCTTTTTTCTTTCTTTTTTTTTTTTCTAGTAATATATTTTTGTCTCTGTCTGCATACCAAAGCTTTCTTTGCATAACTGCACTAGAGGAACCTAAGCAGCTTCCATATGTAACTTGCAGACCCATCTTCACATGCTAAGAGTTAAAGCCTTTAGGTTCATCACCAAAATTTGACTTTCAGAAGCTAAGAAGAAAACACAATCCAAGCTTCTATTTATTCAGTAAGTAGTGTATAAAGAGAAATGCAATACCCCACCTCGAGGGTTAGGAAGGTAAGAGGAATGTGCTCCTTCTTTAATAAAATATAAAACCGAAGGCATATACAGGAAATGTGCCTTCATTTTAATGCAAAAGTGAAGTGCATCCCCTGTATGCATCTTACTTGTGCCATTTTTTAAACTACAAAACACAAATAGAAGGCACACATCAACACTTAGAAAAAATTTTCCCTTAAACTTTCTCATCTCCAACGCTTTCTTTGCACCCTTCTTATATTTCATCTTTTTTTTTTTTTCTCGATTCTCCACCAAAAATAAAAGGTGAACTCTTTTTTTCACTTGATTTGTTTAAAATTTTCATTATTTCTTTACAGATTTCATGAAATTGAAGTTACCTTAATGTTGAATTTTACTTGTTCAATTTGTTATATTTTATACATATAAATGATATAGATGTGTGTGAATCTTAGTATAAGTAAATGTAAAACTTATATATGAAGTAGAATGTATAATGTGGTACAAGATGGTAGTGGAATATGGTGTTTTGAAGCGAAATGCACAATGCATACCATGTGTTTGATGAATTGCATGTAAGGAGTGTGTTTAGTTAAGATAATGGGTAGTTTGATGTGGTTGAAATACAAGTAATAACTTTTACATGAAGTAGAATGTATAATGTGGTATAGGATAGTAGTGGAATATGGTTTTTTGAAATGAAATGCACAATGCATAACATGTATTTGATGAAATGCATGTGAGGAGCTTGTTTAGCTAAGATAGCGGGTAGTTTGATGTGGTTGAAATGTCCATTATGCAACATACAATAGGCTAACCATGTATGTTAATTACGCTATGGATAGGTCAAAAATGGTGGGTTTAATTAAATTCTTGGTATATGCCCACGGAAATGTTATAAGGGAAAACTGTAGCACGAAATATGATAGGGACCCGGTGAAAATGTTGAAATTGAGAACAAATGCATACTTTGCCAAAATGTGGGAAAGAGTTTGCCATAGCACCAAAATCGATCCTGATGTGGGTAGGGTCGAGATACTACACAAGTATACTAATGCATATTCAGGGGGTTGTTATCTACTCTTTAGTAAATATAGAAGATGATGACAATGTTGAAAATCTTTTTAAAATGACAAAAGCTTTTGGCCCAACTCATTTTCACCATTTGTAAGGAAGAAAGGACTAACTATCTTGAAGAGAAAACATTCAATGCAAATACCTTGAGCTAAACAACACCATCAATCCATCCAATGATGATAAAAGTGATGATAAAAATATTAACTTCCTATGTCTAGATACTATGGTTGAGAAGTTCGATTAACTTCCTATGTCTACACATATAAGTGATGATAAAAATATTATTAATGAAGCAGTTAAACCAATTCTACAAGTAGAGGCATCATATGACCCTATTGCCAAACACACAGTAATGTGTGATAACAATGAGGATTGTACTCTCCATGACAAGAAGGATGAGGTTAAGGACAATTCTAAGGATAAGTATGGGGATGCCTCAAATGAGAACATTAAATTTGAATTAACTATAGCTCCTCCTGAAAGCTCAAGGTTAAGCTCAATGGAGCCAACTCTAACACCAATACATGCAATAAAGGTTAATATGACTCATGTCCATCTATTAGAGGTTTGTATGACTAGTTCAGTGATTAAGGATCATATCCCCTTTTTCAATGCTAATGAGGATGGCTATTACATCAACTGCGAGCAAACTATGAATACCAAGGGTAGAAATGTGTTAATTAGTGATGATCTCAGCATAAGTATGAGATTTAATACTAAGAAAGATATTGTGAGGGTTATGAAAATGTACCGCATCAAGCATGATACAAAATTTTCTGTTTATGAATTCAAAATAGGCAAGTACTCAATTTTCTATTCTAAGAAGGTAGATGAATGTAAGTGAAGGCTAATAGCCTACACTCAAAGTATGGTATCACAAGTTGTTTGGGAAGCCTACCCTGATGAAATCTTATAGATCCTCCTTGAGTTTTGCGGTCATAGGAGAGCTATCTGAGCAACCCAAATCCTACTCATTTGCTTTCACATAGTAAAGTAGTGCTTCCTAAAGCAAATTGTGCACTAATTTTGTGGTTTCCAAAAGCATCCACCACTTGTTGATACATTAGAGTCATTACACTCAATAGACTTATGAAGGAAGGTGGAGGTGGATTGGGTAAGATAACATGTGCAATACATAGTTAATTGGCAGAAACAATACGCTAAGGTCATATAGATCAAGGGCCTAAGAGGAGTCAAGCATTAGTATCGATGGTGGTATAAGGAGATCACGAGTCGATATCTCAATCATATCGGAGCTCTACTTAGACAATTGGTAAACTATAGCTACTTTTACTTAGATGAGAAACCTAACGATAACATATATAACTCTCCTTCTTTGAAGCTGAGCAATTCCAACATATACACCGCTCCATTAACCGTACAAACTATACTATAGCAAGTGCTCAAGCTCAATTGGGTTTATAGTTATTGTACAACCATGTGCCAGTTACTTTATATCCCTTACACCTGGCTACGGATCAAGATGAGGTTAAGAAAGGCCTTGATGAGGATGAGTTCAATGCTCCGAATTTGCCTAAACAAGGCGAGCACACTAGGGTGAGAGGACTTCCACTACAATAGCGACAAGCTCGGCATGATAACGACATTCTAAGGGCATCTCATGCATAGAGTGCTTGGGCATCCTAATCTAACTAGCATGTTTGGGTCTTCCAGCAACTTATTTGTGACGCCAAATGATGAATAATCAAGGGTATCCTCCTTTTACACTACTAACTCCTCAATAAAGGAGATCTGCATACACATATGATGAAGGTCCTTCTTAGATGCTATAAATCAACTAAATTTTACCAAGCCACCACAACTGCATGTTCCAACACAAAAGTTACAAAGCTCATCCAGTTGCAACAAAAAAAAAAAAAAAGAACATCTAAGAAAGGAATAGCATCACAAATATTGCTTGTTTTCCTTAGAAATAGGAGTAAAAGTAAGAGGTAATAGATGTATAGTTATGTAGAATTAAAATATTGACTAATCATTTTGGACCAAGTGTGCTTTATTTGAAGTGAATTTACTTATGTAATTTAATCATTTCCAAGTTTGTAATTTTTGTTACATCTGCTTTGTTGAGATCTCAATTTGTTGCTTGGAGATTGGACTATGGATAGATATTAGGAGTGATACTTGGTTTCTGATTTCTGTGCATGTATTTTCTGTTTGGAGCATGAGAAATAAGATGGAGAATGGAGTTGGTTACTATGATCTTAGGGAGATTATGCTGTATTCTCTACATGTGTTTTTAGCGTAGATTGTGCTCCTGTAATCGGCGTGGTGGAATGTTACAGTGAAAGCGCACAATTGAAGTACGCCTTCAATTTCGCAAAAGAAGGCGTATTCTTCTTATGTGCCTTTAGTTTTACTAGGAAGATGGATTTCCCTTGTACACGTCCTTTTTTTGTTTTAACTGAAGGCTCATACAAGATATGCTCCTTCAGAAAAATCTAAAGTTGAATGCACATATCTTGTGTGCACATTTCCAGGTCCCCAAACGCAATAAGTTTGAGGGAATCTCTTTTTACGATTTTTTTTTCCAGCGGATGTGTTCTCGATGTATAACCATCTTTCTTAGAACGTAGGGCAAGAGAACATTTAAACGAAATTCCAGGCAGACAGCTTGGTAAAATAAGCACTAAAAATATCAAAATCAGCCAACGAGTAGTGATGTATAATGCCAAAAAACCTTGATTCTTACTGGGAGAATCGTGAGTACACTACGGTATACATCAAACGTTCCTCTTCCCTTATGAAATAAATGAGAGCACGCCTAATACATAATGAAACCTTTAATGGTGATCAAACCATTTATACCACATTTTGAGAACCTAATGAACCTCTCTACTCAGGAAGCTTCCCACAAAGGCAACATTCTTCCGGCATCAGTCTTGTCAGTTTTCAGATTTGAGCCATCCATTTCGAAATCACAATCAGAATCAGAAAAATCTAAATCAATTATGCATTCACTGACACCTTCAAGCTCTTTGACATCTTGATGCATGTCGTTTTCACAATGCTTCACTATTGCCCTTTTCTTCGAACGACCAGTACTTTTGGTGAAATTATCATCATTATCACCTTTCAAATTTGAATCTCTATCTGAATCTCTTCTTTTCTTTAACGAGTCTGCACTACCATTGCTGCTGCTGCTATTTCTATTATCTCCATTGTAGAATTCTCTAATAGTAGATTCAATAGTTTCTAACAACCGATCTCCATACTTGCTTACCTTTGCCCTAACGACAGAAAGATTTAACCAGTTCACACATTGCTCAATGCTCATGCATAGAATAAAACAACCCAGATACTTACTTGCCGATGCCATTTATCTCCAGAAGTTCTTCCTTTGTACGAGGAACTCTCTTACTGATCAACTGAAGTGTAGCATTGCTGTCCAGCAAAGTCATACCACATCAAAAAAAAAAAAAATATTTCGGTAATCTTTTCCTCTAATTTCCACCAAATGGCTACAGAAAATATCGAACAATCTACAACAGACAAAGCTCACCCAAATATATGATATGCCATGACACCATCTCCAGCTTCTTTAACAAGAATAGTCCTTAACATCCGAAGCAAAGTATATAGTCTGGCAGAGAGATTCTGAAGTAGAAATGCAAATAATTCTAGATCAAAGTAAAGATTAGCCAGCAAATCCATCATATAAGAAAGAAGAGGAAAGAAAGATATATATGTGCATTGCCAACATCTAAAATGCATACCACATCAACTTCAGAATGAGGTTGGGGAGATGTGTCCACTTGAGGACTAGGCTTTGCATATTTCGAGTCTTTAGCCATAACAGCATCTGATTTGCTGGACTTCAAAGATTTTACAGATGAAGGAAATCTGCAAGATACATAACATGCCAAAATCAAACAAGGGGATTCTAAGCTATTGCCAAGCATAATTTCTTATATTGCTCTTGTGGCCAGGGCTTACAAGTACTTGATCATGGATAGCAAAACCGAAGGCTTAAATGCAGAGAGGACTCAAGATAAATTCCAAATTGGCAGAAGTGCCAATATCTTGGCGCAACAGATGTTTCAGATGGTAAATGTAGAATATATAGGATCTAAGTCAGATTGGTCAAGGCCTCTTCAGATCAACTAATTGGCCAATGTGCAAAAGTTTTCTCATTAATTTATATATATATATACACACAAAAAAGAAAAAAGAAAAAATACACCTAAAAGTTATAGTTTTAGAAAAAGAATAATCATAAACAGCACTTTTTATTTTATGTGGGTGAGAAGCCATTACAAGCTTACTGCCATCTGCTCTCAGTGTTCACTGAACTTAGTAAGAAGCTCATATACTCAACAAAAAAGTTGGTTCCATCTACTCATCGATGTTGATTGAGACATGAAGCCTACTTATCAATGTAGGAATAGGTAGAAATCTCGAACCTCAATAAAATTGTTCGGCATCCAGAAATGACATGATGGACCTTTGGTTCATTAACCTAGAAAACAATTATCATATATAATAATTCTCAGTTAAATGAAATAATCAAAGGCAGTTCAGGCACTACTTATGAAAACCAACTTGGATCAGAAAATTTACAGAAGTGACTCTTACCTTTAACACTGATGACACAGATCCATAAATATCACTTTTCTTAACTTCCTCTACAAGCATATCTTCAGTAACAAGATGACGCAGAACACGAGAAGCTTCACCTTTAGTTAGATGCTTTCCAGCTCCATGCAGTCTCAAAGCTTCATGTCTATGTTTCTTGACCTATTTCAAAAACATAATTTGTTTATCGCATAGCCAAGAAATGAGGATGAAACGCAAGTGCATAATATTACCAAGACATACATATTGGCTTAACGAGCCCCTGTAAACTTCTAATATATGGGCTGATGAAAATTGCTGACCTGTCAGCTTTACTAACTCAACCTGGGCAATACAAAAGAGGATTAGTTCTGGAATTCAAGGATTTAGAAGAGTCAACTTTATCAGCCCGAGCTTAAAAAATAAAAAAACAAACAACATAGAGAAACTAAGAACGGAGAATGGAAATGCATCAATACCAATTGCTTTGCAATCCCAGTGACATCCTTTTCAACAAAGTTTTTGTGCCTCAGACAATTGTCACATGTTTTCTTGCAATTGGACGAATCAAATTTTTCTCCAAAGTGCACCAGCTGTAGGAGTCGTCGGCAATCAACATTGTTTTCACAGTAACTGACCTAGAAAATTTGAAGAAGTCTTATAGATTAATACATCAGAAGAGAGCTTGACTTAAAAAGCTGGCAGTTACAACTTAGAAGCTAGCCTACCATGCGCAAAAGATTGTCAGTGTTTGTTTCAACTACCCTTCCTGAATTCCCCATATTGCTCCTTTGGTACCCAGATGGCAAGGAACCTTGTTCTGTTACACCTTGGCTAATCATATGCTTCACGCGTATCTGCAAAACAAGCAAATCTAACAGAAAATTCAAGCAATAAAAACCTTCTAAACTTTTGCAACATTAACCAATGTTGATCATAGACGATGACAGTATAAAAACTAATACTAATAGCCAATAGGCTGGAATGAGAAAAAAAGTGGAAAAAGAAAAACAAATGCAGTTCACAAAGTGATGGATAGAAATCTTTGTACAGAATACTTACATAGTCACTGTAACTGTAGTATAATACACAAGATGAGCGTTGCCCATCTCTTCCAGCACGACCACACTCCTATAACATAGCACGATTGATAAGCATGCTAAATTCATTGATGCCACGGCATTTTTCATTAAGACACTGAATATGCAAAGTATCGGTGAGGAGAATAATTTCTAAAAGCTATGATCATCAGATTCATGACATAGCATACCTGATGGTAGCCTTCAATTGACTTGGGAAGTGAATGATGAATTACAAATCGTACGTCTGGCTTGTTGATACCTGACAGGTACAGGTCACATGTTATTCTTTTATCACAAATGTGAGAATTATAATACCATCGTTATAGCTATACCCATTCCAAATGCCACTGTGGCACAAATTATATTGATTTCATCTTTGCTCCACTGCTTTTGGATAAAAGCCCTTTGAGCTGGGTCCATGCTACCATGGTAAAATGCTGCTTTGTGCCCATATTCCTGCAGAAATCCAGCTCACTTTCAGTGTGACATAACATTCAAGTGTAGGAATGCCAATAGGCAACAATCAATTTCAAGAATATCTGCATTTTATAAGCCATTCAGAAAGGAGTGAAGCAACATACTATGATAAAGTGCTGCTTGTTGAGATGTTACACTACATGAGGGTGTTCATAGTTCGGTTCGATCTGGTTCAGTTCGGTAGGGTTCACTAACCGAACCGCAATTGATGTCTAAATTGAACCAAACCAAACTACTTTTAATGATTTGAAGTTCAAAAACAAATCACTTCAAATGCGATTTGGTTTAGTTCGGTTCAGTTTAAATTGCTTTTGAGAAATACCTTATTCTGATTAATAAATTAATAGTCGTCGAGGTTTTCAACCAAACAGTGATGTATAAATTGAAAAATATTATGCAAAAAGTGAAGCCACAAGACATTATATCGTGGTAATATAACATTTTAGGTAATAATAAAGACATGTGAGTTTGTTTAAGAGATGAGAGATAGTAAAAGAAAAGAAGTAGATTGTGAAAGTTGAGAGTGAGAAAGCAAATAACAAAAAAAGAAAAGATAAGCAAAATTATACTCAAATATCAATAGAATTTAAAACTAAAAAATATGCTTATCTATTATCTTTCAATTACAAGAAGTATGGATCGAGATAAAGCGATTAAATTCTATTCGACCCTCAAACCGAACGCAAACCATTTGAACTCTCTTTAAACCGAACTGTTAACTAAACCGAAATATAAATGAACCGCATTTTATGATTCGATTCAATTCGGATTGATGAACAACCTTAACCCTACATTTTTGCAAGCAAGCTCTAGCCTATTCAGAGAATAGATTTATTATTGAAAAAACTATTCTGGAGGACAAAATACCTACCATCAACTGTCTAACGTATTACAAATCTCATCTCAAGAAAATCTTAATGCAATATTTTTAGCAAAAATCACATTTAGTTGAATGGTGTCAAATGTCCAAGGATTTGGGTGAATCTACTAATAGCTTCTCTAGCATAATAGGATTTAGCAATCAGAATAAACATCATCACCCTAAGGACAATTTCTATAAGCCTTTTCCTCTTCTAATCAAATGCCTACAACAGATGGCTGCATACAGAATTAAAACTAATGGGGAAGCATCATTTGATGGATAAGAGTCCTCAAGTCCTCGATTCTCTACATTCGAACATTTAATTCATCTTGCCAGGCTTAGGATCCTGTTATTTTCACTTTATGCTAGCTGCTTTGATACTATTTTCTTGTATTTTTTATTACAATATTTTTGTGCAAATTTTATGTGCATCAAACTGGACAGTATGGAATAACTTAGAAAAATCATAAGAACTACAGAAAGAGCCATAAAATGAAATACCAGCAAATGTATTCAAGAAAAGATACTGAATGATTAACTAATATTTGCTTTTCATGTCAAACTTAGAGAAACATATGCAAAAGTTTCATCTTAAATATGATAAATAACTGATAGCTTATGTAGACGAAAGAGACTAATTTCTCTACGTCTAAACCAATGCTTAAAACTCGTCCAATTGAAACTCATGTCGCTAAGTCCACTTCATCATTTGAGCCTCCTTTGTCATCGAAGCCCCATCAGAGTTGAAGTCAGGCTAGTCAGTATACTCCATTATAAAACTTATCTGTCTCTAAAAACACCTCTCTGACCACTCAACATCCAAAACTTGACAGTGTGAATCGTGAGGTTTTGGTGTAAACAATAAAATCCAAAACTCTTCAGCAGGACCTCTTTTTCTAGGGGTGAGGTCAGATTTTTATATGTATATATTTTGTAAAGAAGATACAAAAAAGGGGTAATAAGCCACTGCACAAAGGATAGATAAAACAAGGATTCCTAGAATGTCAAGTAGATCACCAACATAACAAAAAAAGGGTGAAATAATCGATATCCTGGCTAAAACACACAGAATTATCCATTTGCATGAAAACAAACAAGAATCTTTCTAGCTAAAGAATCAACAGAAAAGGAGCCAAGTCCTAAACGATTTCCATTTCTTTCCTTCCAAACATAATAGATTATAAGTCCCCACAGCTTCCTCCCAAATGAATTCAAAGACTTCAATCCAGTGTCAAAAAATTCAGAGATAGAATTCAGATTTGTTAGCAATGCCTTTTGGGGAAAACAATATTTCAGAAAGCACGCATAAAAGACGCAGTCTCTCTTCAAAGAAAAGCACTCGTAATAATGCGTATTAGAAGCAACATATTAATAGTTCTTTATTCAATTAGTAGTAGTTATTATTACTTGTGATTATAAAGAGTACACGTATTGGATGCGAATTATTGATTATTTTGCTACTTTATGTAACCAATTGCTTCTATAAATACCCTTATGGGGTTCAATAATGAACAGGCAAGAGAATCATTATTAATTAAGTCTAAATTATCTTTTACCAAATTAGTTTACATTAGTTCTAGCTTTAAGAGATCAGAGGGTTCCTCTCTTAACAAGCCCTCAACCCCATTTTTCCATAAGAAAGGTTGGAACACTAACAAAAACAAACCGATCATAACAAACGATTTGTTCCCACATCAACCCCATGACTAGATCCCAATCTCAAGCATGTAACAAGACTAGTATTAGAAAGATAAACGCCTTTCATTTCTTCAGCAGGACCTCTTGTCATCACAAAGAGCTAAGTCTACTATTTAAGTGATAAAGATCGACTGATGCTTCAAGGGAAAAAGCTAAGAGCTGCATCAGGACCAAAAGTGAGCTAAGTAAGGCTTAGGGAAGTTAGAGGAACTACCAATAACTTTTCCAAAAAGAGATCATGTGCTAAGTGCCTCATATCTAATCATAGACATGATAAAATTATCTCCAACATATGTGGCTTTCCTTAGTCAAATTGATATTGTTGAAATTCCAAAAAATATGCTAACTAGAGGGAGGTTATTATGGGAGAGAAGAGAGCAATATGTCAGAATAAGAATTTGGTTGTGCATTACCTAAGGGAAAGAAGGCGATGGGAAGCAAATGGGTTGTTTAATGTAAAACATGGAACTGGGGAAAGCATAGAAAGGTGTATAGCTAGATTGGTGGAAGAGGGATAGACTTAAACTTATGAAATTGAATACAAAGAAACTTTTACGTAAGTGGTAAAACTCAATTTAATCTACATGCTTCTCTCTCTAGCAAGGAATCTAAATTAGCCATTTCACCAATTAGACATGAAAGTGCTTCCATTCAAGGGGCATTGGAAGAAGAAATTTACACGAAAATACCCCAATAGTTTCGTTCATATGAGAAACTACACAAGCTGAACAAATGGAGATGGCTTAGGGGAAACATGATAGAAGGTTATAACAGATAGTTTAGGTAGCCTAAAATCTAATATCACCGCATTTGACAAGCTTATTTGGAGGGAAGTTGAGACTAAAGAACTCTCAATCAAGTCGGCTTACTATTTGACAATAGAGAGGACACCTAAGGTTGATTGGTACTCTGTGGTCTAGCAAAAGGATATTATGATTGGACCAATTACTTATGTATACTCTAGGCGGCTTAAAACTCTTGATTCTGCCACTTGGTCTTTCTAGTTGCTACTAATAATGTAGGAGTAGCTTATGGGTTATAAATAAGTAAACTTGCTGATGTGATAAGAGTAAATATATGGTAACGAATAAATGACTTACTGATGTAGCAAGAGTAGATATATTGTAAGGAATAAATGACTTGCTAATGTGGCATGATCAAACACTATTTAGAGAGTTGTTTCTAGAAGCCATAGGATATAACTAAGGAGAAGTTAGTTACAAAGGGCGATAGATAATTTCCATTTTGTTTTGTTTCTCTACTCGAGAATTGGCTAAGTTGTCTTGAGCTTGCAACTCAGGTAAGATTACTCCTTTCGACTACTTATTGTTGAAGCTATTGGAGTGTTTGAGTTCTTGATTTTGTCATTTCTACTCTATCAATTGGCGTCGTTTTATCGGAAAATTCTCTTACTATTGTGGATTGATTTGTTGAATTTGTGAATCAATCATGACTTGAATGGAAAATCGAGTCAAAGAACTAGAGAAGAATGTAGATGATATTCATGATGGATTATTAGAGATTCAACAACAGCTTTCTGCTATGGATCACAATCATTAGGTTCAATTGATTGTGATGGAACAAGGACAAAAATCTCGTGAATCTATGGTGAACAATTATAGCAGGAGTCATAAGAATTTGGAGAACCTAGTGACTGCCATTCAAGAAATGTTGAAGGACATTTTAGGTCATAGATTGAGTAAAAGTAAGAGCAAGACAACATTCTAATATGGTGTTTGTTGAGTATGATGAATTAGCTATCCAAAAGATCAAGTTGATTCTCATAATGAAAGTGTAGATGATGAGTACCAGTCTAATATTGTGCGCATGACTCTTCCGATCTTTGAGGGATTCGATTCTGCCAATTGAATTGCAACTACAGAGTAGTACTTTGAAGCCCATCAAACTAGAGAAGAGAGAAAGGTACCTCTGACTTCATTATACATGAGAGGAAGGTCAATATATTGGCTTAAGAGTCTTAAATGGAGGATTCCTAATTTGAATTGGGAAATATAAACAACAGAGCTTTTGAAGAGATATATTAGAAGTTCTTCTAACAATCCTTTTAAATGATTGTCTAACTTGAACAAACCATTACCATAGAACAATATATTGATGATTTTGAAGCCTTGTTGTCACTAACACCAACAATGGTTGAATTGCAGGTGTTAGGGCACTTTTTAGGAGGGTTGAGATAAAAGATCTTCATTTTGTGTTTCAATGTTAAGGCTTACAACCCTAGCTCAAGCTATGGATTTGTCATTTGATGTGGAAAGAGTTTGATTATGGGATTTGTGTCTCCAACATATAAGTACAGTAACAGTGTAAACCAAATAGGTTATTCTAGCCAAGCATATCCCCAAACATCTATTGTATGAAATCAGACCACTGCTGTTTCTTCAACTGCACTATCAGCCTTTGTGAACCCTTGGGAAAGAGATTTGAACCAGTCCCCTGCACTTAATAGAACTACAAATACTTAGTCTTCTCAATGAAAAGAGCCTTCATCGACGCAAGGGAGTACTTCAGTAGCAAATGTCACATATGATCTGAGCCGACATCATCCTGCAGCAAATGGTACACATGTTTAAAAGCAGCTCACATACTCCGAATATTTGGACAAGCAAGCTTAAGGCTCTGTTTTCACTGTCGCCAACCTTTTGATGCACATCATAAGTGTCCTAATAAGTCTACGCGGTTTTTGGTTTTGGAGGATGAATCAGATCATTTACAAGATGAATGTGTGGAGGAAGAAATTATTGATGCAACTGCCATCGAATTTGATGATTGCACAAATTCTGGTGCTCAAGAGTTTAAACTGTCTTCACTAGCCCTTAATGGCTTTAACATACCAAAGACATTAAAATTTCAAGGCACTCCATTATCTCACTCAATTTCTATTTTAGCTGATAGTGGAGATAGCCACAATTCCATTTCTAGTAGCTTGATTAGTGAATTACAATTGTAAGTAGATAATACATCTTTATTTCGAGTGAAATTGGGTGACGAAAGTGTAGTTGAATCTTATGTATGTTCTGAGCTAAAATTGTAGATTTGTGGCCACGAATTTACTGTAGTATGTTATGTTTTAGAGCTACGGGGTGTGGATTTGATATTGGGGGTAGCTTGGCTTGAAACGTTGAGGGAGATTCGCATTGACTGGAAATGAGTGATCATGACTATTCCTACTAAGAATGGTGATCCAATTTTGCATGGAGATTGTTCTTTGTATAAATCTAGTGTTACTTATTGTTCTTTAAGTAAAATTTCTGATTTGGAGTGGGAAAGTATCATTTAGCAACTATACTGCATTGAAAAATTGGTTGAACAAGGTGTTGTTAACCCTCATCCTCTTTTCTTGCTAACTGAGTTTGCTATTGTTTGATGAGCCCATGGAATTGCCCCCTAATAAGCCCATTAATCATCGCATTCCTCTTAAGGAAGCCAAGGATCCTATTAATATTAGACCTTATAAATATGCTCAAGTGCAAAGTAGTGAGATTGGGCAGCTTATTAAAGAAAAGCTTATTGCTAGTATTATTAGAAAAAGCTCAAGTCCTTTTTCTAATCTAGTAATTTTAGTAAAGAAAAAAAATAGTTCTTGGCTCTTTTTTGTGGACTACTGTGCCCTAAATGAAGCAACAGTTCCAAATAAATATCCAATACCCATCATAGATGAACTCTTAGCTAAATTGTTAGTGCACAAATTTTTTCCAAAATTGATTTAAAAGCCAAGTATCACCAAATTCAAGTGTTTGAGGATGATATCCCTAAAACTGCTTTTAGGACACCAAGGTCATTACGAATTCTTAGTGATGCCCTCCGATCTCACAAATGCATTGACCACATTTCAAACTACAATGCATGACTTATCTAAACCACAATTAAGAAAGTCTATGCTTGTGCTTTTATATGATATTTTGGTATTTAGTGCTAATACGGATAGACATCCAAAGCATTTGAGGATTTCCCTCGCTACAATCATAGAATTTTAAGGCAAATAAAGATAAGTGTTCATTTGGTGCACTTTCGTTAGAATATTTAGGGCATATCATCTCTTTTGATGGAGTATAGACCCAAATAAGGTGCAGAGTGTATTAAATTGGCTTATACTAAATTCGTCAAAAGCAGTGCGTGGTTTTTCATTTGTCGAGATACTATCGCAAATTCATCAAAAACTATGGAAAATTTTCTTGAACATTAACAGATTTGCTTAAAAAAGATGGATTTCATTGGTCCAATGAAACTTTACAAGCTTTTCAACTATTACAACAAGCTTTGATGAGTGCTCCCATATTAGCTATGCCGGATTTTTCTTAACCTTTTATTATTAAGTGTAATGCATCAAGAAGGAGATAGGGGCCATTTTAATGCAACATAGCATACCAATTACTTATTATAGTAATGTGTTAAGAGATAAAAATCTAGCCAAATCAACTTATGAAAAAGAATCGATGGCCTTAGTTCTTGCTATCCAACATTGACGTCCTTACCTGTTAGGCAAGAAGTTTTTGGTGCATATGGATCAAGAGTTTAAGGCATCTACTCCAGCAGTGTATTACAACACCTGATCAACAAAAGTAGCTTTCTAAATTGCTCGATTATGATTTTGCTATTGAATATAAACCTAGCTCTAATAATATAGCTACTAATTCCATATCTCAAGTTCAACATGAAGTTTAATTGAGTGGGATTTCTAGTCTTATTTGGTCAAATTTGTAGGAGATTAAAGATATGTTTTGCATGATTCTTCTTTGGTTATTAAAATACAGCCATTAAAAGAGGGCAAAAATGCTAGGAAAGGATATCATCTTAAGCATGAAACTGTATCGTTATGATAAATTGATTATACCTGTGGGTTCCCAATGGATTAATATATTTATTCTTGAATTTCACTCAACACCTATAGCCGAGCATGTTAGTTTTCTCCAAACATATAAACGACTGTCTTCTAATTTGTTTTGGGTAGGCATGCACTGGGATGTGGCTTCTTTTGTTGCCACTCATGCAATTTGCCAACACAATAAGTCTCAAACCTTCACTCTTACTAGGTTACTTTGTCCTCTTCCCATTCCTTCTGCTCTTTGGGAAGACATCTCCATGGATTTTATTACTAGTATGCCTAAGTCCAAAGGATAAGATGTTATCTTGATGGTTTAATTGATTGTCCAAATACAAGCATTCTTTGTTACTATGACATCCTTATTCAGCCAAAGTGGTGGCTGATTTGTTAGTAAGGAAAGCACTTCATTTACATGGCATCTTCCATATAATTATGAGTGATCGTGATTTACTTTTCTTTAATACTTTCTAGAAGGAGCTTTTTAAAGCTTAAGGGACCCAACTACATTATAGCACATCCTATCATCTTGAGACAGATGAGCAAACAAAAGTGTTAAACCATTGTTTGGAGTGTTATTTGCATTGTTTTGCCTTTGAGAAGCCTCAAACTTGGGTTGATTGGTTAGCTTAGGCAAAATATTTGTATAATACTTCATTCTACTCGACGGCTCGAATGACCCCTTTTGAAATCGTTTATGGATGGTTACATCCTATATTTCCTACTTATATTCTAAAAGAAGTTGGCAATCAATCTTTATTAGTAACCTTACAAGAGAGGGATGCCACTTTGGCCTTAATATGTCACCATTTAGAAGCAGCTCAACTCCGTAATTGTCAACAAGCTAATACACACCATCATGATATCTCTTTTTAGGTGAGAAAGTAGGTATTTCTTCTCTTACATCCAGTTTTGAATGCTAAACTTAAGTTAAAGCATGGTTCTAAGTTGGCACCTAAGTATCATGAGCCATTTCAAAATGCTAAACAGATAGGGGCAATGGCTTATAAGTTATAAGTTGCAACTCCCTAATGGGTGTCATTTGCACCCAATTTTTCATGTGTTGTTCCTCAAGAAATGAGTTTGGTCTTCTCAAGCAGCTTTTGTTCCTCCATCTAATTTATTTTCCATTGAAAACTTCCATCTAAAAGTTCCCTTTCATATTTTAGGCCGTTGTTTTTGCTATCGTAATGGCCAGGATGCTCCTCAGTTGTTGGTTCAATGGCAAGTGGAATCAATGGAGGATTCTTCTTGTATTGATATGGCTTTATTTAGGCTACAATTTCCTTCTTTCATCCTCAAGGACAAGGATGCTACTCTAGAGGAAGTAAGGGGGGGAGTGGGGGGGGGGTGGGTGTGGTAGCGGTATTGATATGACTAAAGTGATTAGGCTTATTATTCATGTATATTCTAAGCAGCCTAAAGCTCTTGATTCTGCTACTTGATTTTTTAGTTACTGCTAGTAGAGTAAGAGTAGTTTGTGCACTGCAAATAAAAAAACTTGTAGATCTGCCACGAGATAGATGTACAATAAAGAATAAATGACTTGCTAATGTCGCAAGAGTAAATATACAGTAAAGAGTAAATGACTTGCTAATGTAGCTCAATCAGAAGCTATTACGGGAGTTGTTTCTAGAAGCCATGGGATATAAACAAGGAGAAGTTAGATACAAAGGGCAGCAGATGTTATCATTGGTGTTTGGAATATTAAGGGGTTGAACAACCCCATTAAAAATAGAGCTATCAGAAGGTTGTGTAGTGAGCAAAACTTTACAATTTTTGGTATTTTAGAAACTAAAGTTACAGAGTAAGATTTTGTAAATATTAAAAACCGAACTTTCAACAACTGGAATGTCAAATCTCAATTTAAGGATTGGTTATGGGTAGCATGGCGACTTAAGTTCGGACCAATGACGGCTCTTGGAGCATTTTTACAACTCCTGCATTGCAAATGTACCTATTTACAACTCCATCTCGCTATTAACATCACTTTTGTGTAGCAAAAATAGTGAAAATGAAAGGGAAGATTTGTAGGACAACTTGGCCAACTTGAAACCTCACATTGATTTGCCTTGGCTAATCAAAAGGGATTTTAATGAATGTAGATATCTTGAGGAGAGAATAGGGGGGTAGGGTCGAAGCTATATCTCGTAGCATGGATAGATTTAATGAGGTCTACTACAATCTAGAATTAGAAGACATAAGATGCTTAGGTCCTCTCCATACTTAATCACATCGTAGCTCCTCAAGTCCCATTCTCCATAGACTTGATAAAGATCTAGTGAACTCCATATGGATGGATGCCTTCCAGCAAATTGAAGTTAATATCTATCCTCCAGGTATTTTTTACCACTGCTATTGTGATTCCTTTACTTGGTGCTTCTTCTTAACATAGAAATTCTTTCTTCAAATTTTTTGATTTTTTGAAGGAGCACCCTGACTAGTCCTCTCAAGTGAATATAGTGAAAGAAGTTTGGTGCTCCCAAGTGCTTAGCTCCCTTATGTATTGTGTGTGCAAAAAGCTTAAGCTCCTTAAGTCAAGATTGAAACAGTTGAAGACTAGGAGCTTCTCAAACACTTCTAACTGAGTAAACAAAGCCAAGTCAGACCTTGATCTTATTTAGCCAGCCAATCGGTTGCATCCTAATACAGTTGATTGGGAGAAGGAGAAAATGTACCTTACAAATTTCTACCATTAGAGTGCGAAAGAGGATCATTCCTTCATCAGAAATCTAGAGCAACTTAGATCAAGCGTGGGGATAAGAACAACAAATTTTGCTTCAACCAACTAAAGCAAAAACAATAGAGGAATTGCCTCCACTATAAAAGACGATAACGATAGAATCATTGAGTTGACTAAGGAAGTGAAAAAGCTAATGGTGGATTTTTTCTCTTCCCTCCTTACTAATCAATCTGCTCACAATGTAGATGAAGCTAGGCTCAATATGTTGGTTTCCAGGAGAATCCCGGCAACAACAGCAAATATCCTTATGAGACCTTTTTCCAATGAAGAGATCAAAGAGTCCTTTTGGTCAATGGCTAAAGATAAGGCCCTAAGTTCTGACGAATTTGGAGTAAACTTCTTTAGGGAAACTTAGGAGATAGTAGGGGATAAAGTGTACTTGGCAGTGAAAAACTTCTTTATATCAGGAAGACTCCAAAAAGAAGTGAACTTACTTAATCTTCGTTCCCATAAAAGAGAATCCTTCTTCTTTTGCTGATTTCCAACCTATTGCGTGTTGCAATACCATCTACAAATGTATCTCTAAGCTGTTGGCGAATAGGCTTAAATTATCATTACATTAAGTTGTGAGCATGAAACAGTCAGCCTTTATAAAGGGAAGAAGAATTGTGGACAATATCTTGATAGTCCATGAGTTTATTAAAGGATATCACAACGAAAACAAAGGAGCTAGATGTGTCATAAAAGTGGATCTATCTAAAGCTTATGATAGCATCAAATGGAATTTTACTGAGAAAGTTCTTAAAGTTATGGGATTTCTGCCCGTTTTCATTAAATGGATTGTGGCTTGTATTATGTCTCCTAAGATCTCCAATAATATAAATGGAGAACTAATTGGTTATTTTAGCTCTACTAAAGACTTAAGACATGAGGACCCCATTTCCCTGTACTTCTCTGTACTTGCCATGGAAATCTTTTCTTGCATCATGAAGGAAAAAGGGGAAAAAGAAGACTTCATACACCATTGGAGATAAAAAAAGATGAAACTAAACCACTTGTGTTTTGCTGACCACATCCTGATCTTCTTAAAGGGTGACTTCAACTCAATAAAAGCACATTAAACATGGGCTGGACAATTTTCAGATGCTATCCAACCTACATGCTAATACCCCGAAAGGTCAAATCTTTGTCAATGGTATCAAACCTGATCTAAAGTATCAAATCATTTCACTCTTGAATTTTGAGGAAGGTTCTCTTCCTGTAAGGTATCTAGGAGTTTCGTTATCCTCAACCAGATTGATGAAGCTAGATTGTGGCGTCATAGTTAACAAAGTCCCAACAAGGATTAGCAATTAGTCATCCTAACTCCTCTCCTATGCAAGTAGAGCACAACTCATAAAAAGTATGCCATTTTTGCTTTAATTCTACTGAGCCATGATTTTTGTATTGCCTTCATCAATCATGAATCAAATTGAAAGGAAATTAAAAAGATTTTTCTAGAATAGGAATGACAAGTCAAGAGAGCCAAAGTAAAAATCAAATGGAAAGATATGTGCAAACCTAAATCTAAGGGTAGACTTAGTTTTATAGATATAAAACTTTGGAACAAGGTTGCACAACTCAAGCACATCTAGACACTCTGTGAAGATGAAGGACAAACCTTATAGCCAAATTGGCTAAGAAAGGAATTGCTTCAAAGAAGAAGCTTTTGAAGGCTTAAGAGCCCTGGGGACACTACATGGACATTGCAAAAAATCCTCTAAACATATCCTCTAGACAAAAGCTAACTAAAATGGAGGGTAAAAAATGATAACCTTATATACCTTTGGCACGACAATTGGCACTCTCGAGGACCCCTAGTTGATTGGATAGATACACAAAGTAGAATCCTATATGGTTACCCTACAAACACTCTCCTAACCTCCTTCATTTGGGGCAATCACTGGACTTGGCCAAAGAATGCTCATTGGTGTCATATTTCTGCCAACTAGGCAAAACTCAAACCAAACTTGAATGTAAATGATAAGATGGTGTAGATTAACGCAGAAAACAAAAGCTTATCTATCAAAAATGCATACGATCTAGCCAAAAACAATGAAGAGAGAAAATTCTGGGCTTCTTTAATATGGAACAAAACTTCAGCACCAAAGCAAGCCATAATTCTATGGATGCTAGTACAACACAAGTTAATCACCCAAGACAAGCTAGTTGTGTGAGGTTTAATCCATGATAACCTATGTTTTTTGTGCCATAAAGCATAGGAATCTCATGACCACCTCTTTTTTTGTTATTCATTTGCCAAAGGTGTTTGTGAAAGAATTGAAGTTCCTCTTAAATGGAGGAATAATAGGCCTTCAATGGCCACAAGGATGCAAGAGTTTTTTGAACCCAGCAAGTGTTCATCATTTCTATAGATTCAAAGGAAGGTTATAGCTGCCACATGTTACTATTTATAGAAAGAAAGAAATGATAGAAGAATGAATGCAATGGCAAAAAGCATTGAACTGCTTTCAAGAATTATCCTTTTGTGCATTTTGTAACTAGCTATAGGTTTTGTTGCTTCCTCGTACTCCGATTTACCTTTAGTATCCTTTTGTTTCTAGATACTAAAGTTAGAGTAGTGGTTAGATTTTACTTTTTTGTACACTCCTTATGTACATTCTTTCGAGTAAATGATATTATCTCATTTACCCAAAAATAAAAAAAGGGCAACAAATATTTTTTATCTTGTTTTATCTCTCTACTCGAGAATTAGTTGAGTTGTTCTAAGCTTATAGCTTAGGTAAGAGTACTCCCTTCAACTACTTATCGTTGAAGCTATTGCAATGCATGAGTTGTTGATTTTATCATTTGTGTTTTATCAAAGACATTCTTTAATTCAAGATTGTCAAATTCATGATTTTATCAAAAATAACTAAAAGGTTTGTAAAATCAAAATATAGAAATTTAAGTTTCTACAATTTATGTAAAATAGATTTCAAAAACTATAAATACACCTATAATAGATATAGGGAAAAAAAAAAATGAAATATATGATAGAAACAGAAAAACAAATAAATTAAGTTCTTTTTCCACAAAAAATTATTCATCTGTAATCTAACACATATTAAGGAGAACATGCAAAGTTAAAACTAGTTTTTTTCTTTTCCTCACTATTGTATTTGAAAAAAGTAATGAATAAAAAAGAACCAAACCTTTTAACTTATTTTGAATTATTAATGGTATAAACTAAAATATACAATTTTTCTTCTATTGAAGCTAAAACTTCTAAACTTAAAGAAGTGTTATAAACATCAAATAAGGGACTAAGAGTAAGAAAAAGAGGAATACAATTAGAATATGATAAGGAATATAGTATAATACCTTAATAATTAATGGCTAATAAAAATTTAGTTGTGGTTTTTATTTTTTTATCCATTCAACTTAAATATATAAAATCAGTAAACTGATCAAAAATATAAGTTTTTGCCTAGTTTAACATGTAAACTCGATTAAATATGCAAATTTCAATATGAAATAATTTAACACCCGAAAATCCTCTCTAGCTTTCCCCTTCTATATCCCTCCCCTTCCTTCCTTTCGCTTCTTCCACCTTTCTTTTCACATTCTCCTCTCTACGCTCATACCTTTCTTTAACCTCCATCTCTCCACCTTATACTAGTTTACAGTTGGATCTTCCGTGAAGACTTTTATCAGGAGAAACAAGAAGGTCTCCTTTGAGGCACTCATGGCTAAAGCTTTGGCCTCAAGCTCGGCCCCTCTTCTAAGTCAAGGTAAATAGAAAAAGAAAAAAGCTATGGCCAAGGATGCTAATGCTAACTCCCTTTCAGTCACAAAGAGTGGCCAAAAAGCTTTAAGGAACGAGTCGGAAAGGATAACTTAAGCTATTTTTGGTTTGGAACAAAACTGGTCTTCTATGGGTGTACAAAACAAGGTGGTAAAGGTTGATGTAACCTTTCATAAGCCCTCTAGTCAACCTCCTATCGCTTTTCAAGTTGTTAAGAGGACTTTCCTCCTCTAGTCTCTTCTTCTAATACCAAGAAAGCTTATGTGTCTATCCAAACTTCCCCTCTTGGTCTTTCTACCAACTCAACCTCTAATTCAATATTAAATGCAATGGCTGAGCTAGCGGACCAAATAGAGAAAGTTTACAAAACAGAGAAAAGATGCTGTCCATGTTTCTAATCCGGCTTCCTCTAATCCTCGAAAGGAAAACAAGAAACCACCTTCCCCTAAACCTCTCCTTTGCTTAAGTAACCGCAAATCAATCCACCAATGTTTCAAAATCTCTCATTGACATCTCTTTAGAGCATTTCTGTCCCAAACAAGAAGGCAACCTTATCTATTTTAAGCCTCCCGCAACAATCGCGCATTTTGGGAGAAAAAATCTAACATCCTACTGTAGTAGATTACTTCCTGAGTAAAGAGTCATCCTTTCTATCAATCCAGAAGTTAGCATTTGCCAAGTGGAAGATGAAGGTCTAGTTGAAGTACTCACAAATGGCAACCGGTATTTTTTCTTTAAGTTTAGAGATGAGCATTCTCTATCTAAAATTTTGGGACAACCATGGAACTTCGCTAAGCAACTTATCATTCTTGAAAAATGTAAAATGGACGAAAGGTACAATCGTATATTTCTTAGAATATATTTCCTAAAGGACTTCCTATTTGAGTTAAATTGTAGGGTGTTCCTATGCAATACCTACATAGAGAGGGCATTAGCCATGTTGCTGGTGCTATTGAGTGTCCTCTCCAAGTGGACTTAGTTTCGGCTAAGATGGAGCGAATTAGGTATGTTAGAACCTCTGTTGAAGTGGAAGCGAGCACAAACTCACTGTTAAGTTTTTCCATGAGGAATCTAGATGGAGAGATCATCACCCCCACGAAATTTAGTTCCAATGATTCACCCAATCCCCAAACAAGATTTAACAATAAAGCAACCAAGTCCCCAAAGGCAACAAGGAGATCTATGACAAAACCACGGGGTGGAATTGTCATCAAAGAGTCAAGTCAGGATGTTCCTAACCTCCTCAACACCCCTAACAAAGGTAAGGACGTCGTTGCTAGACAAAGCTCAGAAATAGCTTCAAAAAGTTTAAGCCTAAGTAATCCCTTCCTGTTGGGTGAACTCTCCTTACCTCAAAAAAACTCACACAAAGGGGAGTATTGTAACTCACCAGTTGCGACAAGTGACTCATGCTCCTCTTGTGTCCTAAAGACCCAGTAATCAATCCTAATAGTGATGCCAAAGGAGGAGACAAGGAACACTAGTTGGAATAAAGTCACAAAAAAGAAAAAGACTAGAAAGAAAAGCTTGCAAGAGATGAAGACTGGGGATGAATCAAATCGAACCAAAGCTTAAGGGTTTACCCTCAAGTTTATTATCATGGTTTCTCCCTTCTTTTTGTATACATTATGTTAGTTTCTTGAAATATTAGAGGTCTCGATAAACCAAATAAAGTGAAGGCAATTAGAGATTTTTGTTTTGAATACAACATTTCCTTGTTTGGATTATTAGAAACCCAAGTGAAGCAACAAAGTAGTTCTACCGTATGGTCAAGGATTTTACCTTCTTGGCAAAAGGTGCAACACCCAAGTAGGCGAGCGTGGGTAGCTTGGAACCCATGACTATGGTCAATTGATGTGATTAGTTCACATAGGCAGTATATACACTATAAATGTCAACTGCTAAGTCAAGGTCTTTGGTGTTAGGTGACTTTTGTTTACATCGAGAACTCTATTGCCAAGAGAACAACTTTACGAAATGATCTTTTTAACCTTAAAGAAGCAATATCAAGGTCTTAAATGATCCTCGAGGACTTTAATGTGTAGAACAGTACAAGAAAAATTAGGCAAGATTGAAAATCTTTCCTTGAGTATGAAACACCAATGATTTTTGTTATAAAGTTAAAGTAAAGGAAGTAAGAACTAGTGGGCCTCTCTACACTAAGACAAATAAAAACCCCTCTAATCTCTTAAGAAGATTAGACTGTGCTTTTATCAATATGCAATGGTTTCATTCCTTTCCAACTACAGAGGTATACGTTACAGCTTCAAGAGTGTCAAATCACTACCCCTTAGTAGTTTATCCAAATAACAATGCAACTCCAAAGAACATCCCTTTCAAGTTCTTTGACTTTTGGAGGAAAAACCCAAAGTTTATGCCCATAGTGGAGAGAGTTTGGAAGACTAATGCTCTAGGTACTCCCATGTACCAAGTTGTCACTAAGCTTAAGATGTTCAAGCAGGAGTTAAGAAAATTGAATAGGGAGTCGTTTGTTGAGACTTCTCTTCAAGTAAAGGAGGTAAATAGATTGTTTAAGGAAAAACAAATCTCAAACAGACAAGAGCCCACTTCAGCTAATTGGGAGGTAAGAAAATTTTATTTGAGGACTATTAGCTTAAAAGAGCAGTGGAAGAGTCTTTTTTGCACCAAAAATCTCGAGATACATTGTTTAATTTGGGAGACAAGAATACGGCATTCTTTTTCAAGTCCTTAAAGCAAAAATTGATTAGGAATGGCATTCATTCCGTCAAGGATGCTGATGGAACAACCATCATTGGAAAACAACACATCTAGGAACCTACTGTAAGTTACTTCAAGAATTTGTTGTCTAATTCCCATGAGGGTGGACTACGCTTAGATGAAATTCCTAACCTCATCGATCATAGAATCAGCCACTTACAAGCTTAAAATATGCTTTCTCCCATCACAGACATGGAAATAAAAGATGTTATGAGGTCATTGGTGAAAGATAAGTCTCTAAGGCCAAATGGATATAATGCCAATTTCTTCAAGTATACTTGGGACTTGTGGGTAAGGATGTTTCCACTGCCACATAAGATTTCTTTGCAACAAGTAAATTGTTAAAATCTATAAATTCAACCTACCTAACTTTAGTTCCTAAGGTAGACACTCCTCCATCCATTGTTGATTTTAAACCGATTGCTTGCTGTAATACTTTATATAAATGCATCTCAAAGATCTTAGCCAATCGTCTCAAATCTATCATTGCAAGTTCAGTGGACAAGGAACAATTGGCTTTCATCAAAGGGAGATACATAGTATATAATATCCTTATGGAATGTGTCTCCACCCCTAAGTTTTCCATAAGTGTTAATCATGAATTAACCAACTATTTCCTTAGCATGCATAAGCTCAAACAAGGTGACCTTCTCTCACCTTATCTTTTTGTATTGGTTATGGAAGTTCTATCAGGTTTATTTAGGAAATTAGATGCAAAACACGGTTTCAAATATCATTGGAGATGCAAGAAAGACAAACTTACTCATTTATGCTTTATGGATGGCCTCATGGTTTTCTCAAAAGGAGACCATGAATCAATCAAGCTCATAAAGGAGTGCTTGGATAACTTCTTTCTCTTATCGGGTCTGAAATGCAACCGCACTAAAAGCCTTGTCTTTTTTAGTGGAGTGCCACAAGTTGACAAAGAGTACATCATTTCTTGTTTGGGCTTTTCTCAAGGTCAACTTCCAGTAAAATATCTAGGAGTTCCTCTTATTTCTTCAAGATTATAAAGGTGTGATTGCAAGATCTTAGTTAGCTGGTTTGCTACATGCATCAATCATTGGACTTCCAAAGTTCTATCTTATGCAAAGAGACTTCAACTTATAAAGAGCATTCTTTTTTCTCTACAAGTGTATTGGTCTTCCACCTTTCCTCTCCCTAAAAGTATTCTCAAGGACCTTGCAACGAAAATCAAAAGATTTTTGTGAAATGGATCGAATGAGAACAAGGCAAGAGCAAAGGTAACTTAGGAAGAAGTATTCTGTCCAAAGGAAGAAGGAGGTTTGGACATTTTGAATCTCACTCTTTGGAATAAAGTCACTCAAATAAGCACATATGGAACTTATGCTTGGATGAAGAAGAATCTCTATGGCTGAGATGGGTCAAGAACAAGCTTCTTAAGAGCAGAAACTTTTGGTCTATTAAAAATCCTTCTCAAAGCTCTTAAATGTAGCACAAACTTCTGCAAGCTCAATCTTAGGTTGGTCTTCTTCTCTTTTGGAAAGTAGGTAACGGTCAAAAAGTATCTTTATAGTATGATAATTGGCACCCTAAAGGACCCTTAGCATTTTGGCTTGGAGAAAGAACCATTTAAAACCTGGGTTACCCAAAGGAAGCAATGGTCAGTTCTATAATAGGCAATGAAAGCTAACAATGGCCACCTAGAGAAATATGGCAAAACATTAAAGACCATATTTCTCCTACTTCCAATCCATGGGTGTGCATACCTGACCAGCTTGTCTAGAAACCTCAGCCAACAAAGCCATTCTCAATCCGTGAAGCATATAACTCAATGTGACAATGATACAATAGAGTGCAGTCGGCTAAGATCATATGGAACAAGTCAAACATGCCATGACAATCCTTCATACTATGGCTAGCCATTCAAAAAAGGTTGTATAGCCAAGATAAGTTACTAAGCTGGAGTATCATAAACTGGAATTGTTGCTATCTATGCAAAAAGAAGAGGAAACACATTTACATTTGTTTGCAACATATGCAGTGGCAAGAAGTGTATGGCTGGAGATCCAAAGAGTTTATCAATTCTCTAGTTCGGAAGTGTTCAGCACAGCATCCTTTTGAGACATAGTGATGTCATTTAGAAGTTTTTCAGATTCTCAAAGAAAAAAGATCCCTTCAGTACTTTGTTATTATCTTTGGAAAGAGAGAAATTGTAAAAAGGTGATGATATACCTACTTCACCCTCGATCCTTGCTAAGAAAATTTTGTTTATCTTAGGCCCTTCTCCTACATGAAGCTCTAATAGATTTGCATAGATCCATATAGATAGCTAAGATTCGATCCAATAACCCTTTTATTTATTCGTTTTGGATTGAATGCTTAGATGTCTTTTGTACATTCTCTCTTCTTATTTATGATTAAAAAAAACTGACATTACCCCAAAAAAAAAAAAATTAACACTCAAGTTAACCCGGAAAAGTCTCGTAAAATCATAAACTCGTAATATCATATAAGTAAAATTGTAGCTTATTGTTTAGAAGAAGCTCCTAGCCATGGATAAGTTAATTAACTAGGGTGTTATTAGTATTGCTACTTATGTCAAGATGATGAGGAGAACCTTGAACATTTATTTCTAGAATGTACCTTTGCAAAAGCATTTTGGAAGGGTATAGAGCTTAACACTACTTGGTTAGCTAGCAAACCTTCGAAAGCTCTCTCCATCTCAGTTTTTCTGAGCTTCTCCTACAGCAAAAGACTAAAATCCCTAACAAAGACAAGCCTTTGCTGTTGGCTGCTACTACTTGTGGAAGGAAAGAAACAGAAGACAAATTGGTGACAAGGCCTTTCTTATGAGATTATATAAAGGACAGCTTTGCATTGCATTTTTGTAACCTTTTAAAAGACAGTTAATTGGCTTTTTGTTATTTAGAGCACTTTGGAGCGTTTTATGGCCAGCTAATCTAACTAAGTATCTATATTTTTGTAATACTTAGTTCAATTTCATATATTTCAAGTATGCACTTTTGCACATTTCCCATGTGCAATTTTTGCAATGCATTATATCTCAGCTTACCTAAATATTAAATGAAAAATAAAGCTTTTCTACAAGCTAAAGTAATCTCCACAAGCTCAATCCAAGAGATTTAGTGACACTCTACTGTGAGTTGACTATATGCAAGGGCACTCAAACCACACTTTCTTTATAAAAGTGACTGATCAAGGGAAAATCAATTTTGATTGTAAGTGGATGATCTTATCATAACCAGAAATGCGGAAGAAATTGAGCAGCTTAAGAGTAAGATCAGATAGGGATGGAGTAGGGGCCATATTCATTTCTCAATGGAGATATATCATCAACCCCCTAAAGGAGACATGAAAATTAGCTCACGGACCAGAAACAACTCCCCTAGAGCAAGACTAGAAATGCTTAGTGCAGTTAACAAGGAGCACTACTAAAGACTAGTTGATAGGCTTATTCGTTTGTCATTGACCCAACCAGACATTATCTATGTCTTTGGTACAATGAGCAACATAATAAATTCTCCAACTAAGCATTGCATGGATACCATAAATCATATCCAAGGTATTTGAAAGGAACATGCGGTAGAGGCCTGCTGTTTTGAAATATAGAGATGAGAGGGATAGAGGGATTTATTGCCTCAAACTGGGCTGTGACGCAAGAGATAATAAGTCCTCCTCTTTTACTACACAAAGGTTTGGGGCAATTGAGTAGTGTGGGAAGTAAGAAACAAATTGTGGTCACTAGTAGTGTAGAAGCAGAATTCCAGGCAATTTCTCAGGATATCTTGTGCTCAGCGCACCTATTCAACCAGACAAAAAAGGCTTCTCAGCTCAAACCTAACAAAATCAGTATCCTATTTACCTTTTCTAATCAGATGGGCCATCCAGTTTGAACATACTTCTTAAACAACACCGTTTCCACAAAAGTAAGAGCACTGGACAAGCACATTCCACTTTCTTTTTCTACTTTTCAGCACAAACCAGGGCTTCTCCGGACAAACCTACGAACTTCAAAATTAAAGAAGCTTTCCTCTAGAGATAAAAAGAAAGATTACAGAGTTAGCAAACCTGTAACTTTTCGGCAACTTTTTCACAGTCCATTCTTGAAAGACAATAAATAATTCCACATTCATCAAAATGATTTTCTTTTATGAACTTGTCAATGTCTTCTAGGCATTTCTTCGTCTTAGGGATGACAGAATACCTGCATATAGCCAAAACTAACAGTTAATTTTGTTGAGATATAAAAATAAAATGGCCCTTATTTACATGTTTAACCCTTAGATAGTTGGTTATTGAAACAACCTGTGGGTTCACTCTTTTATTATTTCAATAAGATTCAATAAAAAAATATACAAATGAGAGTAGAAGAATACTTGATGAAATCCTAATCACTCTAGAAAATTGGTGAAGTTGAATACTTCAACAATTAGAGTAGGTACATTAAGTTTACAATCTTCTAGACAATCCCTTTCACTCAACAACTTTCGGCAAAATGACTAACTCCCTATCCTCCAGCTCTAAATATTTATATACTATTTAGTAAGTGATATAGAACTTAACATTGGACATTTACAATTCTGCCCTCATTAACATGACACATACTAATATACTATTCTACCAATATCTACTACACTAGAGATGAATCAGTTATGCTTCATAATAGTTAATAAGGTAACAATGATGTAGAGCCTACATTCATATACCAGGATCAATATTTGACCCTCATTTAATTAGTTGAATGCAATGGGCCTGAATCAACATCATAACACACATAGAAAGGTTTACATTTAAATATAAAATCCGCTCATTTATTCCCATCTTTAAACTCTTACGGGAGAAATTTCTTGTAGCTAAATTAAATAAAAAATTAGCAAGTCAAATGTAGCAGGGCAAATTTTTTTCACTAAATACCATAAATTTGGACGGTTGAAGCTTTGACGGAATACAATGCAGTTAGCTAGGCCAAGAGCTCGCACAACATCTTCTTTGACACTAGCAGTGGCAGTAGCAGTCAAAGCTAATACTGGAATACTTGGGAACTTTTGCTTTAAAATTCCAAGGCCCTGCAATTTAAATATGAGCATCATGTATCAGTTTAAAGCATACTAAAGCAATAGCGAGAAACGATTTCCGAATGTACAACCTGATAATCAGGTCGAAAATCATGCCCCCACTGACTCACACAGTGAGCTTCATCAATGACAATCCTGACAAGCAGTTCACGAGCATGTAGACTTTCCAGATGACGCAACAGTACATCACTTCTGCAATCAGAAACATTCCAGTCCAGTCAGTTAAGCAAAGCATCAAGGCTTAAGACTAAAATAAATGGCAGCTTCATCCAAGTATTATATTGAATTAGCAGAATGCAATATGCTTGGTACATTTTACCAGGACCATTGTAGAGGATATGTTGTAATACTTAATGTGAGCTCACAAATATAGAGCAATCAGGAGATTTTTAATTCTTGTGACATAGACAGAAGTTCCTTTAGTCAAGGAGGAAAATTGTGAACACAAAATATTGATAATGTTAAAGAAGTATCATTCACACTATAATTAATCTTCTCTTGTCAAATACAGAAGCACAAGTGAAGCATTCAAAACACCTCCTGTCAACTTCCATAAAGTACTCATGCCTGATACCCCATTCAATAAATATAAACTCATTCAAGTATACAGCAGTTGAAAATTGTGATTAACTAATTATTCTTCCATATAGAAGATGTTACATTCAATGCAGATACAGGAACAAGTAGCTTAAGAAAATGGTGTCCAAGAAGGTTCATGGACTGGAATTAATGTTTAACGGTTTATTTGCTGTGCATAGTTGAGCAGTAGTGAAGTGATTACAGAAACTTATTTTCACTGTTTGAATGTATCCTATATGGGGTAAAAGGAATGCGAGGCAGGTGGGTTAGGGAAGAGGGAATTTCTACTCCTGGCACAATTGGTAACATCTGATGCATACTATTGCTGTGATTGTACTGATTTGTAAGTATGTTATTGAGTTGGTACCTTTTTTTCTAAAGGGCACATCAACACATCAAGGATACAAGCATAGCATTGTCTAGCCTTGGCTCTCATTTGTATTTCATGCATCAAAGGGCACATATGAAGAGTTGTGGCCTTGTCACTAATGAATAGCACCACTACTTTTGCTATGATTGAAACCAACAATTACCATAAAGAAAAGAAGATATATTGTGTTCAAAACAAAATTACCACTGAATGAAAACTACAACCATCAAAAGCCTTACCAGTAAAACTGAATTTTGTATTATTACTCAAACTTACTTTTTCCAGACCCACCAAAAAAAAAAAATACTCCAATCGTAAGAATATATACTACAAGCAAAAAGAATAAAATTTTTACGTGTTTTGTATAGCTGAGATACATTGTTTATCCACTATTCAAACCTAGTATCCATTTATTTTATTTGATACTAGTGCTAAATAGTGGCTAGTGTTTTCTTTGTACATTCCTTATGTACTTTTTGAGTAATGATATTATCTCATTCACCCAAAAAAAAAAAAAAATGTAGAAAGAATAAAATAGACATTCTCACTACTGAACTGCATCCTCTCTATAACATAAATGAAAATAAAATCAGTAAAAGTACAGGAAAAAGTAAAAGGAAAAAAAACCTATTCCATTTAAGAAAGATGAATTGCAATTTCAAGCCTTTAACCAAGATGTACAAGCTTTTCACGGGAAATTATTATCTAGAAATAATTAGCAAAAAAAAAAAAAAAAAATTGTTTGGAAACAACAACCAAAAGATAATAGCACAGGCAGAACATTGCCAGAAATTTTCATTTCAAAATTTCTAGAATAATGTGTTCTTGAAATAAAAAAAAAAGCCTTGTCTACTGTGAGTTGATGGTGACTTTGCAGATCAAAAGTTTTCCCTTTACCAAATTGGGGAAAAAAAACTTTTTAGTAGACATTTTGGTGCCTTGGTAAATGGTTCCCCACACTGTAAAAGCATAACAAGGCCAGATTGTTTTCCGTTCCTACTTGTAATGCACAAATGAAGGTTCAAGCGCCATGCAATTGGAAGAGACACCAATAGAATGGATCGATTCTATTCACAAAGAGAGATGCTCTATAGGGACCTACCAATAATTTCTCTTCTATAGCAACTACCTAGGTAAGAATGATAAGGATAAATACGGGATTCGCGCTAAGCTCCATTTTGACTACTAAGAAAACCATAAAAGAACAATCCACTGGTCTTGAAGAGTACGCCATTACTAATTTATATATTAAAGGGGGGGGAAGAGCATCCGGCTTAGAGTGAAAACCAAAAGATTAAAGTCAAGAGAGGCAGAGAGCAGTTACTGGACAGTATTTAACATCTGCAGAACTTGGAAATCAGAAATCAGAAGACTAACAGATCATTCTGAGTCTTGTCCCAACAATGGTTATAACAGCACCAGCTGTCTTTTTTGCCAGTAGGAAGCTAACTGCATTCTCCAGCAAAACAGATAGTTCAAACAGCAAGTAAACAGAAATAGTAACTGATTGAAGTTGTTCTGTCCACCAAGGATGCAAAATTAGAACATCACAAGAAACAATGGTTTCATTGACACATTTAGCACATCCTACATTTAGTGAAGATTATCCATAGAAGTCAGTTGGTCTCATTGGCCTAGGTAGCAACATAGCAGAGTATCAAAATGTTGGTGCCAATATTACTGATCTTATATTTTGGAGAAAATTACACTCACTTAGCAACCTTTTCTGGTGTGACATACAGCAGCTTGAATTTACAGTAATCGGAATTGAGTTCTCTAAGAATCTCCTGTTGTTCAGCCCAGTCCATGCTTGCACTTAAATAGGTGGCAGGTATATTAGCCTGTGAGATCAATTGAGAAGAAACAAGTTCATAGAAAAACTACATAAGAATAACAGCAGGATGGGGTTTAATAAATTATTCATCTACAGTATCACCTGTAATAGATGCATTATTTGATCTTGGATAAGGGATACAAGGGGCGAAATTACCAGTGTCACTCCTGGACATATTAGTGCTGGGAGCTGCAAGATAACAGAAGTGATTACTCTCCAATTTGATGAACTAAACATTTCATTGAGTTAGACTAAATATGTCATTCAATTTCAGGTGCAGAAGAGAAAATTGATGGAAGTGGCTCTTTGCAGTAAAATATGATGATGATAATGCAATGTTGGTGTCTTGCAACTATGTGTTTGGATATTTTGTCACCGTATTTTCTTATAAAGAAAATCCTAGAGAACAGGACAAGACAAGGAAGTTCAACCATCACTTTTGCACAAACAAAAACCACCCAAATGATCTGTAACCAAAACTGAAGTTTATTTACTTGATATGTCAAGCTCTTTCCTCCCCCAGTAGGCATTAAAACAAACACATCATGTCCACTCATAGAGGCATTGATGATCTCTCGTTGGTTGGGGCGAAAATAGTGGTTCCCAAAAACTTTCTTGTTGTTATCCTGAAATCAAAATCATGACTAACATATAATGAAAGACAAGGAATTTCATAGAAAATACAAGATATGGTTTGACAGAAACCTCAAGCTTCTTAGTCCATAGAAAGTTTCTACCACTCCATTTTTTATCAAATGAACCTTCAATATAATTAACTTCAACAAACTCGGGAATGTACTGTTCCCTTTCTGCAGGACCAGAAAAGGTACTGAACCTCTCTGAAGGAGTGACACAAATTGATGTAGGATTCCATCCGTCATAACCATTAGATTCACTAAATGGATGAACCTGGGTGTCAAATCTTGGAGGCTCTATCCTGGATCCAAATGCTTGAGGTGTTTCACATTGGAAAGATCTTGAAGTTGTAGTAGATGCCAAAAAATGAGACTTTTTTCTTTCTTCATTTAACAATGAGCGAACATGCTCCTCAAGATAGTGGATTTGCTTATTGAGCTGCATCCTATCACATGCCAAACAGCACAATTGAGTTATGACATACAAAAACTCCAGTAATATAAGCACATATACTATCATCAAAAATCCATCCTGTGCACTTGAATCTAAAGCTTCGTCCATGGCCTCACTCTCCTCTAGAACAGAATATAGAAGATGTACTATCTGCTTATGCTTTATTGCTTGTTATTACTGGGCTTATGCAATCAGAGAAGTTCTTGGATAGCACTTAATACATAAACATACATACACCCCACAGCAAGTATTTATTAACGACACCAGTTACTACTACAAGAATGGGATTGATATTCTCCATTTGTGTACACATCAGAGGAAATCATTTAAAAGCATAATAGCAGATAATGCACGATGCTTCTGAACTGAAATGCCAGACACACTCACCTTTCTGGAAACTGACTTCTATTATGAAAAATGTAGTCCTTTAGTCAGACTGTAAAATTGAAAAAATTACTGAGTGCATGAGCACACCTATTTTGACGAAGCTTTTCCACCTGTTCAGTGGTTAGTTCACCAACATTGTCAAGAAGTTCATTTGATATTGCAATTAGATTGTCCTTCATTTCTTGCAAGTGAATCGTCACTTCCGGGCAAAGTCCTAGCTGTAGTGCATTTATTTTAGGAAACAAAATTACAAATCAAGCCTAGAATGAACTGAATAACTCAACAAAGCAAAGTGCAAATAAATACATGCCTTCAAGCCGTGACTGCAATTTGAACACAGCTCCTCAGGCAGAGCAACCCGGTCTAGTGTAACAGGGTGATATTTGTCTCCAGCCGGTGTTATTGGGGGAAGCTTTGAGATGGATGCCTGTGGTGTACCAGTTGAATGATAGTGCTCCATGACTATTTGGTCAACATCAAGACCCTGAGACCAAATAGGAACAGAAGCATTAGAAACAGACACAATTTTTTTGCAAATAAAAGAAACAAACTAAATTAGTTGAATGATCATTAAGTTGTAGTTCCATAGTCCAGATAAATAATACCAAGGAGCCTTGTGAATGATATCAAATCAGTTAATCAATTTCTGCAAAGCCTAGCTCACAAGATTATAATATGAGGCTTGATTCAGTTAAGGCAATCACCACAAGAAACCAGTGAAAACTGAAATATGTGGAAAAAAAAATATAGTCCTACCATACCAATGCAATAATACACATTTCCATTTTGAAATGTCACATAAATATTGCCTTACTTTTACAATTTTCTGTTTTGCCTGCAAAACTTTGTAGTTCAAAATAGTAAAGGCCTTTAAAATAGGGGAATTACTGAAAAATAAGTGAAAATGTCTATCAACTTCTTAAGCTTTGTGTTTCCTTGAACTTGCTAGGAGATGTATGTATATGTGATCTTATACAGGGTACTTGACCCCTTATACCTATTAATACCAACAACTTTTTCTAAAAAAACACTTTAATTTTTAAAAAATTAAAAGCAAGAAGATCTTGAACCATGTGCAAAACCAAAAGAGACGATGAGACTTAGGAAGAAGAGAAAAATGTTACCAAGATGCAACTCCTAGGTACTATCTTTATGATCATTAGATGCATTGAATACTATAATTCCTATCAGGTGCAGTGAGAAGGCAGTCGGCCTGCCCTTGTTGTGTGTATAGCCAGCTGAAACAATTTTTGAGTCATAAACTAGTGTATATTAATATTGAGTGTCAACTCTTGGAACGTTTTATTCAGTGGGTGGGTAGAGGTGGTAGTGAGAGGAAGCAAACCTCAAGGATGTCATCATCATCTAGTCCATCCACCATATCATCTCCCAAAGTTTTCACTTCATTGGGTCTGCTATTATTCCCAGATGATGCACTGAATGCCTGAGTAGAAGTCTTGGTAATTGCTGGCACTCGATTTTCATTTTGCCCATCTTCACTGCGTCTACCTGGGGCTACAGAATTACCAAAAGAAAGTGAACTACTCGTGAATATATTGGAACCAATCCTGGGATTGGTCCCACCAAGAATTTTAACTGTTTGTAAATTCCCATTGCTTTCATGGGATACACATGTGCTTGATAATTTAGTTCTCCTTCTAACATCATTGCTGAAGCCAGACTTGTCCTTGATTGGTAAACTTTTGCCAGGTTCTATGTAAATTCTCTTGGATATCTGAAGATTGGAAAGAGCATGCCATGCCTGAAAATTTAAACCATACTAAATAGGTCAGACCAGAACCAGTAAATTTGGTCAAATGTTGATGCTGAATTGCTCATTCAGATCAAATGCACTTAAACTGGTATGTCATCTAAACTCAACATGCATATGAGCAATATTGCTCTAAACCATTATCATCATTAGAAAATTAAATATATGTAATTGATATATAGAGGAGTTCAAACAGTATTCAAAACATATGAAAATACAAGAAATTATAACTGAATGCAGTGCAGTCGTCTATGAACTGCCATGCTCTGATAATTAAATTAACCACATAAATGGGTACAGCTCCTCCGTCATATTAAACCCAAAACCGAAAGTTCACTTTATATTTAACACGGTTACCTTGTCAACTTGAGCATCAATTGGCCTTTGACAAAACATAAACCTGAAGAGAAGAATCAAACAGTTCTGAGAACAACCAACAGCTTGATTCAAGCATCCAACAAAAGCAGAAACCAAACGAAAATGGACTATTCTGCAATGCAGATTATTCTCAAGGAAAAAAAATATATGGATAGTCAAACACGCTCTGTAGTGCTTAAACCATCGCTTCACAACATTGAAAAAGGTGTAATGATTAACAGTCAGCTAGTTGATGATTCCACCAAATGACTCAACAAAATGATAAGATTAGGCCTGATAAAATTCTCATTACGATCCAATTGACTGAGTTACTGCTGCTGCACTATTATACCCAATATGTGAAGAAGAAAGAATGCAGAAAGCACCACGAGAGCTAAGACGTAATCAAATGCAATCGACCTACCGACTACTCATTGATTCATCAATAGAAGGTCTCTGATTAGGCAAAGAGTAAAGAAAATTGGAACTCAAATACTTTGCCGGACTCAAAAAGTTATCGTGCGCAGCCCCATGTTGAGACCAATTCACTTTAGGCAATTTACCATCACCTAATTTGTTCGAGCTGCAAAAACCAGAAACAAAACCTTTACTAAGTGAGTAAATCAAATAGAAAAACAAAGAAGCCCTAATTACACGATTTCGTTTTGCCTCATTTGCATCTGTTTAGTCCTCAACCACCATATTACGATTGCACACCGGCGTACGTGGAAGAGACACAACGCCAATCTACAAAAAGAACAGGAAATCATGCTTTGAACTTATAATGTCGGAATGACGATGCAGTCGCAGGGTGCAATGGGAAGACAGTAGGAATCCGAATTACCTATATCCAGGTTATGTTAAGTGCGATGGATGAGTAAGTGAAGCGCAACCCCAACAATGAATCAGTGATTTGAAACCCTAAAAGCGAGTTTACAATTTCCGTAAGGAAGCGAGAAATGGGAAGAGAAGCTGATGGTGATGGAGAGTGTAGGGGAGGAAGAGAGAGAGAGAACGGGAGAACAGATTTCAAAAAGGAGAAGAGCCGCGGGGAAGTGGCGGGACAATTTCGGTATGGTACATGTTTCGGATTTTTTTTTTTTTTTTTGGTTTTTCTATTCTATTGCACAAATTGAAATTTTTTTATTTTTCTTTTCGAAAGTAAATTAAATTTCGAGTTTGACAGGAAGGATGATTTCAAGAGAGAAGGCATTAGAAGAAAATACATTATTTTTTATTGAATTGTTTCTTTAACAAATTATACACCTCTAACAATTTTTTTAACAATTTCCATACTTACTTTCCTTCTTTTTCTGCCAACATTTTTTTGATAATTTTAAATTTTCATTTTTTTCCCTGTAAATTGCACCCTAACTTCCTTATTCCATACAGGGACAATTTTGTACCGATTTTTGTAAACAATTTGCAGACTAAATATCCATCACTTTTTCCAATTCTTTTAGTGAATTATTTTTTTTTATATTCTCCCTGTTTTTCTTTTAATAAATTTTTACCCATTTTTTTAAATAGTTTGCATACTGATTTTGTATCTTTTTTCCAATACCTTTTAAGTTTATTCTTAATTTTTTTTAAAAATTATCTTCTATTTCTTTTTTTTAATAAATTGTACATGAACTCTCTTTTATCATGTTTGAACAATTTCTTTTTTTTCCAATTTTAATTTGACAATGTGCACATTGCCTTTCCATCACCATTTGTTTACACGATAATATAATTCCAATAACATAAATCGAAAATGAAAGAATATTCTATTTAAAAGATTAATTCTTTCTTATATAGATTACAAATTTAACTTAAAAAAAAAATAGGAATCTAATTTCAATGGTCAAGCATCCATGGAAGCGTCATGAAGTGATTCATAATCAAGCTAAAAAAGGCCTAAAACCATTTATCTGCAATTGACAAAGAAAGAAATTATGTAGGAAAATCGATCAATAGTGTGGATGCTGGATCATCATCATTTCGACGGGATGGCACGGAGGGTCCACAAGATCAAAGCTCTTTCCACTTGTCCAATTCACATACACCGCCCGTTAGACCGGCCATTCTACAACGATTCAAGTTATTTGTTAAAACATTCCAATAACTAATTCCATCCACTTACATGGCTCACACGGCACCAACAAATTATGCTTTCGCCCTTTTCCGTTATGTTTGTTTTTAATTACAATTGTGTCGTTTACCCTATTAGGTTATTATTGTTGTGTAGTGCAAGCATTACTATTAGCCTAACTCCCTTTAGAATTGATTTTCAGTCTCATTCGACAAACAAAAGTCTTCATCATTTAACCATTGTTATTGTTAAAGCGGTTATAATTTAGCGGTCAGAACTCCAATCTTTCAAAAAAATTAACCAAGTCTAAATCCTCATTCCTCCAAGTTGATCTATGTAATATTAGTTAGCCAAAAATAAAAACCACTCATATTAATCTAACTCATAAATTATGGCAAACCTATTCATTGATTATTAAATACTACAAGTCATGTTAATATCATAACAATTAATCCTTTTAATTTAGCTTTAGATTGGAAGTCCTATCAATCTCCTAATTAATTAACGAGTTTGTTTCTTTGAATTGGTGCCTAATATCCGATTTAATCAAATATCTTTGTCTTTTTATTTCAATTGCTCAATAAACACCTAAAAAAAGAAGTCCTTTCTTTGTTATTTGAAACCTTAATTTCAGTTTTTTAATAATTGAATATTTAATGTGTATCAAGATTGTGCCTTAGCGAATTCTAGGCACATCAAAAACTCATCGCATTATGAATCAATCCCTTATAACTGCAAGCTCTCGTGTTAGAGTAAGGAAACCAAATGTTCGAATCTCCTTGTCTTTTATAGTCAACATCCCTCCAGTTTCTTACTTCTACAAATGCTTCGACAATCCATGGCTTCAGTAACAAGAGGTGAGCATTAAGGTTTCGAATACCCTTATTGAAAGCCAACTCAAATGATACCACCAAAACTCGAGGTGCTAAAAAATTATGTATCGTTAAGGAAAGTATCATAAATATGTGACTTTATCTGATTACCAAGTAAGGACATCAAAATTTATCCATTCCTCCTCCTCTACTTCTTGCACCCAATATATTGGCAATTTATTGTACAAATTGGAGCAAGCATTAGTACCATTCCTAGCACCTTCACTTCTTCGCATATATTGTCTGCTTCTTTTAGAAGATGATGCATGCAAACTAGTCAAATGACTACTTAATCTTGGTACTAAGGATGACTATTATAATCTTCCCTTCTACACTTAACATAAGCTATTGAGAAAACTCTTTACCTCTTGACCATACGCAATAGCATGCTCCATAGCATTTCCTAACCCGATGTTGATGCAGAGGTTTATTATGAGAGTTATAGCATAAAACCTGAATTGAGGCTCAAAAATTGCCCTAATGCAAAGTAAATGAGAGAAGGAGGTAAAGTAATCCTTTGAGTTTCCTACCCTTTGCAACCATTGTTAATTAAAGCATGGAATCACCAACATGTACTTCCAACACACACAAGATGCCAATGATGTAGAGAAGAACGACATGGCTCATAGGCTGTTACAAACTAATAAGTGGTTTATTTATCCAAGGGAGGCCTTGAGAAATTTCACATGTGCTGCTTTCATGTTCTCTAAACCCCATCTACCACGGGTAATGTTTGGGCTGGAGGCAATATTATCATGGAAATTATGAAATAGTCAATTTTTTTCTTTCTTTTTTTTTTATTTTCATGGTTACTACGAGCATTTTAAAAAGCAATTCCATCTTATTTGAAGGTTAAGACATGGTATATTAAGGGCATGATTGAAACCCTTACAAAATTCCTAGTATTTGATATGTCTATGTTTCGAAACACAAATAATGTATATCAAGGGCAAGTGCACATTGAAATTTATATGCCCCAAAATGCAAGTACACGAGTTGCAAATGGAATCAGGATATGAGTTCGAGTAAATCCATAAAGTTAGGAGTATTTTACTATTGATCTAGGTTTAGTCTTACTATTTATCTGAGAAATTAAAATCAAATCTAAGCAAAATTAAACTAAACTAAAAACTAGAAGTGGTATCAAATGTCTTAGTTTATTTCTTATTTGGAAAGTTCTTTTTTCAACATTTCTTAGTCATCTTCGTTAAACTCTTCCGACTTTATTTTCTAGTAGGTAATTTATTCGAAGTACTATAGAAGAAGAAAAATAATAAATTGTGGCTAGTGAAAGGAAAAGGAAGAAAGTGATCTTAATGTTCCAGATGAAGTTAACCATATGGTGTATTTTTTGACAAACAATTTTGTTTCTAATTTTGGCAAGGCTCTTTTTTGCATTAGCTTCACTCAATTTCATTATTTCTTTTGATATTTTTTTTCTGAGTCTATTTCCTTTAAACATGCGTAAGCTAGTTTCGAGTTGTAGTGATGAAGACATAAATTTCAATATGCTTCATTTTTCTCCTATTAATCCTTTTTGGTATTTACTAGATTAACGTACACAATTGTCTGTTACTAGTGCTTCCTCCAGCTTTACCTTTCAAACACTTGAGACTTTCTAGATGCACAATAGCAATTACTTTAAGTTTTTATGCATGGTGACTTTTAGAGGATAAAACATCCTTAATTAGTATAAATTGGAATCCATATATCATGACTAAAATGTTTGCGCTATATATTGTTACTAATATATCATCAATTCCTCATGCTGCAGGTTAGTCTAAGAAAGACAACAAAAAAAGAACAATTACAAATTGTCTAAAAAAAGGTGAATCATTACAAAGCCATAGACCTATCTTTTTCTCGGATTAATCATGTCTAGGACACTATTAAAGATCTCATCGAAAACTTGTAGCAGCTTGATAACTTTTGTACAACAATTTTGCTGCCTAAAGATAATACATAGGAAACCTTTCTTTTTGAAGTAAACTGGATAATAATTATGCATGAATGAGAGCTCCTTACTTCCTCAACATGACAAATTTATATTTCTAGCTCAACATTCACTTGTAGATTGTGGCTAATTTTCATTCTCCAAATATGATTATTGGAAATGAGAATTTCCTTCACCTACTCAAACGGCTTGATGAGTACATATTGCAAGCGAAGGACTTTTTAGTAGTTATTTCCTTTTGCACTTATTTGTTTCACTTTCTCACATTGCAATGACATGATTATTTGTTAAGATTGCATGTCTTTGTTTCTTGTCATGATACATCTATTCATGTTAACGCAACATAATTTTCCTCCACTTTCAGGTATGTTGAGAGCCATGCAGAAAACACTAAATTTAGTATTTCCTTAGTTAAATTTTATCAACTCCAACTATAGAGATGACAATTTTACTAGCCTTTTATTTTATTGAGTAGCATCCATGAAATTTTGCAAATGATATTTGATGAGACATTTTTTGCCACCTTTGGCTTTTATCGCTATTATAAAATTAACAGTCTAAGGCCTTTGGTATGATTTGTTCTCATCATTACAATTCTCAAGGGGTTTTCTTCCCTAATCAAGTACAATTGTGAATTGTTAGAGTAAATTATTAGAAACAAACATGTAAATTAGCTACTTGGTCTTTTAAGCCTCATTGAATCTACTAAGTCATCATTATTTGAGAATGTGGAGGTATACGTCGTATGGGTAAAAAGGTAAGTACGTGTTGATATATGTATTGGTTCTTGCTTGATCTATTAAGTGTGTTATTGTCTTTTTAGTGAAATTGAAGGCGTTTTGGAACTTGTATAGGTTTTCTTTAATAATCACAAATCAATGTAAAAAGAGTGGATCTTTCAAGATAAGATTTGACAAAACTATCTTGTTATTTGGGCAGAATGGTTGTTTTGATTTATGTAAAAAAATTTAGATTCTCTTTGTTTGATATGTGGTTGAGTATCCTCTAAAACCTAGATTTATCATCTAAAACCTAAATTAATTAGAGATTTTTCAAGCACACAATTGTTCTAGGTTTATCTTTTATTTCTATGGTATATAAAAATATATCTCAACATTGGGCAAGGCAAGAAATTAATATTATGGTAAAATTGTCAATTTCACTGCATTGTGGACTATTACTTATTATTTCATGACAAAAGACAACATTTTCTTTTTGGTAAATATTTGAGGGTTTTGGCAGATTTACAAGTTGTTCACTTGGCTGAATGGAATAGAGAGGGAATGAAATCGCAATTATTACGTAATGGAATGAAGGTGTAATAAGGTAGAAATGGATATTACAATGTTTACTAACATATAACGTCATTGTAAATACATTGCTCACTTACGAAAACTTAATGGGGAATAATTCATGAAATGTCTAAAATGTCCCTCATTAATTAAATGTGAAAAAAAAAAGATAGAACATTACATATGATGTTTAGCCCCAAAAAATTTATTTCGAAACCCTTAGCCCCAAATTTTGAAATTCGAAAGCCCAACCCTTGAAGAACATATCGACGACCTATCTTTGGCGAGAAGCATTAGTGGCTACGCGTTTGCATAATGTCATCTATTGAGAAATCTAAATATCATATCCTTTCTCTGGTAAGCAAACAACGTCAAAAAATTTGCACAAAAAAAGTATAACATGATTTATATTAGCCTACAAATGTTACCTTTGAAAACTTGTTTGAAATCGTACATTATAATGTAGATGCTCTTAGCTTAGATCTACATTACGACACGGATTCTTCTACAACATTCAATAGGGACTGGGTTAAGACAGAAGCAGACAACCTTCAGTCGTAAGTCTTCGAGCACGTGAAAGCTACACATCAATTGGAGATATGAGTAGAAAGGTGATTTTGGTCTGCAACGAGGAGGAGATGGAGGGAGGGTCTCAATGGGGGCGATTAAGGTTCCTGGAGGACAAATTCAATTTCTATTAGATGTGGATTATGTTTTATTAAACGGGTAAAGTGGCGTAATTATCAAATTTGGGTGGAGGTATTTTCGAAAAAATATTGAAAGGAAAAGTCTGGAGTTGGGATTCATAGGGAGAGGTTAAGAATCTATATTACATATTTTCCAACAATAGGGATTCCATGATCACCTATTACGAAGCATTAAAAGGAAAGCAAACATGATAATAGGGCCCTTATCATGAATAGTAAGGGAATGGAATTTGCATTCCCCCCAAGTGAATAGCCCATAAGAATCTGTATTACATATTTTCCAACAATAGGGATTCCATGAATACCTATTACGAAGCACTGAAAGGCAAGCAAACATGGTAATAAGGCCCTTATCATGAATAGGAGGGGAATGGAATTTGCATTCCCCCAAGTGAACAACCCATTAATGATCTTCATCTTTCTAGGATAAGTATAAATGCTAACTTGTTTTTCTATTTTCTTAAAGTGTAGGTTATTGGTGCTATTGAAATATTTTACAAATTTTTCTCTAAACTTATTAATTTTAAGTAATGGAAGGAAATTTTCTGTGAACGTCCCAACAATAGCTGGTTGATTTAAGTGTTATTTTCTTGATTGAGTCGCTTGTCAATTGATACTTAACGATGTAGTTTGATGTCTTATTCCCTGTTCATTCCATGTTGAGTGCTCAGTTTGGATGCCATGTATATCAGTATAGAACAATACCTTGTTACTATATGTTATGTGATAAGCTAGTAGCAGTTATGTCTTGTTGCTTCGTTTACAATGTCCAATGCATAAAATCATTTGAAATCTCATTTCTCAGTTTAGTCTCTCATTATAATAAACTAGCCTCGTTGTAACATGATTTATGTCAACAGGTAAAATATTATAGGCTTAAGATGTTCTTTCACAATGTCATTTACCCACTTATTGCCATAGTATAGTGGTGATAGAGTTCTTTATACATAAGCTTCTCAAACTAGTCCCGATCTGATGTAGCTTGTAGCTTAGGGTCAGCTACTCTAGCCCTAAGCCCAAAGCACACCCTGAACAACTAAAGGAGGACTTTAATGTCTAAAAGACACTGGATAAAGCTAATAAACCAAGTCAACAAACGCTTCTAGCATATTCGAGACACGTCGAACACCATAAACTCACTCTCCAATACTTGCAGAAGTGACTCTGACCACTACCTATTCTCTAATTACCAGCGTTACTCCTCTATAAATATAAGATCATCATCTAGCAGTAAACCACTTGATATTTTGCACACCTAAGCCTACTTATCGTTCCTAAGCACTCATACTCTCCAAAACATCTTATTAATTTAAAGTATTAGAGTGACTACACCAGACAATACCTTCATATCCCCTCAAATTATTCTTAGGCTTACTGATTGTGCGAAGCTCAATCCATAACTGCTAAGATCTTAAGACGTGATGAATTATCTTTCACTAAATTAAAAAGGGAGGCAGGACATGAGAAAAAACTCCCTCCATTCCCTACTTTATTTTGCATTTCCCTTTGTACTTCACCCTTAATCCTTTTTCCCAATATCTTTAAAATAAAACAAGCCTTAGCCCCTAATCAAACACTACTAACCTCTAACTATGTAAGGGACATGTCTTGATTGTTATCCTAGCCACATTTTCAACTAAGGGTTTTACTTTGGTTTATCTTTGTTTCCTTGTTTAATTTCGTATTTGTTTTATTCTTGGGTTGGCATAATTGGACTGAGTACAAAGCTTACGAGGGGTTGAAGTGTTTGATTTTAAGAGACCAGGGAATTTCATATAGACAAATGCTTCTTTTTGCATTGATATAAGTTTAAGTCTGACGCATTTTGGTTGATGTAGTGATATAGGGGTTTCTTAGAATTAATTTTTCAACTACATTGAGAACAATTGGGATGGATATTTTAGCTAATATGGAAATGCACGGTAACCATTTGATGAAATGCCCCCTAAATTAAATGAATTTTTTCAATTTAAAGACCAGTGAATTACGTTTTCATCACTAAAGCTTATTGATTTATTTACTAGTTAGAAGGTAGAGTGATTTTTATTGTAACATTCACTAAAGCTCCTAATGGTGTTTCTTTAACAATGTTAAAGCATTCATATATTCTTGGTGCTAGTTGTGTCTTTGGTCGCTTCGAATATGGCGGTCATTTTTTATGAGGCAGCAACCTTAATATTTTCAAGCATTCTATTAAAGAAGTTTTCTTTTTGTATGAACTTCTACCAATATGTGATATTTTCTTATGGAAATATGACACTACTATTTTTGGAACTCGTTGAGAATATACCAATTGTTTATAGATCCTACTGCTTAGAACCTTGTAACGTGCGAGTTAGCTTAAGGAATTTCAGTGTAATGCAACTCAGATAAAAGCGTAGTCTTCCGTGAGCCATGAATCTTTAGATGGTTAGACTGCTTCGATGAAGAGTGACACACAACAGGGAAAAATACTTAGATGATGGTGACGGTTTTTACTTTTTGGTATTTAAAAAATTTATAGGGTAAGTTATCATCAAGCTTTATCTACTAAAGTAAAACAGCAAGAACAATAATCGACAAGCCGAAAGTCTTGATTCAAAAACAAAATAATCATTGATATATTTCGAAAAAGCTTCTTCTTTGATGAGTTTTTGGGTTAATTTATGGGCCCATGAGCTGCCATATCTAGCTTTATACTCGAGTGATCTAATTAAGTATATATGGCTACTATAATTTGGTGCCTTTTTTTTTTTTTTTTTCTTTCTGGAAGAGTACTTCTTAAATGTTGAATAACTAGCGCTTATTTACCTAAACATCATATAAAGACATTCTTATGTTACTCATTTCCATTATAATGGGAGTAAGGCTTTAGGAGTTGATAGCTAATTCTTTTGTGAGTAGAATTTGATTAATCTTCTTGGTAAAGCAATATAAACTTCAACGTTACCTGCATCTTTCTTATCCATTTGTTGCTTTATCTTATTAAAAACTTAGCTCCGATAAGGATACAACCGAACTAATTTTGAAGAAATCTAGTGTTTTAAACTATATGTTTGTGCCTAATCTAAGCTATAAAACCACAACATGTTTTTTACTACATTTTTTTGTTAGCCACACTTTAGAATTAACTATACTGAATGTCCAAATAAAAAAATCAGGGCTAACCTAACCTCGTTTGGCATTAGACATGCCATGTGATCTTTACATTGGTGGTTGTGCACATTTATCATAAATATGGGATAAATGAGGTAATGCCTTGTCTATAAAGCAAATTTCTCTCTCTCTATTAAACGTAAGTTGGTGGGTGTGCACATCTGTATGGTATTTCAATTACTTATGTATAATTCATTAAAAACAATAAGTGTATGTATATTTTCAAGCAGTAGCATGTATCATGCCACAGCAATCTTATGTGCTTCCAAAACTCATTGCCTTATTTTTCCTTATACATGGCAGAATGACCTACTCTAATTGTTTCTTTAAGCACCTTGTCGCTTTGAACATTTTTCTCTAAATGAGATCTATTAAGAAAGTCATGATCTTAAGAGCGTCTACAATTTCTCTAAGTTGAAATTTATAGGGTTGAATGAAGGGTGCTGCAAATGTGGGTAAATTATGTTCCATGCTAGTCAAAATTCCTCTCCGTGATTTGTGCATATTAATGTTAAATAAAAGTACTAGTTTTTAGCAATATTTGCATAATGATTGAAATTAGATACCGAAAACATACATCTTCTTAATTAGCAGGTTGATAAAGCAAAATAGATAGTCAATTGCCATGGTTCAGGAATTTTTTAGTATAGCTTCCCGAAAACATGACATAGTTGACATTGTTGTTGCATGGTGTCGTTCTACCTTTTACTATTTTGCTTGAAAGCACCTTTTTATTTTTGTTGTAATCGTTGAGTAATTTACTGTTTTGCAGAGTGCACTATTAATTTAGTCGAATCCTTTTGAAGAAGTTTCTAGGTTAGCATGTTTGAAGATACATGCTTACTGCATTTACGACATATGCTTGCAAGATGACATTGTGCATAAATGATATAGTAGTTTGACCTATGTGTTCTTTCCTACAAAATTACCTAATAGGACTGGTAGTTCACCTTTGTTAGTACTTACGAACATAAGGAGACAAAGAAGGCGGAAACAAAGAGGAGAATCATAACTCTTTGAATAAGAATTCAATCGACCCTGGTTAGGTATGGGAATATCCGAAGGTTGACATTTTATGATTTCTTTTTAAAAGGTCGCAACTGTAAAACCCATAGTCAGCTACTCGTGATTTGGTTCGTAAAATTTAAGACAATCAAGCAAATTATTCGATTTAGCTCAAATTTTACGATGAAGTTAAGATTATTAGAAAAAATGATCCCGTAAGTTTAAATTTAAGAAAATAAGTAATAAAATTATAAAATAGTAAATATCAAATTTTAAGTAAATTACCCGTTATTTATCATAAATGTATAAATTAAATTCTGATGACTAACGAGTCGTTAGAGATAAATTATATGCACATTAAAAATCATAAAATAATTTAAATAATATTTAGGAGTATTTATTTATATCATATATATATTTACATGTAGGTAAAAATATACGTAATTACTTAAAATATGCAAAATAGGCTCAAATAATATTAAATAATTAAATAAAATGCATGAATAAATAAAGAAAAATATGGAAATGTCCAAAAATGGGTCATGACAATATAGAATTGAAGAAACAAAATCAACTAATTGAAATAAAATAAATAGAAAGTGGAAAAAGGGATAAGATAAGGCCAATGTCATTTTAAAATTAATGAGAAAAATATCTATACAGCACTATAAATACCCCAAAAATTTCAGAAGCTCATTTAGTCTGTTTGGAAAGCAAAAAAATTGGAGAGAACTGAAATAATTAAGGTTAGGGTTTATGTACAAAAAATTACAAAAATCTATGCAATTAGAGCTTTAAAAGAGATTTCCAACCTGAAGATTACCTAGGAGTGGACGGCCACCATCACTACACGGTGGTAGCAGTGCCCAAACTAGCCAAAAAGGCTACGGTGGCCGACGATGCTTAGAGCCACTAGTTCTGGTGAGTTTAATTTTCTTTTCAATTTTTCATATTTTGTTAAAAATACTAAACAGTTTTAGAAAATTATGAGATTTGTTATTCTAAGGTTTTTAAGTATGTAGATTTAGAAAAAAAAATTTATTTTGATAATTTTGTGTCTAGAAATATACTATCCTTAAAAAATCATGTAAACCTAAGCTTTGTTCGGTTTGAAAATAAATAAGCTTAGGAGTGTAATTTTAGACTCAAAATTTTTGTGTAGACTACTTAGGGATTATATAACAATGCTATGAAGCTCTTTTTTAGAAATTAATTTTTGAAATTTTTAGATAATTTTTAAATCTTAAAATGATGCATAAAATGGATAATTTATGATTAATTAAGTAACTAAATGGTTAATTACTAATTTAGTACATAATTATATGTTTTAGGATATTGAAATCTGATAAAGTATGCTATTTGTAACATTTATGCCTCGTTCACTTAAGGGGAATTGGAATTCTATTCCTCCCTTATTCCTTATTATAGCATTCGTTTAGTTTTTTGTTTTCAAATCACAATTCCTTAGGAATCCCTATTACATGAAATCAAGTAATAAGGATTCTTTAATTCAACTAAAGAATCACAATTCATATTAATTTTACATTTTTTTTTCAAAAATAACCTCATATTAATTAACAATGACCACCACCTCGCAATCGCCATTGTCATTACCGACTACTACTATTACCATCACCATCATTACTATCACACTGCTGTCACGCCCCGAAACGGCAGAGTCGTAACAGCCCCCGCCGTGTAAACCATCTTAAGATAGAAGTTGGCCTTACAACCGCTATCTTAGACCTGATCTACACAAGGTGTCCACGACTAACCCGCTTTGAAGTAGACAATTTGTAATTTAAACAAATCATTTACCTAAGAAAGTGAGAAAAGTTATATATAATCACTATAATTCAGTTATTACATTAATTAGAAATGAAAAGTAAAATATGTGTTGATTCTTCAATGTTTTTTTTCACTCCCCAGGATCCAGCAGTTGCTAACTTCAAAGAAGTTGTTGCCGCTTCTTAGCCAGCACCTGCAGGACGTCTATAGGGATGTGAGCAACCACAGCTCAATAAGTTAAGACGGAGGACTTAAAACTATACCATACACACAACAAGGTTTTCAATCATTTATTAGGTGCAATGCATGTGCAAGCAAATGCCATCGCACGACGTTATCCGGCCCGTCGTGAGATTAGAGAAATTGCGCCTGCTCTAATCCGGGTTAAGGAGTTGCTGTTAATGCAACAGCTCAGGACCAAACCCAGGCTTGTGTAATGGAGACCTTACTTCTCCCGTGACTACCTTCGAACCACTGTCTTCACCCCCATCGCGACCTCCTCTCCTGTCACTTAATTCAACTGAGAATGAAGAAGGGACCATTTTGCAATCCTGCGTTATCCCTTCCGAAAGAGTCGGTATTTGGCCGGAGAGTCCTAAATTCTCCTAACGGGTTGCCATGCATGTCCGATTATGATTACTGATCGGATATTTGATTATGTCCAGTTTAGGGTAATCAGTCCTTTCATATAAATCATACAGTATATGCCAGAACAACAAACAGAATCATAGCATCACCCATAATCAAGCACATACACACATTCAACTATCTAACAAGCACAACCAAGCATAATCTTAAGCCTCCAAAATACAACATCGTATTAATCCCAACTTACCTCAACTCCTCGCTCACTCACTCAAGGTCCGATTTGCTTAGGCCATCGCCGATCATCCCTATAACACAAATGTGGTTTCAGCTTTTCATATAACTATTATAAGTTTGTTTTATCCTGTAACGCTTATTGTTATGTGTTGTTTAGGGTTTAATATACCTAATTATCTAGGTCTTAAGTCTTTTATAATTATTCTAGGTTTGGGTTTAGGTTCGGGTTCGGTTTCAGTTTCCGCATCAATTTCTTAATTAGGTTTTAGTTCGATTTTTAAATCCTAAACATGCTCGAATCCTAATGTGAAATTAATCACATTAAGCTTGAGTATCCAAATATCCTATTGGGTCTTAATTTAGTATTCTAAGCTATTCGGTACACGCTAGTCCTAATTAGGGTATCAGATTTATCCCCGATGTGAGAAAATCTTATTTTTTTTATATAATTACCTAAAATTCAATCTTAATTCAGATTTAATATTATTCTGATTTTTACTCTAATATTATCTAAATAACCCTAATTTTTCCATATTTATTAATTTTCAATTCTATATATTCCTAATTTTTTTACATTTACCACATAACTCCTTCATTACTTACACTTAATACTCCATAAACTAAGATTAGGTTTTCACATCAGAGATTAACATCCCTAAACATATAATTACTATCTAAATCAGTAATTACTATCCTAATCACCTAATTAACTCCAAATTACCCCATTTTTCCATCATTTTAGGGTTAAAAATTAACTTAAAAATTCCGAAAGTTAATGTTAAAAAAATGGCTTCATAGCACTGTTCAACATCATATGAGCATCCTACAGAAAAATTTTGAGTTCCAAACTACACTCCTAAGCCCATTTATTTTCCGGTTTAATCATGCTCGGTTTTGAACAATTTGTTAAGGATCCTATATTTTCAGACATAATTAAACTAAATCAATATTTTTCCATAAATCTACATACAATAAAACCTCAGAATAACAAGTTTCATAATTTTTTGGGTAAAATAACTAATTTTACTAAATTATACAAAATCGGGACAATTATGGGACTCACCCGGTTCGATGCTTTCTGGCTGTCCAAGCCCGGTCCAAGCTTGTCGGCCGGCCCAGACGGTGGGTCTGGAGTGGGGTGGTGGTGGTGGCTCGGTCCCAGGTGGTGGTGAGTGGTGGGTTTGATTCATTTGCTCAATCTGCACAGTTTTCTTTTCTTTTTTTATTTTCTGAATTTTCTCTCGATTTTTTCAGTGTTCTTATTTTTCTCAGATGCTAAACTAACCAAATGACTTTTGAAAATTTTTCCCCTATTTATAGACATTTGCTATAATTAATATGCATTAATTTGATAAGACTTTGCTCATTTTCCTTGATTTTTTGCTTTTATGTTGTCCAAATTTTATTGGTTAATTTTTCTTTTGCTCATCTTGACATGCCACGACCTGATATTGATGCATCTTATCTTCTTCTGATTTTTCCATAATTATTTTATAATTTTCTTTAATTATTTGCTTAGTTTTTGGCCAATTTAGGTAATTTCACGTATTTTTATCTACACGTAAATATATGTAGGGTATACGTGAACATTCCTAATTATTATTTTGGTTATTCTAAAATTTTTAGTATACATATAATCTATCTCTAATAATTTATTAGTTATTAAATTACACTTTTCGCCTTTTCTGTAATTAGTCATTATTATGCTTAAAATTTGAAAATTTTATAGTCTCCTATTTTACTACTTATTTTCTTAAATTTAAGTTTACGGGGTCATTTTTACTAATATTTCTCTCAATAGTTTATAATTTGGGTGTGATCGGATCCTTTAGCCGATCGTCCTAAACCTTGGGTTCTAAGCTCAATCCTATGGTTACTTGGCCTAACTTTGGGGCTTACAACTGCTCTCACCACCATTACCCATCACCACCACTACTACTGCCACTATCACCACAACCATTGTCACCATCACTACCTACCACCACCACCTCTGACCACCGCTATCATCATTACCACTATTGTCATCACCATTGCCGCAACTACCTCTACCTACCCCTTAAAGTTGCTACCTTAGCTATCGCTATCGCTACCATTATTAACCCCCAACATTACCACTACCGTCAACCATTACCACCACCTTTGCAGTCAATTTCCACCATCACCACCTATTACTTTATAATTACTTGAGAAAGAAAATGAATTAAAGGTAATTTAGTCATTAAAGTTTTATTACGTATCTATTCTTAAGTTATTTAATAATCTAACTAAACAAAGTAATAGGTATTACACCCTTATTATATTCCTTAAGAATTTCAATTACATTCTCCTCTCATTCCATTCAATAAAGTGAATAAGTTATTAAAGTGTTAGATGCAATTATTAGGGTATTATGCAATAAATATGTAAAAGGTAAAAATGATAAATTTTAAGTTAATTTTGTAATTTAAGATAATTAGATGTAAAATCAGATTTTGGATGAATTTAGATATTTTGAGAAGTTAGGAGATGATATTTTAAGTGATAGAAATATTAGATGAGTATATTATGGACATATTGAGTGATAATGTATAATATGTAGGTATAAGAAATTACTAAGTGGGAAAATATTATATTAAAATTAATATTGTAATAATAATAGGAATATATATAAAATTTGGTCAAAGACTTAAATTTATGTGTTTATATGAAAAATATAAAAGTTTCTTACATTAGGAGCTGATTTGATGGCTAAATTACAAACGTAATGTACCATACTGATCGAAATATTGATTAGGAGTTAAAATGTAAATTTAGGATACTTAGTATAGTTAAATGAATCTCGCATTTTAGTTTGAGAAGAATTCCTAGGGTTTATAAATAAAAAAATAATAATTGGAAGTTAAAACAAAATTGAATTTAGAAATTGATTCAGAAATTGAATTAGAAATTAATTTAGAACTAATTCGGTTATAAGATATATAGAATTTAGATAAATGCGTAAAATTATAATCCCAAACTTAAAACCTATGATTTAAAGCTTATATGTACATATACCTATGTATAAGCAAATGCATTAAATAAAGATTATTCCTAAATCAGAATCTAATTCAGAAGCTAAAACCTTAATCGAAATGAGAAACAAATTCAAAACCTAGTTGAACGAGGGAAGTAATTCTAAAAGACTTAAACCTAAATTACTAAATGTAAGAAGATAAAAAACCAAAGACACTTATAATCTAAATTACATAACAAAACATATCTATGGTAGTTATGGAAAATCAAAACCAATACTTGTATTATGGGGATTTTTGGCAATGTCTAGTACGAGTTGCACCTCGAGTGAGCAAGCGAGGAGTTTAGGTAAGTTGGGATTAATACATTGTTATATTTCAAAGTACTAATTTGTAGTATTTGGAGGCTTAAAATTGTACTTATTGTGTTTGTTAAATAGTCAATTGTACGCTTGTATTTGTTTTGGAGTTGATGATGTGATTTGATTTACTATTTCTGGCTTGTATTGTATGATTGAATGAAATAATTGATCACCCTAATACTTGAGAGTTTGATTGTTCACTGATGTAAAGCAAAGCTGGAAATCAACTAACCACTCAATTACAAGGAGTAACCGACGTTTAGAGGGGCCGACAAGCTGCAAGTGGTTTCTAGTGGCTAGAGCTTTAAACTCTGATGAGGGCCAATTTCTACTTAATTTTAGGAAATTTTCTAAAAATGCCCAAAAAATTTTGAAAAAAATTTATTCTTATATATTTTTGTTTATAAAACCTAGAAAAAACATTGATTTGTATAAATTTAGTATCTAATATATACGTCCTTAAGAAATCGAAAAAATTGAATAATTTTTGAAGTTGTAATAAATTGGGTAAATGATGAAGTTTCTATCTCAATTTTTTTCTATAAATTATCCTGAGTTAATACTAATCTGCTATGTCAATTTTTTTTCGTGATACCAGTTTTCATATTTTTATTTGATTTTTAAGCTTAAAATGATGTATTTAGTAACAATTGATATGGTTCTTTATATAATCTTACTTAGATATTTAGAGTATAGATATTTTTTTGGAGTGATTGGGATCGATTGATACAATGAGGAGCTAAGAGAAGTTGGTAGTAGGCCTTAAATATGGAAGTTAGTATTTAACTAATTTAGTGTATTTGAAACAATTGATGAATTAAGATGGGAATTGGGAAGAATCAAGCTAAGGAAGGTTTGTTCAAGTGTTATTTGTTGTATAAAAACTGATTTCATAACTATAAATTAGAAGTGAGTTAGTAAATAAATTAATTATACGATATTGATAAAAGGCAAAGGATAATTCAGAGGATTTTAGTAATGAATAACGCACTAAATTGTTACTCGAGGAATAGTTTAGAAGCTAAAATTTTGAAGTAAATATGAAAATAGGAGAAGTAGATGATTAGTTGGAGGATGATTTTATTAAATTTTCTATAGATAACAAAGTTATAGGATAGCTCAAAGATTTTTTAATAGAAATTTTAACCTAGTGAAGTTTAGAAGCTGCCTCAGAGGATAAATTGGTGTGATAGAACGACCTTTGTATAGCTTAAAGGGAAACTCAAAGGATTTTTGGATTAAAGGAAATTATTATAAATACACTCAAAACCAAACTCAAAGGATTTAGACTAAAGAAAACTACTATAAATCTACTTAGATGATAACTCAAAGAATTTAGCTAATTAGAGAAACTTGTGAAAATCATTAATCGGTCAAGAAATCAAGATTTTTAAGAGAAAATGAATTATAAAATTTATGACTAAACAGCCAATAACATATAAAACAAACTAATGATTAATGAATTGAAGCTTGAAAACCAATCCATTTTGTAATTTTAGGTATAATTGAAGAACAAGGAGGCTACAGTCAAGAGTAACTGCTAGAAAGTGCAGCTAAGTTGGGATCTTTACTTAGTAGCATATTAAAGTATCATGTCAGGATACTTGGAGGAGTAAGAATACTTGTTTGTGATTGTAATTAGATTGTATGTGCGTGTGATACTGAGTGGTGATTGGGAGTTGAACTCCGAGTGTTGCATTCTATTTGATATACCGTGTTTTGTATGTATGAACTTGGATGCTCACTTGACAATCCAGACTAATCCTAAATTGATTAAGACCAAACCTGACATTCATGATAACCCAATAGGAGTAACAATTAGGTTATCAAACTAAATATCGACACTTCGATAAGGATAACAAAAATGATCATTTTTCCTACCCTCAGTTGAACTAAGTGATGAGAGAAGGGGTCACGGTAAGGTTGAGAACCGTGGTTTGAATGTTGTCTAGGGAGGAAATGTGTTTCCATTGTACAAGCCCAACTTTAGTTTGATAGTGTGACGTTTTGGCGAAATTGCTCTGACTTCACAATGTATCAATTAAACATTGTAAGATGCTATATCATTTGTCTGTTGCATTTGCATTTAGTTAATGATTGAACAACCACGTTTGCTAATGTACTCTTATGACTTCATCCTTTCTTATCGAGTTAGTTAAGCCTACATCCCAATAGATTGCTTTGCAGGTTTAAAATAGTACCAAAAGATACCTTAATATAGTTATTCATAAGTCAATTTCAATGGGTTGGGGAGTGAAAGATGAAGTCTAACGAATGGATCGAAGCTCATAACACTTTTGTTTTTCTTTTGTAGGAAGATTATAAGGTCTTCCTGAGAGGTCTTATAGTCTTTGTTGGCTCGTTATATTTATATATATAATGTAGTTCTTTTGTAGAGATGTACAATTTCTTTTGAAAATTATGAAACTATCAATGTACATAGGGTTATGTATAAGAAATGACCTATCTATAATTATTAGAATATGCATTTTATAAAGTGTTACTCCACATGTCTTATTTGTTACAGGTGCCAATCCAACGGCTTTAAAGCTGGTTAAGTCGTCGTTCACCTTATATGGACTATATTTATGTTAGTAGCAATAGGGATAGTTAGCTTAGGTTGGTTTAATAGCAGGATTGTTACAACTCGTTGAGTTTAGGATGTGATAAAACCTATGCAACTTATATGGCCTTAGGTGAGAAGTGGTCAATAGCTTTAACCTTTCGACCATAGTTGCAAATGCAACATTAGTACAACTTCCACTATTAATAATCATAGTACACAAGATTCCCCTTACTTTACACCCTATATGAAACAGGTTCTCTCGTTACTTGCCTTAGTACTAAAGGCAACACTCATAGTTCTCCTTACTACCATGCTTAGGTATTTGCCTTCTTTGGTATTCATAATAATTTCTTTCCTTGGCGACTCTTCTTAGTGGGCAATATATTTTCTTAACTCCTCAACTTTTTTGTCAGTACTGTCTACTTCAATGGTCAACACCTCACCCATAAGGACCATTGTTCTCTTATAAAATTATTGGATAACTATGTAGTCAATGCCCTAGTACTTGAAACATTTAATTTCACTAGTCTTTCTTCCTAAAGTTTGTCTCTTCTCAAACTTCCTCAATACTTCCATCTCAACATCTCGGGACTTTAAGTTAGGTTTAACTGCCTTTGATCTGCTTAACTCTAGCTTAATTAGTCTGTTGCTTAGAACAATTCAAACAGATTGAAGCCTGCTTGAAGGAGCTCAAGAATACCTTTGTCGTCTTCAACACTTTACCTTCTGAGCAACTCAGATGGTATCTTCAAGAGTATCTACCATTTGTACATCTAATACCTTACCAACTTTATACTTCAATCCTCCAATGAACTTGGATAATATACTAGCTTTTAGTTCATTAACCTCACATCGGATCATAAGCATTTGGAACTCTTTAACATAGTTGTCCATACTAAGTCCATCTTGCTTCAACACTTGCAGCTTCTTAAAAGTATCCTGAATGTAGTGGTTGGTGACAAATCTTCTCCTCATAGCTCCCTTCATTTCTTATCAAGCTTTAATCTTAGGTTCTCCTCTTGTTCAGCGACTAACTTTCGATTTGTTCCACCATAAGGCGGCATGCCATGTAAATTTAAGGGCAACAAGTCTCACTTTTACGCGATGATCACGTTTATGGCACTCAAAGATCTTCTTGACCTTATCTTCTCATTTGAAGTAGTCATTGGCATTATCAAACCCAAAGTAAGTTAGCGTATGCGGTTTAACATTTTAAGGCCTCAGGTAGGTCAAGCTCCTCTCTCCTCTACCATGTAGTACTCCTCCTCTTCACTTTCCTCTACATTGTCTAAGTTGATCCCCTTATGGGCTCACCTTTCACCTCCTACTCCTCGGATGTTCCATCCTGGATATCCAACACCATATCGAACATTATTATCAGTATAGTACCTTACTCCTTGTTTTCTTGTTCGTTAGGAAATAACTTAGACATTCATAGGAACATCCTTAACAGGTTCGACAGTAACTAGCAAATTAATGATTCAAGTCAACTCAACTAATATGGTGGTAAGTTTCATCAATCTTATCATCTATAAACCTAAGATGGTGGTAGTTTGTTGACCATGGTATAAGACACCACTTTCGTTGTCTCTTACCATAACATTTATGCTTAAGGCAATCATTTTCACAACCAACTCAATAACCTTATGAGCAATACTCTGGTAATGTCACCCAATAATAGAAACACTACCAAATGGCAGAACACAACACTCGACACCTACACATAACAACACAAAGTATAGAACACATACTATACGAAGCTTTACAATAAAATAAACCACAAACCTAACAGCTCAACTTTAACCACTACTTTGAACACATAACACCCCTCTCACTCCTACTACTCGACATAACTTGGAATAGCAACCTTACAACTTAGTTGAGCATAGCATAGAATAACAGCACTTCTAGTAACAAAGTTGTGTTACCAAAACTCTCATGCCAAGATGACGTGGATTTATGGATGGATACACGAATACCAACAATCAGGCTAAGGTTTGAACCTCAAGATAACCCAAAGGATATATGGTAGTCGATGGTTTAAGCAAACTTGCATGCTAACCCTATGAATATGATGGACCTTAAAACCCATATGTACTTAAGTTAGTATTCAATATGATGCACAAACACTAATCTTAGTACTTGCCAATAACGTTACTCAAAGGTTAAATAAGAGTGGACTTATACTCAGGGTAGTTATGTTAAGCTCATACACAAGAATAAGAATAAAGAAGACAAATAAGTGAATATTTATTAGCTGATTATGGTTGATTACAGAATGAGTATCTATATAAGTCATTAGGGCAACTCTTAGGTTAGTGCACATTTACCAAAAAGATTCTAGCTAAAATTAGTATACTACGTGCGTACAAAGGCAAAAAATGGCAATTATTAGGAGAATATGCGCATAGTAGTAGTACAATGTTAGAAAAAGCCAGGGACTTGTGTCATTCTATGGATGGTAAACTCTAGCATAATGAAATAGTTTCTAGACAAAGAAAGGTGCCATGTCAATTAGGGCAATCAAGATGACAATCTAAGCTAACAGCTTGGAAACACTGCAACTAAGTTAGGGTTGTCAATTGCTGAGCTAAGCTCGGTTGGGTTAGTTTGTGGATAGCTTGCCTCCAATCGAGAGATAGTAAAGTACCAACAGGAGTTTGGGTACCCAAGCAATAGGTCTTTTAGAGGAGCTTAGCTTCTTCCATGGAAGGCTATTGATAAAGAGCTTGATGGACCATGGCTGCTAATCCACAAGCAAGTAAAGTAATATGATAAATATATTGGATATTTGGCAAAAGATGGGAAATGAATTTAGGAATGAGTGAATGGTCCTCTAGTTTGATTCTTATCACTTACTACTAGGAACATGCTATTTAAGATGATTGATGTGTTGTTAATAAGAGATTCGTTATGAATTTTGAAACTACTATATATAATTGTAATGTACTACAGCAAATGTATATATACATAATGTATGCTTATTTGTTATATGTATATTGTATATTTTTATATATAATTGTTATATGTATAATAGGTTATATATTTGTTATATGTGTATATATATTGTATACATAAGAAATAAATCTACTATATGTTCGTTATGTAAAAATACATATAACAAATATATACATATGTATTTATATGTATAGCATATATATTGTGTATATAAATATTGCAAACAAATAGATTATATATTCGTTGTATATATTACATATGTTATATATGTAAAGTTAAAAAAAGGGTTTTATTTTGACATTGGTGATTAGTTGGTTTATTATTTTATTTAGGGCATGATTGTATCATTACTTAATTTTTTATTTCTCTTAGAACAACAATTTCCTTGTCGAGAAAATAGAAAAGTTACCACAATTAAAATTTTAAACCAATTTCCAAGTAGATAAAATAATATAAATTATTTTAAGCATAACTATTCTATTATGAAAATTTATTGTGAAGAACGTGTATTTGTGTTACACGAAGAATTAGCATCAAACTTTGTTTGTAGATAAAGCAAGGGAGGATTCATTGCAAAAACTTCACTAGCTTGTCTTAAAACTTGGTGGATCAAAGTTAAGAAAAATCCAAACCAATGGTTCTTGGAAAAGTTTGTCTTAATGAAATATAACTTCATCTACCGAATTCGCTTAAGTCTCGTGTAATTTTTATAGGGATGAACGAGTTTAAGGTGGGTAGCATATGAGATCTTACCCATACCCTACTCTATAAGGGATAGATTCCTAAGCTTTTGAAACTAAAACCTGCAATGTAGCACTCGGAACCACTTAGGGCACGTACCCTATAGAACCTACAAGGTATAATGTATCATGTGGAACCCATAAAATTTTCTTATCTTTTTATAAATTTCAAACTTAACATAAATTTAAAAAACTAATCTATACGTGATATTACAAGTTTTTTTGTATGCAAAACTTATGGAACTTGTAATAAAACCTATGATATAGTGACTTTGTTTTTTATCATTGTTATTTCAAATTTTTGTGATAATAAACAAAACTCGTTGTTGATAGGCTACTTTTGATGTAAGCCTTCAAGTTTATGTTAACCTCTTTAAAGAATGGACCAAACCCTTAGAGCCTAAATTGACCTCATCATAGCTTAGGCCAAGTTATAGTCAAAGTCCATAACAAGTTTTAGTTTCAAGTTCCACCTCATCAAAAGCCCGATTGATGCTTTCATCTCTAACATGCGAAGCCAGGCATTCAGGCATAGGTTAGTCAAGTCTAACCTACGAGTTTGGATAAAGACTAGGCAAGAATGACTCAATTGGATAAGGCAAGTCAACAATTGTCATAGCTTATTCCCAAAATCTTCTCTATAAATTCAAAATTTAAAGAGAGAAACTCAAGATACTCATTAGCTTCCTAAAATAGTTTGGCCAGCTCCTCTATAAATACAAGATCAACACTCTTGGTAAAGGATTCCAAACCCTAATATATACGTTCTCTCTCTCTCTTTCTCTCTTCTGACTTAGGCGCTAAAGTGGCTACGTCAAAACCAACTTTACCACCCCAATATCCAAATCTCTTGTATTTCATAGGTTCTCAACAACTTGATGAAGATCTACCATCAATACTCCTGGAACTTGTAGCAATTTGGAGTGGGTGTCCTATAGAAATTAAAACATCATATATAAATTGTAGATCAACTCTTCTATAGATATAATGTCACTCTTAAAGGCACTTTTGCATTCATTAGTCATAAAAAATAACAATCTTTTCTATAGAACATAATAGATAAAACACATACAACTAAACAATATATAAGATTATTTTTATTATTAATATATATTACATTATCTAATAAAATTTACAAGGTGTATATAGAGTATCATGGAAACCATACACTGTATATCTTACAGTACAGGCTTTGAGAGGCATTATATCATATCCTACCTTGTGGAAGTAGGTTCCAAAAAATTAACCATGTAAACTTACCTTGTGAACTTTAATACTTATTTGAAGCCTATCTAATTGAGCATTGTAAGGGTAAATATTCTATACAATAAGATTACATACTTATCACCAGCTTTTTGACTTTGGATTGACAAAGTGGTATTTCATTAAAACAAAATCACCTTTGTAGAAATTTAAAAAGAACCTCAACAAGGCTTAATATTTCTAATACCTCAACAATATGATGTTAAACTTCTTATATAAACTTTAGATATTGCCCTTTTTTAAAAAAAAAAAAATCTACACTTTAACTTTGAAGTTATGATGTCTTAACAAAACTATTTTTCACTTAATCGTTTGCATTTGATGTTTGAAGCTGCTACTTATCGTATCTAATAAAATTTTAGTGTACCAATTTACCATCCCATAATATTTAAAAAACAAAGATATTACTTAACCTATTTTTTTTAAAAAAGAAAAAGTCATTCATTTGTAATAGCCTTAGATTCAAAACCCCTAAATTTAGGGTAATAGTGTTATCCATTTTAAATGAAACTTTACAATAAGGTCCTAAAAGTTAGAGAAAGTGACCTTATATAGCTTGTTTTGTAAATTGAAGATTATAGAAGTTTTAATTTAATAAAATGTAAGTTTATCGATTTAGCTCTCTATTTATTGAGAACTTGAAATTCGAGCTCCGAAATACAACAAGATGCTAGATATAAATTTATTAACTTGCAAAAATAATATATGGAATGAGCATATAAGATAGGTATATTACCACTAAATATACAAACCATGCACCCAGTACGCATATATATTAATATAAAACCCTTTAATGTAAGTAAATTACACTCAAAATCATAAAAACTACATAAAACTAATTTAATGAATTATTGTTTTGGGAAAAGGAAAAAAATGCAAAAAAAAAAAAACAAAAACAAAATTACCATTCCTAGGAAAATATTCATAGGAATATGATAAATGAAATTGCTTCTCGGAGAGACAATTTCAACTTAAGCTAAAATCGCCTTTTTAAGAGATAGTTTCCAAGTCGGATAGAGAGGCGATTTCCATAGGGACTTCTTCTTCCCCTCCCTCCTTCCACCTCATTATGCATTCCATAATTCTCTTATATCATTCTCTCTCTCTAAATCCTCTCGAGACTTGCTTAACCAAATCTGGGATTTTAATACTTTTTTTTTGTGAATCAATCGTAGATTCAAAGTAGTAGTGCAATGTAGATCTCAACTGTGAGAAGATTTTTCGAAATGGGGAGACAATCCACGCTATATCATCACTCTCTCTCAAGACATCTATATAGAAAATGTATCATTTTTTCTCATTTTGATTCGCTTTAAGCACATGTCATTCAAAGAATTAGTGTTTTCATTTGTTGCATTATGGTACATTATTGTTTACTAGCATTTCTTAGATGAAACGAAGCGTTTGTTTTTTCTCTAACACATACGTGCATTGAATATTTTTTTATACTCTACTGTCTATAAGCTCAACAATTTTTTGTATAAATTTGCGTTTGTTAGTATATTTAATATATACGTGTATATATCTTTTTTATACGTTGTACTCGTTAGTTAGTATATTCTATACATATATATATGTAGTTTTTATTTGCATAAATTTGTCTTTATTACTATATTTTATATACACGTGTATTAGGTAATATGTATACAATAATTATTATCGAAAGATGTAGAGAATGAATTGACTTGCAAGGTGGTGTCACTTCTTTATTTGTTTCAGTTGGAGTAAGTACTGATCGTAGTGTCGTTAATGGATTATGATAATGAAATGAAATTAGGTGATAAGTTCACAAACTCCAGTAGAGTGTGTCTATTAGTATAAGGTAGTGTTTTTATATTCGGATGCTGAAGTTTATGAAGTTAATGTGGCAAATACGTGTAAAATGGATAATACGAGGTTAGTTTGTTATGTCGATGGAAATATTGTGGAATGAGAGGATGGGATGCAATACGATAGGTGCCCAAGAACAGTAGTTGAAGTTCCATTTGGGGCTACATATGACTAGTTTGTTGGATTGATATGTAATCGGCTTCGAGTTGACATAATGACATACTAGGTTAAGTTGATTTATAGATCCCCCCTCATAGGCAGGACTAAGGACATGCTTTGTGTCATCCCCATTAGTGATGATTTTGATGTCTAACAAGTAATGGCTTCCTTAGGAGGATGTGGTGGAGCCAGCGATTTAGCGGAGTTGTATATTAAAAGTCATGAAATGAACTCATCACCAATAGCCCCCCCAACAGTTGAGTATGATGTTAGAGGGCATAACAACGATGTTGGAGTGCAAATTGAAATTGAGGTGTTTGAATCCCAACTGATCTTACCAAGTGATGTACCGAGTAGCAGTCGCATGTCCTGTGAACCTAATGTAATGATCACTAACAAGTCTAACCGAAATACTATTATGGAGAATGAACTAGCTTGCAGGGACATTGATGAAGATTCTGATGATACAGATTGTAATGATGATGTTGGTCCGAGTGAATGTTGGTTACAGGAAGTAGAAGAAGCACAAGGGTCACGTGGATGAAACGATTGGAGGTATGCGTTAACTACAAATGTGGATGCGGTCAGGAGGTCAGAACTTGTGCATTTCTATACAGCAAGTGTTGGGGATGGACTGGTGTCATCTAAGGATAATATAAATGATGGTAAATAGAGTTTCGACGTTAAATTGAAGGTGAGCATGCGGTTAAAAATTAAAAAACGTTTATAAATAGTTGTGAGGGTATGTCATGTTATGAACCACCATAACTTCTTCGTAAAGGAGTCCAAACCTACATTATGGTTTATCAGATGTGTTGATTGGGAAAGGGCATGCAAGTGAAGACTTAGAGCTTGTAAGAAGCAGCATATTGGATGCTTTGTGATAACTAGGTTTGTGGGTTTATACATGTGTTTTAATCCTACTATAAGCCAAGACCACTTGAAATTGGACTTAAACACCCTATCCTACTTTCTGATAAAGGATATACCAAAGTCACCGAGCGTTAAGGTAAAACACTTGTAGGCGACCATATGCAAAGAATACAGTTACATTATGTACATAAAGAGAATTAAGGAAGCAAAGCATAAAGTGATTGAATAGGTTAATGGAAGGTAGGAGGAATCATATGTGGTGTTCCCACATCTACTAAATGTCATCCAAGAAGATAATCTTGGTACTATGGTATAGTGGAAATGGCAAGACAGTGATATTGATGAGCATGTGTTCTTTGATAGAGTCTTTTGGGCATTCGAATTGTGTATTGAGGCCTTTATACATTGTAGGCCTATCATTACAATCGATAGAACATTCTTTTATGGAAAGTACAAACATAAACTATTGACTACAACCAAAGTTGACCATCAAAATCACATAGTCTCGCTAGATTTTGCCCTAGTCGATGAGGAATGTCAGGATAGCTAGCGTTGGTTGCTAATATGTGTGTTTATGCATGTTATAAGAGATTACATTGATATATGTTTAATTTCGGATCGTCATGCTAGGATCCAGTCTGTAGTAAAGGGCGAAAATGCAATGTGGCTAAGTGGTTAGCCGTAACAGTAGTGTATCTGTCATGTTATCAATAACTTTAATACTAAGCCTAAGAACAAAGATTATAAGGAGTTGATAAAGAAGGCCGCTTACTAGTTGCAACCTTGAAAGCTTTGCGTATACTACAACAAGGCCAAGACAATGAGGCCTCATACTAGAGTTTACTTTAGGACTACATCCTAAGATGTGGACATTGGCGTATGACGACGGAGCTCAGTTTATTCATAGGACAACCAACATTGCCAAGAATTACAACAGTGCTTTGTGAGATGCTAGGAACTTACTTGTTGTGGATCTACTGAAGAAAACTTTCTACAACTGCAACAACTATTTCAACAAATGGAGAATCAAGTTGGCAGAGCTAATGGGCATTGGCAAAGTACTTACTAAATTTGTGGAAAGAAAGTTTGACATGTAGCGCAAATTGGCCAGTGGTCACTATGTTGTAATTTTTTACTGTAATGAATAGATATTTAAGGTCATTATTGTGCCACAACCTACATCACATGGGCATAAAGGAGAGAACAGCCAAATGGTTTCACTTAGGACTTGGTGGTGTACTTGTAATAAGTGGCAAACATACAAGATTCTGTACTCCCATGCTATAGTTGTTATAGGGAAAATGAGCATGGACTATGTTGCACATATTGGGCATTGATACACATTGCAAAATCAGCTACGTGTATACGTGTGTTCCTTCATGCCATGTACTGATATGGCCAATTGGTCTTATCTTAACATTCTTATGTAGCATCCAGTTCAAACTTCAAGTAGGGTTAGGAATCCAGGCAAGTCACAAGAGAAATGATTCCAAAATGAGATAGACATTCGAAAGGGATCATTGACTTACACATGTAGACTATGTGGTGGGGATTGACATAATATGAGAAGATGTCTGTAGTGAGGGAGACAATCAACTTCAAGTAAATCTACTGGTACTTGACTTAGTTACAGTAAAAAACTCACTTAATGTTGATTGATAATATATATGAAAATGTATTTAAGAAATTTTTATTTTACTTACATTTCGATTTTCCTTAATGAGTGTGATGGCAAGCTTACTATTTTTTTTTCTTTTTGTACTTATAGGGGCAAATGGATCCAAAACCAGTTGATAGGTCTCTTCTTCACTTACAGCCATCCCATAAGTTTGAGCTAGTATGTGATAGTCAAGTAAGAAAATGAAAATTGAAAACATACTTACGGCATGTTCATTTCGTATAATGCATCTAAGATTAGTTCTTCCTCCTTGGTTATAGGAGAACTATTGGCTTAGGTGCCACAAACGTAAGGTGATATTTAAGCATTGGGATGGCGAGGAGATCTCAATAGATCCATGCATGATCCCATATTTGGATCGATCAGGTTTCATCAGTGCACAATAAGTTCCCTTCATATAGTTGGACTGGCACTTGATTATCACTCTGGTTGAGCGATGGAGGGAGGAGACGCATACCTTTCACTTCCACACTAGTGAGATGACTATGATGTTATAGGATATATCTTTGCTCATTGGTCTCCCTGCTGATGGCAATGCAATTACAGGCATGGCGGCATCTACTAGGTGAGGCAAGTTATGACATTGCCTACTAAGAATTCTCCCACCAAAGAGTGTTATGAAGGGTGGCCGATTAAAATTATCCTGGTCGAAGGACAATTTCATTTATTTTCCTTTTGATGTAGATTACGTTATGGTACAATGCTATATAGGGGCACATATCATGCAGTTGATCAGGGATATACTGTTCTTGGCAAGTCCAACAACGTAATACACCTTATGTTCCTCCTTCTCTTATTGGACCTCACCATAGCTAGGTGCTATGCTTAAAGAGCAACTTGCTTGGCGTGGCTGTATTGCTAGTTGTGCCTCACTTCTAAGATAGAGGCAGGAGAGATTAGCAGTCTACTAGCAATTCTTCAACTGTGGGCATAAGACAATTTCCTACACATTGCCCTTTTACGTCTTCGGATTACATCAATAGTCGACAATCAACCACTTATGAGTTGATGGGGGGTAGAGTTTGATGTCACCAAGCTACCTACGTATGCAATTAGCCAATACAGAGATGCATTCGATCAATAGGATTCGGAGTAGGTACACAATTAACAAAACCAACTACTTATTCATTCAGCAAGTGTTACTTTTTTTTAACCTCATTATTACATTTTAGGTTGTTTGGATTCCCTACCATATGAAGATGTTGCTAGACTCTCCACTTATTATCGGGATGGTGTGATGTGTAGCTAGTCCATGTCCCACTAATATGCTTCTAAATGTTTGAGATGCATTATCTCGTTTATGTGGCTTGCCAAATTGGTGGGATGTAGGCAATCCCAACCCACCTTGACAATGGACAGGCATTACGTGAAATTGACTTGAGGCATAGGACTAAGATCAATTGGACAACTAGTCATGTAGATTATATAGCATAGTAGGAGGATTGATGAAACCAGATAGTCCAAGTCTAGCCCCTACCTGATGTATATCTTAATTACGTCCCTAGTACTACTAAGTTACTCACAGATACATTGGCTGATCAGGGGCCTCCTAGATTTATATGGTACATACATTTGCTATTTTAATTACTCATTTGTTTTTCTAGTTATATGCTAATCAAACTTTTATGTTCGGATTGTAAGCAGATTTCATAAATAAGTTATTGCATATGTCATACAAGGACATTATATCGGGGGGCATAGGGTTGATGACCTCATCTAAGGGATTATTAGGGTCCACATAAGCGATCAACTTGCACCTGGTCATGATGTAGACAAAGATGACTCTCCATCGGACGAGCTATAGCGAGAAAGGGGTTGTTAAGGACATGATTGTTGTTGAATGGGAGGCCGAGGACTTGGAAAGGCTAACATACAGATTCGAGACGATGCGTTTTTACCATACTACGTGCTACCAGCATCTCCTGAACCACTAGGATTTGAGTTTCGCAGACCATTTATTGAGGAGATCTCCAGCGATCATATATAGCACACCTTTGTTGTAGAAGAGACCTCTGGTAGTTAGGTCCACACTCTCCTTGCACCATTGAGGAGGCTAGTTAAAGATCCTCACAACAACATGGGCAAAGGAGTCACATAGATGAGCTCTACTTTGGTCCCTATGCACACATCATTTTTAGGTGCTTACAATAAGGATGAGGCACAATCACTCAATTAGATACGGACTAGATGGTTTAACCCCAAGCCAATGCGGATCCCTAGGATATTTGTTCGCTTATGTGACAACGGTGCTAATGTCATTAACTTTACATATTTCACTTTTGATTTTGTTTTTTTCCCTTATTTTTGAAACACTGTGTAGCTATTTGAAAGTACAATCATAGCTTCCATAATGCTTTCCTACCTTCATAATTTCAAAGTATTATCATGTTTAAAAGTACGTCTTGGGGATGCGAATTTGGGTTAGAATTGATGATTTTCGATTTATCTAAATTTATCATACTAATCAATATTGCAATATCAATTCATATAGATACATAACAAAAAAGTTCTCAATTGATTCAAACCGTGTATCTATGGGATGGAGAAAGAGGACAAAACCGAACATCTCACTAACATATATCCAGATAGAATTCGATTTGTGCTATATTAATTGATTTAAAAATGACTTGGTGTTGAGCCAAGAATAGAGGGTTGTATATAACGTAATAATTAGTAAGGAGGGTGGGTTTGGAGTATGAAACCGCCTCATTATGAAACAAAGTTGCCCATTGGAGAGGTAAAAACAAACAATCCAGATTGTTTCAAAACACAAATTGATTTTTTAAACAAAAATCACCTATTGAAGAAAAAATCACCTCATTTTTGTCTTGAACCAAGAGGCGATTTTTGTCTTCAACCAAAATACCCTCTTTAAGAGCCATTTTTGTCTTGAACCAAAAGCGCCCGATTTTAGTTACCATATTCCAAAGAATATTTTCCTAGGAACGACAATTTGCAATTTCTTTTTTGCCTTTTTTTTTTTCCTTTTGTCTTATTGTTCTCCCGAAAAACTTTTGTGGCAATCATAGAATATCTTTAACAAGGAGTCAACAACTTAGATGGTCTCATTTTAGACATCAATCCTTAAATTTTACAATTGAGATTAGGAAAATGACACTTGGACTTAGAAAATCCTATCTCTATCGATTTCAAATAGCTATAAAACCTCCTTTAGATTTTCCTTTGATCAGTTTAGTAGATGAGCAACACAAGTAAATAATTAAGAAAAATAAAGAAAATCTATTTTAAAAAAAGGAAAAAAGGGAATAAAATTTAGGTGAGGCTTTGGTTACATGTGGTTCAGATATCAAATAGAGAACTTCAATTGCGGCCGTTGAGGGTTGAAGGTCTGAAATGGAAGGGTTTCGGCCAACATACCTTGTCGCCAGTAGAGGTTCGGTGGGCACTTCAATTGCGGCCATGAAGGTTGAAGGTCTGAAATGGAAGGGTTTCAGCTAACATATCTTGTCGCCAATAGAGGTTCGATAAGCAGTGAAATAAAACCTCTTTTATGCCCGTATATTATTATTATTTTTTTAAATATCAAATAAGCTTAGTTAAATTAAAAATATATATTTCATAGGTTATTTTATATGTAGTTTAGCATGGTATTTTTATTTTGATAAAATTACGAGTGAAAATATATGAACCTTGAAAAAATTAGTGTTATACAATGAAATTTGTATTAATTTTTAAAAATAGTAAAATGTGTTGTTTTGAGCTAACTTTTGATTAAGAGGTTCCTTCTATGTAATATTTAATTTACATTATAAGATTTTTTGATAAACCAAATGTTTAGTATTTATTATATTTATTTTTCAATAATCTACCTTTTTCCAGTTTGAGAAAATAATTAGTTTTTCAAATTGTTTCTTAATGAATCTAACTTGTAGTGACTTTTGTAGAATAATCATGATTTTAGAAGTATTTACTTATGGGGTTATAGTTAAATTTGATCATTTACCTAATTTATGCTGATTTTTACTAAATTCATACCTAAAATCAATATTTTGGTAAATATATCTAATGGATAGATTCAATATTTGGCACCAACAGATCTGGAATTATATATTTTCAGAGTTAATGTTAGTTTTTGTAGAATTATTTAGGTTGATATGCTATTTCTAACCTACATAACTAGTATTTATTAAATACTAGTATAATTTATTAATTACAAATAAATTCAATAATGATTATGATGTTTTTATGACTTAAATTCATATTTTTTATTAGAAATATGACCATATATCTTATGATTTACTAAGAATTAGTGATTGATGAATGGTGTTTAAGCATAAGTCGGGCTTTACACAATTTAATGGTTAAAATGATTCAATAGTTAGAAAAACAACACTATAGCTTCATCATGTTAATTTGAGCTGTGTATTATTACTTAGGGTAGTGTACTAAGATGGTTTGGTAGGAAAAGCTAGAATACTACCTTGGATATAAGGGCATCAACTAAGTCAAAAAATGTTTCATAAGATAAGTACTTCCCTAAAGAATGACCTTAACTCTTAAGCCTTTAGGAATGGGTGGTTTACTAAGTTAAGGATAGTGAATTCAACCTTACGAATAATAACAAAAATAATTGATTATTGAAGTTTAATCGAATATTAAAAAATTAGCTAATAAGAGTTTGTATTCTACATATAATTACATTGTATTTGAAACAAATGATCAAAGTTGATTCTCTATGAATGAATAGGTGATAATAAATGTACTAAATAATGGATTGGGCATTGGTCTAGGTGAATACCCCTGCTTGGTTGTCCCATGTTTATGCAGTGGTCAAGAATATAAACCACCTGCATGCTTGTTCTTTGTAGTTATGAAATTTACTTAAGTGAATGCCGTGAGTTTTGATTGTTATTAAGATAGACTAATTAATGCTTTTCATGATAAGTTGCTATCTAGGTATTGGTAATTTATAACTCTAAAGTAGATTTGTTGTTTGGGATATTGATAAACACGTGTTATGTTTCCACTAATGGATTGACATATACTTAGAAGGTATCTTGGTTAAGCTTATTGTGGATTTATGTTCAATTATAAGAATATCTTTCATACTTGACATGAGATGCCTGTTCCAATTATGCTTCAAAATTGATTATTCTATGAAAAGGTATTGTTACCTGAATATTGATGATCCGTTGAATGGACATTGAGTTGACTAGGTTTTGTGTTAAATTGTGATATTTGAATCATGTCATGTTTGTTGTTATGATACCTGGTCACTCAGCAAATGATTATGCTAGGTTACTTTGTTCTTGGAATTTAACTTGGAATTCGTACTTGGTTTAGTTAAATATATTACTTAATTACTGTGTAGTGGGGTTGCTATAATCGGCCAATCACATGCGATAAGTGTATCAATAGACTTAAAAGACATCTTGAGCTAATGACATGTAGAAGAATGTCATTAAGAAGAGGCATAGGAGGAAGAATGAGCAAACTTAGATCCTGAATGCATGCGCGTGATAATGGATTGAAGTCAGTATTCTTAATCGAATTGCTTGTTTAGTTCTTGATGAATTGTTTATTTGATCTTCTCTAAAGTAGTTTCAGCGGAGGTTTGGTATTTGTCTTAAGCTTGCTAATGTTCTGAATGAATCAAATGAGAAGAAAAGTTTTCTATTTATAGAATTTGGAGATCAATCTTATTTATTTGATGGCTTTAAGATGGACAGTTGAGATTGAGTTCCTTTGTCAAAGTTTATCCTCTCTTTTAGCCTTCATGGGCTTGAATATGGGCTCAAGTATGCTTAAGGCTTACGATAACTAAAGAAAGCCCATTATTATTATAATTAAGCCTAAAGACCAACTAAGCCCCTTCAAGGCCCAATAAGACCAAATGAAGCCTACATAAGCCTAGAAGGACCATTTTTTAGTCTACTTTTTGTGTACAAGATAATCGAGCAAGATCCAAAGCAAAAAATTCGATTTGATGATCCCTATTATGAGCCTACAAAGCTAGATCTCCTTAAACATGCAAAAATGAGTTGATTTCCCAAGCTCTATCACTAACTCAAGATATCGGTCCATTGCATTAAATTGGGTTAAAGGCATAATTACTGAAATAACCCCTTATATTTTGCCCACTCATCAAAAGTCCCTTTGATACAATCAAGGGGGTTTGGGACATTTCTAGAAGTTGTTTCTTCAACTGTTATGTAGACATACTAGATGTTGACTTTGCTTATTCGACTACTTCCAATATTGATGCAATTTATACTTCTTTTGGATCACTAAACGCTAAGCATGATATGTTGTTATTCATTTTTGCTATCATGGAACACATACTTCGATATGCCTTTGTACCACACTTTGCAATGATTTATTGCTTTTATGGCATTAATTTGCATCTATTGCATAGAGTTAATGTATGGTAGCTCCTTCGGTATTTTTTCCTCATTTTACAAGCATTGATAGAAAAATAATGCCATCTGGAGCATTTATAGAATCTAGAGCTTCAATAATATTCCATTCGAACATGTTATATATATATATATATATATATATATTCATATCGGTAAACAGTACAGTGTTTTTTTTTAAATTTAGATGGACAAATGTGACTCCAAGGAATAATACCCTTACCTCTTCTCGTGCAGCACATCTGTAATAACTAAATAGATTACTCCATATCCACTCCAAATCTTCTCTTCCCTCTTTAAGTCCTCCTTAATTGATCAAAATTTATTATATCTTCATATCCAAAGATAACTCAAACTTCATCAAATCTACTTGCCTTCACTGAATCTTGAAACAAAATCTTCAAAACATGTCTTTCACTTCGTTATTTATAAATACTTGCTTTATTGGCTTCATATTTGACCGTATCAGCAATAAACAACAAAAAGTCCTCACTTCCTCTTAATCTTTTTTTTTTTCCTTTTCTTAACTATTTTCATCTTCTAATATTTACTCTTCACACTTCTTCACATGCAGCCTTACATTAGGACTTAGAGGTGGCAATATTATTGATTAAGAGAAGACAGATGGTATAAGCCTTATTGTTGTGTTTGATCTCTTTTTTTCTTTTGATATTTTTTTTAAATTTTCTTTCCTCTTGATTTCTTACTTCAGCTTCAACCCTTCTCATAGTCTTCTAGAAGGTTTAATTTCCTTGTATAACAACTGTGCTTCCAATTCTTGTTCACGTAGTATCAACTGACTACAACCAGGCTGCTTCTACTTGGTTCTTCAATGTCCTCCTTATAAGTTTAAAATAAAATGATAGTGACTACTTGTGATTGCTTTTCCTTGTCCTTCCTTCTTTTATTTGTTTCTTTTTTTCCCATCTAACTTTGACTTGCTTCTTCTTATTTTCGATATGGATCAGTGAATTGTTGGTGTTGTTGTTCATGCAACCATGACAGCATAATCTTATAGTTCATCCATAGCCATCCTTAAATCTTGATTCCAGTAGCAACCATTATCCCTTAGCTCGATTTCATGTATTTGATATGTGGCATCTTCAAACCTATGTTACATAAGTCCATAAGTGGTAATCAATTGATTCACTGAGGAACTATCCTCTAAATTTCTCCTTGCGAATGTGATATCCTTTATGAAATAAGTGCTATATGCACATGTCTTGCACATAGGAAGGTATTAGGCATGGAAGTATTTAAATTAGCATATATATATATATTAATGAAAAATATATATATACATAAGAGAGAATAAAAACAGGAAGATGCAGTATTAATGTAGTAAAATTAGTTAATTTCTTCTAAAATATATATTATACAAATAAAAAGATTTTCCAAGCAAATTGTATGCCTAAATAATATAAAATAAAAATTCTAAAGTGTCTTCTAAATAACGATAATATTCAATTAAATCATTATCATTATTATCTTTAGTTTTTTGAGACATGAAACATTATATTAGTTTTAGGTACGTGGCAATGTCTTACCAGAAGCTTGAGGTAAATTTAAGCCTCTTTGGGGCCAATAGCCCAGTAGCGGTCGAGTTTCCAACCGGCATACCTTAGAAATTATATTAATTGTAGGAAGTAAACCATTACAGCCTGATGTTGATTAGTATTAGAGCCAAGAGGAGAGTATATAGGCTTATGAGTGGTTTTTAATTTTCATTTTGAGACGATTAACTTTGTGTTATTCTATATCTTATATTTTTATGCACTTAGGATGATTCCTTTATGGAACTCTTGTGTTGTGATGATTCTTATTGAGGCCTTGCATAAATCCTATTTGAGTCATAGGTAGCATTTAGGTCACAAATTGAAGATCACAATATAAGTTTTTAAAATTTAGTCCTGTGAATTAAATCTATAAGATTAGGAAAAATTTAGTCAGAAGAATTATGTCCTCTTCTAGCTTTACTCCCTCTAAGCAATTAGAAAAATCTATGCTAAATAATAGAGATGAAATACATACAAAAGATTTTAATAAGGCAATAGATGATTAGAAGATACCTAAAACATCTTATGATCAAATTTATTAAATGGCTAAATGGAAAATTTTTTGGAAAAATGATTATGTTATAGCCATAGAAGAAAAAGATAACCCTATCTCTGATGGCTTAACCACAATAAAATTATGAAATGCTGATTCAATTAAAAAATATGGAAAATAATGGAATTATATACATATAGGTTTAACCTAAGTAAGAGCTAAACCTCTTACCAAATTAGGATTAGATACTTTTGTTTTTATGGTCCTTAGAGATGCTAGGAAACTAGTTTATGAAAGATCAATTCATACTACTATTGAAACCGGCCTTAATAACGGACTGATCCAATTCTAATGTCATCCAAATATCACTCTTGGTCTTAGGGACAAAACCATAATGAGTTCTTTAATTCTTCAAATTAAAACTCATAACTATAGAATGATAGAAAAAGCAATACCAATGGTTGTTATTTATAGAATTTATTTCAAATAAATGAAAACCGCTTTTGGTTCTAAGGTTTACAAAATTGATAAGAGAAGTTAAACCTTTCTTGTCCAAACAAACTTAACCAAAGCTAATGTGTCCATAACCAAAATGATTCAATGGTCTCAAGTCAACCTACCCGAACATTAGGAAGTCGAAAACCCACTTCCAAAATAACCTGTCTACATTACTGAACCTTCAAATGTAGTTCAACACTCGAATGGAAAGGTCACCATTCAATCTGCTAGGTGATCTTTTGATCAACCTAGAAGACCTTTAAAAATAAGGTCAATGTGCTCTTCTTCTAAGAGATTTATAGATCTTCCTCCACCTCCACAATAATTCATTCACTATTTAATGTTCAACCAAATGTCCAGGATAACCTTTCAATCTTAAGAATAGTTAACAATAGATCGAGTATAACTAGACTAGTATACCAACCTAATAATGAACATGAAGAACCTTCAGGTTCTATTTTAGATGATTTAGAACTTAATGTTTTAGAAAAACCTTTCAAACTAGATATAATTTCTTTAAACAAAGAGTTTAACTCACCAAAAAATGAAAAAAATTAGAAAATGGTATTTTAATACTTTTAATAATGTTAAGGAACAAATGTTATCCTGATACCAATTAACACTTAGGAGAAGCTATCATAAATGATAGCTAATAAATATTAATGAAAAATTAGATAAGAGAGAATAGAAACAGGAAGATGCAGTATTAATGTAGTAAAATTAGTTAATTTCTTTTAAAATATATATCATACAAATAAAAAAATTCTCCAAACAAACTATATGCCCAAACAATATAAAATAAAAATTCTTAAGCGTCTTCTAAATAAAGGTAATATTCAATTCAATCATTACCATTATTGTTTTTAGTTTTTTGAGACATTAAGCATTATATTAGTTATAGGTACGTAACGTTGTCTTACCAGAAGCTTGAAGTAAATTTAAGCCTGCTTAGGGCCAATAGCCCAGTAGCCGTTAAGTTTTTAACCAATATACCTTAGAAATTATATTAATCGTAGGAAGTAAACCACCATAACCTGCTGTTATTATCAGTACCTAAGGGTTTTTTTTTTTTTTAACAAAATAAGATTAATACCAATCACTAGGATATAGCACAATATAATATCATTCGGGAAATTCTAAAGCATTATCTAAATAATCAAAAGCATATATATAAACAACAAATTGTGACATATAAATAAAAATGACAGATAAATAAAACGAACTATTAACAGAAAACCACTACAGGCGGCAGAGCCAAGGGTAATAGGGCTTATACTAGAATATTAAAGAACATAAACATTAATACAAAACCACCATAGGCAGTAATGCTAACCGATTATGGGGTCTTATAAATACTTAAAACATTAAATACCATTCAAAACACTAAATCTTGTGGAGCTATACTCAACTTAGTTGAAGATTCCCTACATAAGATATATATATATATATATATTGTAAGGAGAAAGATAATAAAACAGAAATTTTATTTCTTCAAAGAGTTTATACAAAACATAAGATCATTACATTGAGATCATTGTCAGAAAACTGGAAACATTGAAAGGTATAGATGTTATACTTTAAGACAGAAGCGTAGGGACGCTTCAAGATGAAAGAAAGAAAGAAAGAAATGGAAGGTAAAAGATAGAAGATGGATTGGATGAAGAAAGGAAAGATTTAGAAGAAAAGAAGAGGTGAGAGAAAGTGTATGTAAAGAAATCCGAGAGAGAGGAAGAGTGTGTTTAGGAGAGACAAAGAGAGGAAGAATGTGTGTAAAATTCGATCTGCTTTCTAAATGAATGAAGGCCTTTATTTATAATTGAGAAAGCCGACCAGGTACTATGGTGAATAGTATCCTTATGGCCGATAGGGTACTGTTTAAAAAATGAAAAGTGAGAGACATTTTACTGTAGTTAACAGTGATATATCAGACAGTGGAATTTGATGTTATGGTGCACTGTGATACGCGTGTAAATTTAATCCTACGAGTATTTTACAGTGCCAAATTACATTAAGAAATACATTAAAAATGCAAAATACATACATTAAGGATCTCTTAAATCTATTCCATAATAGTCATTTTCATTTGTATCACCATCTCCATTAAAAATGCAAAATACGTACATTAAGGATCTCTTACTAGTGCTTTCTCTAAAACCTCTTTCATTTGGTCTAAACAATTGACACATGTTAAAGAGGACATTAGAAATCCTTTATCATGGAAAAATGGAGATGGAACATTAGTTGGAATAATTGAAGGATTTTCATTGTGGGTTTTGATCCACGTCAAGATTGATTCTTCTTCAATCCTATTCCATATTTTAAAACTATCCCACCACTTTACTTTGTACATTTTGATTAAATTAATGGTGTCCATAGTTTTATCTATCTTATATTCAAAAAACCAAGTCATAACCCATGAGATATTGATATGTATGAAATAAAACATTTTAATTTTGAAACATTTTTCATGTGTTGTTGGGTTATAATTTTTTATAAAAGCATTAAAACCACTTCTAGCTTGATTATAGACAATTTCCTGAACAGCTCTAAATTCTTTCCACCAATGAGTAAACTAGTAGGGCAGTTTTTTTTATGAACAATTGTCAAAAAATATTAACCATGTGTGCGAGCGTTTTGAATTCATTTGGTAAAAAGCATTACACCAAGCTTATTTATAATCATAATAATTATAACTGGCTCGATAATTGAGTTGTGAAGACATTGGGTTCATTAGGAACTTGATTAGCATTATTGGGTGATTACGCAATTTGTTGAGGTTGATGACCTTATGAATTCTGGCAATTGAATAACTAACCATCCCATCATTTTCAAAATGCTTCAAAGAAACTGATCCAGTTTTACTCAAAATTCTTTTATAGAATTGGATTGGTTTGTAGTAATCAAAAGGGACATAGAAAAAATCTTTTGTAAAGATTTTTCTAGCAAATTCAAAAGGGTCGTTTTCAAACATGTCTTTTTCTACAGAGAAAACATATTTGAAAATAAATTTTTGGAAAATTTTTTATCTATGTGTAGTAGGTTTTTCTATTGAGGATGCTACCTCAGTAATTTGTATATTTTGATTCATTCTTTGGATATCCTTATGATATGGAAGAATTAATTGATTGAAATTAGCAACATCCATATTAAATCTTAGAGGTGCTATTCCCAATCTTAGATTATAATCTTGTTCAACATTTGTGGACTTCATTGATGATTTGAGAGAAATGGCTAAGACATTGAGGAATTTTGGAGTCACTTCTTCATTGGAAGATGAGTGTTTAGTTTGGACATTGGGAGACATTGGTCTAAAGGACCTTGAAGAGGAGTCCTCTTTGATTGTTAGAGAGGCATTGGAATTTTTACAAACATCTAACTAGGTCTTAACATTAGTTAATCTTTTCTTAGTGACAAATGATTTCTTTCCCTTATTTTTGTCTATTTTGGGAGGCATCTCCTTACAAGAATTCACGGTAAGAAAGTTAGGAAGGGAATTTGATGATCCATTAATATGCTTAATTTGGAAATGAAAAACAAATAAAATTGATTGCCATTTTGCAAAAATGTATTTTGATGCAATGTTTTGAACATCTTTTAATAAAACATTTTTAGCAGCTTTACAATCAATACCTAAAAAAAATTTTTAGATTAACAAATCTTCTTGAAATTTAGAAATTATTAAAACAATTGCTAAAATTTCATGTTTAATTGTAGAATAATTACATCAACATTCATTCCAATATTTAGAAACAAATTGAATGATGCATTCTTTATCATTTTGCTTTTGTTTTAAAATTCCTCCAAACCTTAAATTAAAAACATCAGTTTCTACTGTTTTTTGTAAAGATGGGTCAACTATACGAAGACAAGGGATTTCTTTAATTAACATTACAACATTTGTGTATTCGTTTGACCATAGTGGAGGATTCTTTTTAAGTCTTTGATATAAAGGTATACAAAGAATATTAAGGTTAGGAAAGAACTCAGTTATGTAATTTAAACTACCTAAGAATCTTTTAAGTTGATTCTTATCTTTAATCTCATTAGGAAATTTAGATGCAAGCTCAATTGATCTTTGGATCAGAATTATTATTCCATTGTGGATATGGAATCTTAAAAATCTAATCTTAGTCTAGAAGAGACAAATCTTGGAAGGTGACACGACTAAACCATTTTTTTTAATGACATTAATAAAAATTTTAATGTGTTTAAAGTGTTGATCTATATTAGATTAGAAGAGTAAAACATCATCTATGTACACAATTATAAAATTTGAATAGTCATTAAAAATTTTAGTCATTAAAAATTTTATTCATTATTCTCTGAAATTTAAAGTTAGAATTTTTCAATCCAAATGGCATAATATTTCATTCAAATTGACTAAAAGTAACTGTGAAGGCAGTTTTGTATTTATCACTTTTTTTAATCTGAAGTTGCCAAAATTCAAATTTCATGTCGAACTTTAAAAATATTTTAACATTATATAATTTATTGAGTAAATCCCTTTTATTAGGTATTGGATATCTAATTTATTTAAGAGTGTTATTAAGAGGTTTATAATTAATGAATAACCTAAGTATACCTCTTTCTATTTCAGCATTTTTATTTACATAAAAAGCTGAACAACTCCAAGGGGACTTATTTTTACAAATTAAATTTTTATTAATCAGATCATTAATTTCATTATTGCAGTGTTTTAAAACATCATTGTTTATTTGTGAAAGTCGTACTTTAGTTGGAATATTCATTTCATTAAAATCATTTTCATAAGATAAATCTACTGTGTGAGATTTACGATTCCAAGATGCATTAGGTAAACTTGAACAAATTGAATTTTTTATTTCTAATTCAAGATTAGAAATTATTCTTTTCAAGTTATTATTGTCCAGTTGAATTTCGAGTCTTTTAAACTCAAGATTATTTTTTAAGTACATTAAATATTTTTCTTTACATCTAATTAAACAATTTAATTCAGAGATTGAATTGTCTTTTAATTCATTTAAGTTTTTGATTTAGGGTTTTGAGATAAAATTAAAGACAATTTTCTTTTTGAAATATTGTGTTTCAATACCATAATTATTAACCAAAAAGGGTTGAATTAAATTAATAAAAAGTGTTCCTAAGATTACATTTTGTTATAGATTCTTAATAAGAATAAAAGCAGTTTTATAGGAAACATCCTCTTTTATTATTTTAGCATTGGACAATTTATAATTAATTTGTAATTTGTCACCAGATGTGATTTTAAGGACTGAGTAATCTTTTCAAAGTATTTTGTAGGAATTAATCCTTCTCTAATACAATTTAATTTAGTACTAGTATCAAATAATAAAGTGGTTTCTAAAATGAACTCATTATTTATTTTAATTGTGACATTAACAAACCATTTTCTAGTTGTTATCTCAACAAGTTGCATGAGATAATCAAAATTTTCAGAAATCTTCTATATATTCTCATTGTTAGAAGTTTCTGGCTCATCAATTGAATTACTATCATAATATTCTTGAATTATCATTTTTTGTTTAAATTCAAGAAAATCCTTTTGAAGCTTTAGTTGCATTAACTTCAAGTTTTTTATTATTAATTTCATTATGAATATTAATAGAAATAAATTTTCTCTGTTTTTTTTTATCTCTTTCAAGGATTTCATTAAGATTATAAGGTAAATTTAGTGTAAGTGTAAGATTAGTTTTATTGATGGTTTTTAAACAATCAAGTTTTTCATTATTGTTGCTCATAAGATTAATTTTACGAAAAATTTCTTCTACTTCATTAGTTAAAGTATTAATTTCATTGTCTTCTTCAGATTATGAAGACGATGTGAATTCAATATCATTGACTTGAATTCCATCATCATAATCATTTTTTTATGAAGAGGGTTCATTACCAGCAAAAATTTGTAAAATGTTTTCCATTATTTTATCATCAAGGTTTAATTCATTGAGTTTATTATTGATTCTATAGAAGTTAGTTATATGACAAATTTTTTTACATTTATAACATCTTAATTGTTTATACGACTTTCTTGTATGTTTTTTATCTATTGGTTTCTTTTCATTTTCAAGTTTTTTAAAAGATTTTTTCTTAAAATTTCTTTGGGGTTTTTATTTGAACATTGTAAGTGTGAATATGAGTGTTTTACATTCTTTTTCTTCTTCTTATCAATAAAAAAAGGATCATATTGAGTACAAAAATTACCAAGATTTTGGCGTTTTAAGCGTTGTTCATTTTTTTAATTGTTTTTGCAGTCTAATTGTTGTGCATATATTAGTTTCAATTTTATACACATATAATACTAATTCCTCATATGAGAAATTATTATGAGGAATTTCACTATTATTTTTTTCTCGAATTTTTTTCTTAATATGTTCTCTTATTAACTTAGGTAAACCAACTAAGAATTTTTCTTTCCAAAAAGGTTAGTTTGTAGTCATTATGAAGTAAAACTCTTTAGGAGAAAATATCTTTATATTGTTTAAATTCTCCCAAAGACTTGTATTTCATATTGGACAATAGATTTAAAGTTTTATCTTGAATGTGTGATGGACCTCCTATGAAACGTTGGTCGATTAAGAATATTAGTGTTAACCATATCTTGGATTGGTTCATCATTTTCATCAAGTATTTTAATTCCATTATCATCAGTTTTATGTAAAGTTAAAATATTAAATCGTTGTTCTTCAATGAGATACTTATCTCACTAACTTTTTAACTGTCTAGTAAAACCAGAAATTAAAAATAATGCTACTTAGTAATCGGTAACATTTGGAACAGTTTTGTTAGTATTTGAAAACATTATCATTTGATTAAGAACATTAAGAATTTTTTGTTCAAAGCATCCATCAATGTTCCATCCATAGGTGGATCCTACTGTATATCTATTTTGGTAATTATCATTTTTTTCTTCAAGAAGTATATCGGAAGGTGTTACTCTTTGATAATATAATTTTTTAGGTTCTTTCCAAACAAGTTTATTAATTTTGTCATTAGATTCATTAATGTTTAAGTCTTTTAAAGAAATATTGGACATTGTATCATTTCTTAAATCATTATCAGTTTCATTAAGAACATTAATTTTTTCTGAAGGTATATCTTCTATAGTAATACCTCTTAATTTTGAAGTGTTAATTAGTGTTTCCATTTTCAGAATATCAATTAGTTTTATTTCTTCTTTCATTTTTGCTTTTAGCATTCTTCTTTTATCTTTTAAGACTTTTAAAAATCCAATACTTAGATTTTTTAGCATTTTGAAAGGTTTAAACAAAGGTACACTTTTATTAACTTGATTGATTCTAGTTGTCTCTTGTGTTTTATTTATCTCATTATTAATTACATTTTCCATTATGTCTAATTATTTTATTATTGTATGTAAGTGTTGATTAATGAAATTGTTTTTATATATTATTATTTTTTAATTCCCGAGCCTTTTTTTTCTGTAACATTTTTAAAAGAAGCAAGTGTTATTTTAGTATTTTTATGTATAGATTTTATATTACTAAGTGGTATATAATTTGATTCTATTATTTGTCCATCACTTAATTTCCATTTAAAACATTCATATATATATATATATATTGTTTTTGTGTATCATGATGAAGTGTATTCCCTTCTCCTTTGATTCAAATCATCTCTTGTACTAGTATTTATCTACTCGTTTCAACATATAGAGAATTTATAGCCCTTTTCTTTTGTTCAATATGTCTCAAACAATGTAGTGCAGTCTACTATTATTACTATTGTTATTATTTTAATTCTTGTGGCTTCCTAAGACTATAAACTCAGTAGCTTGTTTCTTTGCCATATGGATGTTGAGGTATACATTTTTCTTGAGTTGACTCATGAAGTGATCAAACACATTCATTAACAATGAACATGAATTAAAGCTTTGGGCAGTACTTTATTTTTGTTATTCGTATACGATTAGATTTATGGCTTTGACAATGTCAGCAAGAGGAGTAACCAAAAGAGAGTAAGGCTTTTGTATTTTCAATTCAGAATTTTCCTTATAGTTCTTTTCTAATCTTGATTCTATGATCGATCCAATATTCAATAAAGCTTCACAGGGGCAGCTTCTTTTCATGTATTAAGTATGCAAGATCTTCCTCTTCCTTTTTCTCATTCTTTTCTTTCTTCATCTTTTTATTTTATAAAACAACTCTTAGTATTGCTTCACTTAAAGGCTAGGCTTCATCACTCAAAAGGGCCCGTAGTTAACTTTATTTGTTGGCCTACAGTCATAATACCCAGACATCGATATAGGCCTACTATTAACTTTACGTGTTATCATGGATTCTTAACATATAACGGGCCCTGGCTAGCTTTAAGTGTTAGTCCAAATTCCCTATATACAATCATCAATATAAGCCCTTGGTTAACCTTGGCATTATCGTAGATGCTTAATGTTTAATGAGCTCGTAGTTAACTTTATGCATTTTCCTAGATTCTTGTTCATGGAGCCAAGTAGTGAGCTACGCATCTAAGGAGTCTACATCTACCCAATTCAAGCGCCATCTAGTTGTCAAGCATTGCATTACTCATTAAGGATTGGAATAACTTCAGTGTTATTTCCACCCCTTGGTGCCATTTGTTAATGTTAAAGATTCATACCATCCTAAGAAGTATGGAGTAAGAGTCCAAATCTAATCAAAACATCCATTCAATACTCAAGCATTTGTTCAACCGATCCATTGTCAACAAGTAGGGAGTCGTATCACCCAAAAGAGTTAACCAGGTGTCATTACCAGCACTAAATGCCAAGCTGATGTTCAATAGCTTAAGGAGATATTTGTAGGAATTTAACAAAGGTCAAACACCATGAAGAAAGGAAACATTGCTAAAGACTAGCTTCTAAGGAGTATTGTCGGTAAGGTTGTAGGAATTCCCAAGGAGAGAAAACTATCTAGACTTTCCTAATGTATAAGCGCCCACTTTAAAGTACCATGCCTCACTCGAATGTATCCATCCATAATAGGCGCGTGATTGTTGCTCCAGCTTCCCTTTAGGTGTTAGGATTTACAACATTAAGAGTTCGTTTCAAGAGTCAGCTCCATTCCAAATTCCAAGATCATTAAGTTAGTAGACTACCTAAGGAGAACCGACTCCAATCAAGTGTTTCATAAGCGTAAGGCCAATACGTAGAGGTATGAAAACAATTAAGTGTTCATAAACAGTCATTCTTAATGAGCGTATGAGGCTATTACTTAGGAGTGCTAAGTGGACGTCAAATAATGGAAACTGAAGAACCATTGCCATTTAGTAAAGCTTTTAATCATGTTTTATGCAACTTAATCAGAGGCATGTTCCACATTCAATTACTTTATATAAAAGCTTTACTACTATGTGAATCGTCCTCTTGCTAAGATATTAATCACTCATAATTAGGCATGACATGTTGAAGAATCGTTCTACTCCCCTAATTGATGGCATATCATAGCATAATAAGGCAACAACTTATGATTTGAAGGATATAACCTCATCCCATCGTGTGAATCCTTTTGCACTTACTTATATACTTCAAGAATTATTAAGTAGAGTATATCATGGAGCCTCTTCAACCATTCGTGAACAAGGTCACTTCAACCTTGTCTCTATAAAAAGGCATTATGGCTATTAAGCTTGTTATAGGGATGCTTCAACCCTTCATAGCAAAGATCGCTCTGATCTTGTGAGTAATGTTATAGAAATTGGCGTTGCATTAGTTGGGTGCTAAGAGCGTATGCTTCTATTGAGCAACTATAGCTACCATGATTTGATTACTTCAACCATTCGTGAATGAGGTCACTTGGACCTTGACTTTGTAGAAAGGTATTATAGTTGTCAAGCCTGTTGCAGGATTGCTTCGACCCATTACAGTTGAGATCACTTTGATCTCGTGAGTAATATTGTAGAAATGGGCATTGTGCCTACCGCATGCTTAGGAGCCTATGCTTTTATTGAGCAACTACAACTACCATGATTTGATTGCTTTAACCGTTCATGGATGAGGTCGCTTTGACCTCGATTCTACAAAAAGGTATTACAGTTACTAAGCCTGCTATGAGATTACTTTGACCCATCACAACTGAGGTCGCTTTTATCCTGTAAATGAGGAACACTAGACAATGACCTTAGATAAACCTGTATGTCCCAAGATTGTGGTGGCATTGTTAACTACGTCATATTAGGCATTATGTTAGATATACCAGTTTTGGTATCATAGAAACTATTAGTGAGAGATAGCGGGTGGCAATACTAGCTACACCTGACCATATTTGTGAACAGACCACCATGGTAGCAATAATAGCTATATCATGTTGGTTAAAAAATGCTTGTCAAGAGGATGTTTTAATTGCTTGACAACAAAGGGTGATATTAGCTACATCTAGTCATCATGGGCTTATGGAAACAGTGTTAGCCATACGCAATGTAAAGGGATTGTCCCAGCTTCAAAGGGTGAGGTGATGTTTGTAGATTTTTCCTTTATCTAAGCCAATTGTCAAAAGATAAGTGCAAACAGTCATAATAGATAGGCAAAAGAAAATATCATTTCATGAATAAAGTTGAATCTATTTCTTCCTTTTAAAGTATGAGTACAAATGATGGGTGGGTTTTACCTTTAATACATGATCAAATACTTTTACAAAACTTTACTCGCTATCACTATCTTCAGTCTCCATTATACAAATGCTATTACCTTCAACGACCAATTCACCACTTCATATTCTCTTTTGGAATATCTATCTCAGATTCTTATAATCCTTGGTGACATGATTAACAACTCTACGATACTAGCAATATTCGAGATCATTCTTCTCTTGTACAGTTGGCTATCTGTTTATCGTTGGTAATTTGATATTCCCATCCTTGATCTATCTATCGAGAATTGCACGAACTTTATCTATCAAACATAGGAATGTTGGGGCATTCTTGGAGACCTCATTCCTTATCCTTTTATTGTTACCGTGTCTTCCTTCATTTGTAGAGTTTACAAAGGGCCCTTACTTCTTCTAAGCTCATCTTTTTGTTTAGAAATTGAATTGTTAGTTCTCCGAGCATTTTCTGCCAATGTTGCAAAGGAATTCAATGACAAGTTTTCAAGATGCATGGCATATTCTGTAGACATGCCTTGGATGCAGATCTCAACAAGTTCTTTTTCATCATATGTATCTTGGATGTCTAGCTAATGTTTCCTAAAGCATTCAACGTAGTCCATAAGGTTTTCCCTTAGGCATTGCCTGAAGCGTCCCATATCGGTAATAGTCACTCACTCTTAAGTCTCAAAAAACTTTTCCATAAATAGCTTGCACATGGTTCCCCATAAATCAATTGATCCTAGGGGTAAGTTCACATACCAAGTATATGCCTTCTTTGTTAAAGACTTTGAAAACTCCTTTAACTTGTGGTCATCATTAAGGTTGTAGACATTAAGTGTCTCCATAAACTTAAGGAGATGCTCTTTGGTGCTTCCTTACTTTCTGTTAAATTTAAGACTGGTATAATCCTTTGGGTAAGACATATTTACAACCCTTTGGGGGTATAGAAACTTTAAATTGAGAACGTTGATAGAAGGTGGTGCAAACTGTGATCGAGAACAAACAAGGTTGGTCATTGGATAAGTCCAAACTTGTAGAAAGCTCAAAAGAATTAATGGAAGAAAGTGGAAAGGAATGAATGGCGAATGAGAGGTAAGTAAAACCCATAAACAGCTTCAGACAATATGACGCAACAATGAAACTTCCGAGGACTTGCAGCACAATTCGATATGACGTATGAATCGATCCAGTAAGATTACTCGCTACCTAGCCTTGCTTAAGGGTTAGGATAAGAGTGATGTCAAAAGTAAATAGAGTGTTTACGCAAGTAAGAAAATACTCGAGTATATTAAGGATAATTTGATGCTTTACAGTTACAAAAGGGCATTTCCTAAGGAAGTAATATATAAGATACAAAAGGGTAAAAATGAACATATAAGAAAAACAATCATTGGTACAATGGATTCTACACATGATACTGTACACGTGGCAATGCTACATTGGCATGATTATTGGAAGATGTAGACAAAAAGTACGTACAGTAAGCTTATTCGAGCAAGGATGGCTTAACTAATCCGGGGTCTCTCGTTTTTGGCTTCTTAGCAAGGAGGATGTTGAGTAATTGATTGATTCAAATGCGAGTGAATAATCTACAATTCGGTACACTATGGAAAGATGGGCAGTCGGCATAAAGGGTGACTTAGCCTCAGCAAGGGTCGGCTGAATCAGAAGAATTCGTCATGCCAGCCCATCTAGTCATCGAGCATGGCTGCGAGTCAAGGGTCCGGTAACTTGATTCCCATCATTCCTTCTGGGTTGTTTTGGATTTGAGATCAAATCCAACTGGTCTTCACTCGATTCTCTATTAGGGTGATACGGACTAAGGTCGGCAATGTTGAAGGCATCAGAAACCCTATAGTCCTTGGGCAATTTTAATTTGTAGGCATTATCATTGATCTTTTGGAGGATTTTGAAAGGTCCTTCCGCTCTTGCAAATAATTTGTACCTTCTCTTGTTCAAAAATCGTTCCTTGCTGAGGTACAACCACACCATGTCTCTTAGCTAAAATTGTTTAACCGTTTTACCCTTAGTCTTTTCTTGCATTCATCTAGTAGCTTAGTTGATGTGCCGAGTGACCTTGTCATAGATGTACCGAAGGGATCGTGCTCTAGCTAAGGTGTCATGGTCCTCTTATGTGGCTACAGGTGTAGGGCTATGATTGAGGGGCAACTCGGGATTGAAACCATAGACTACTTTGAAGGGAGTCCACTTAGTGGTGTCATGTACTGTCTGGTTATAAGCGAACTCAACCACAGGTAAGCAGACGTCCTAATCGACCAAGTTCTTGCCCACTGTAGCTCGAAGTGGTGATCTCAAAGTATAGTTAACCACTTCTGTTTAGCCGTTAGTTTAAGGGTGGCAAGAAGTACCGAATAGTAGTTTGGTCTCTATCCAACACCACAAGGTCCTCCAGAAATGGCTTAAGAACTTCGGATCTCTTTCCGAGATTACACTTCTTGGCACGCTGTGTATCCACACAATCTCCTACAAGAAAAGGGATGCAATAACTGAAGCATCATTAGTTTTTGAGCAGGACATGAAGTGTGCCATTTTGCTGAACCGATTCATAATGACCATTATAGAATCTATGCCTCAGATAATTTACGGTAGTCCAAGAATAAATTCTATGCTCAACTCGGTCTACGGCTTCATCGGGATAGATAAAAGACATTGCTTTCCCTTGCTCGGCTCGACACTTAGCCTTCTTGCATACAGTATAGCCTTCGACCACTTGGTATACATCTCTCCTCATCCTTAGCAAATATAATCGACCATTTAACAGCTCACAGGTCCTCCTTTCTCCAAATGATTGGAGAATCCTCCACTGTGGGCTTCCTTGATCAGTAGCTCTCTCGATGAACAAATCAGTACGTATAATTTTTCGCCTCGGAACAAGTAGCCATTCTCCACATGATGCTCGTCCACTGTCCCCCCACTGATGCATCGTGAAATTATGGGTCCGAAGTGTGGATCCTCAAAGTACTATTCTTTGATACTTGCAAACCCAAATAGTCTGGTTTGCAATTTTGATAAAAGTGCATATCTCCTCGAGAGAGTATCTACAACTACATTGCTCTTTCTCTACTTATACTTTATTATGAAATTGAATCCTTCAAGGAATTTAACCCATCTCGCCTGCCGCTTCGATAACTTGGTCTAACTTCGAAAGTACCTCGGCAATTCATGGTCAATATATACGATAAATTCTTTCGATAGTAAATAGTGCTGCCATACTTGCAATGCTTGAATCAATGCCAAAAGTTCCTTGTTATATACGAAGTAGTTCAGCTACCGTCTTCAGAGCTTCTCATTGTGGAAAGCAATTAGTCGGCTTTCTTGTATTAGGACAATGCCTATTCCAATGCTTGATGCATCATACTCTAGCTTAAATATTTTCTCGAAGTCAGACAGAACTAACACCAGAGCGAAGGTCAATCTTTCTTTTATCTTGGCAAAACTCCTCTCCTCCCTTTCTCCCTATTGGAAGTCAATGTTTTTCTTCGTTAATTCAGTAAGTGATGCAGCGAGGGTGCTGAAATTCCCGATCAACCTTCTGTAAAATGAAATTAGTTTGTGGAAACTTCTCATGTTAACACAAGTAGTAGGAGTTAGCCACTCGATAATTGCTTGGATCTTTTCATTGTTGACTTGCAAGCCTCCTCTACTGATTACATAGCCCAAGAATATCACTTCTTTCTAGCAAAATCAACATTTTTTTACATTGCTGAATAGTCTCTTGACACGAAGGGTATTGAGAACTATTCTGAGATGTTCACAGTGATTCGGCATGTCGATACATTGGATGTCGTCAAAGTACACAATGATACACTTCTCAATGAGACGTCTCAGCACATGGTTCATTAGTCTTATGAAAGTGCTCGAGGCATTCAACAAGCCGAAAGGGCATGACCATCCATTTGTAATGTCCATGTCTCGAATGCAGTCTTCCATTCATCTCCTAGCCTCATACAGATTTGATGATAGCTAGATTTAAGATCAATCTTATTGAAAATCTTAGCTTTACTAAGTTCATCCAATATGTCTTCTAGCTTTGGAATTAGATACCTGTATTTGATTATGATCTTGTCAATAGCTTAACTGTCTATATACATTTGCTAGGTTCTATCCTTCTTCGGTACTGGAAGCATAAGCACAACACAAAGGTTGAGACTCTTTCTTACATAGCCTATCTCCAGTAACTCATTGACTTAACATTGGAACTCAAAAGCCTGCTCGGGATTCATCCAATAAGCTGGCTTATTCGGTAGTGCGGCGCCGAGTATTAAGTCGACGCAGTGCTTTATGCCTTGAGTTGGGGGCAACCCCTCAAGTAACTGTTTTAGGAACAGGTCGATATATTCATCCAGCAACTCCTTGATTTCCTAGGGCAGCTCACCCTGCTTCTTCATTTCCAATAGTTGCTTGACCAACAATAGGGTTAGTTTATCAGCATTGATGGCCTCTCGGAGTTCGGCTCTACTCATCGCTAGAGCCTTCTTCGATCCATGACCAAGTTTTGTCTGCAACTTATTAACTTCTTTTGGTGGCATCGGATTTAGCGTAATTTGCCGGTCATCCTTCTTGAACATATATTTGTTCCTGTAGCCGTCATGTATAACTCTCCTATAAAACAATCACAGCTACCCAGCAATAAGTGAGAAGCGCACACAGGTAGTACGTCGTAGAGAATCTGGTAACATGTAAGGCTTCTTTCTCACTTAATTAGTGCAGCTTGTATGGCTTCGGATGCGCAACGATCAGTAACTTCAGTTTTGAAACAAGATTGGTTGATGTTACATTGGTGCAACTTCCACTATCCACAATGGGAGCACACACTTGATCATTCACCTTATAGGTGGTATGGAACAAATTCTCTCTCTGCTTTTCCTCTCGTAGGGGTTCTATGTTTATATTGTGTCGGACAACCACGAGTAACTTATCCAAGTCCTCAGTATATACGTCCTCTTCAATCAGCTCTTTTTTGGCATTCTCTTTCTCGGTAGGGACCTCGTCCTCCTCGAGTTCTTTATTCGTACTTTCTACTTCTAGGTTCGAGACATCCCCCTTGATGACCATTGTTCTTCGGTTCGGGCACTGAGCAGCCATATGTCCAAATTCTTGGCAGTTGAAACATTTGATTTGGTTCATCTTCCTTCTAGACCCTTGCCCCTTCTCATAAGTTTGGGTTGGCACTTCACCATTAGGTCGGCCTTTCTACTTGGCTCGGACATCAATCTTTCTACTTAGCTTTGTACTCGATTAAACCCGATTACTTGTCTGTCCAGGTCAGCTAGTAGGCACTCTGGCCATTAGTTGGCTCCTTCTTTGCCTTTATACTAGTTGGACAATCCTAATAGCTTCATCTATTGTATCAAATTGTTGTAGCTCTACAATATCTCAAACGTCTCTTCTCAACCTAGTAACGAATCTTGAGACTGTTCGAGTTGGGGATTCCTCTACTTCATAGCATATCATAAGCATTTGAAATTCTTGAACATACTTATCAACAATTTGGCCCCCTTATCTCAGCTCCTAAAGCCGAGTGAAAGTATCTTGAAGATTGGTTTCCGGTATAAATCTGTTTTTTAGCATTCTCTTAATCTCCAGCCAAGTATTAATCTTTTGGTATCCTTCTCATCTCCTCATAGCCTGAAAATTCTTCCACCACGTGGCGGCATATCCAGAGAACTCAACAGTAGCAGTTCTCAGCTTCTCATAATTCTCATACTGATAGTAATCAAACATACACTCCACCTTCTCTTCCCATTCCAGATATTCATCAGCATTCCTAAATCCATTAAAACACAGAATTCGAAGCTTTACATGGTTGAATGCTCTGAGAACTCGTATACGCTTTTCTTCAAAATACTCTTCTTCCATGTCTACGAAATCAATCCTTCTCCTTACTCATCTGCCTACTCCTCTACCTCGAACGGGTCGAGCTAGGTTTTGACCTTTAACAGGTTGAGCAACTTGCGGAGTGTTTTGTGCGACTTTAGTGGGTTAGCAAGATAACGTATGAACAGCTTAGGTTAAATCCACCAAGAGGTTAGCTCTCTCATCAAGTCTCTCATTAGTGCTTCTTAGGGTTCCTTGAGACTGTTATCCATGGTGGACAATTCCACTGTCATTGCTAATACCAATATTCATACTCAGGTTAGTCATTTTTCCTCATAAATCCAAAGCTCAAATAAACACTTCAAGAAATTAACAGTTAACAAAATAACGCTCAAATGAACACAGTAACTTACTTTTGTTTCACACACGCAAAATAGAGTATAACAGAACTTCAAAAACACATGTCAACTCAAACAAAACCTCCACTCTTATACCATGATGGTGTGAACCGTGACCAAGAATAGACAGGGACGGTCACTAAATGGGTCCAAGCTTGCAAAAAACTCAAAAGAACTAATGGAAGAAAGTGCGAAAGGAATGAATGATGAATGGGAGGTAAACAAAACCTACGAACAACTCCAGAGGATATGACACACCAATGAAACTTCCGAAGACTTACGACATAATTTGATACGACGTACGAATCGATTCTGTGAGGTTACTCACTACCTAGCTTTACTCAAAGGTTAAGATAAGAGTGATGTCGAGAGTAAATAGAGTGTTCACACAAGGAGAAAATACTCGAGTGTATTAAGGATAATCCAATACTTTACAGCTACAAGTATAAGGGTATTTATACCCATAAGTTAGGGTAACTTACTTAAAAAGGAAAAAAAAAGAGGGTATTTCCTAAGAAAGCAATGTACAAGATACAAAAATGATAAAAATAAATATACAAGAAAAATAATCATTGGTGCAATAGATTTTACACATGATACTGTATACGTGGTGATGTTACATTAGCGAGGTTGTTAGAAGATGCGGACAAAAAAGTACGAACGGCAGGCTTGTCTAAGTAAGGATGGCTTAGTCAATCCAAGGTTTCTTTTTCTCGGCTTCTCGGCAAGGAGGATGCCTAGTAATTGATCAGTTTGGGTGTGAGTGAATAATTTTCAATTCGACACACTACAGAAAGATGGGCAGTCATACGGCTCAACATGAAGGGTGACTTGGTAAGGAACTATTCGACTTTGGCAGGGGTCAGTTGGAATAGAAGGATTTGTCATGTTAGTCTCTTTAATCCTCGAGCTCGGCTGTGGGTCAGGGATTTGGTAGCTTGATTCCCATTAGAAGGTGCTACTTGCATTTGCTCATGTACTTCTTTACGTCTTCCTTCATTACATAAGATGAAGCAACAAGTGTAAGATTGGCTATTGCTTGGATCGTTGGTGTAAGGTTATAGAGTGCAACCATGCTAGTCGTTAGCAGTTGTAGGTTTTACCTTAAAGAGGAGGACCTTCCAAGGTAGGCCTTTGTTTCCTCAACTACAAGTGTTTGATGTGTCGGGGTCGAGTGTTGCAGTAAGTTCGTAAGATTCTCTTGTTGTCCTCCTTCACCTTCTATGGGGGCTGAGTCAATTTGTTTATGTTGTTGAGTATCTTTTAGGGTGATAGCAAGATTGTACACTTAGTACAGATATAACCATCCTGAAGGATGCACCAGTAGGTGCTTATAAGCTCACCTTAGGTAATGTAGTATTGTTTGCCGATGAGGTAGTTGTTATAGCTGACATTGGTAAAGTCATACCAAGTAATGTACTAGTGTTTGTAGTAATTGTAGTTGCCATGTATGGCAAGAATTGCATGAAATTAGTAAAGAGCTGGTTCATTACATGGGTATTCTCTTGTATTGCGGTCAATACAGGTGAATCATTAGTAGCGGTCGATTGCATAATTCCGAGTGCTTGCATAACCCCATATACTTGAACAGCACTAGGTCTTTGCATGGTTCCAGGCGCTTGCACGTTTCTAGGTGCTTGCATGATTCTCGGTGCTTGCATAATCATTAGTGCATTGGTATCTTACATTACTTGGGTTTACTTAACCTTCTCATGTTGGTTCTCGTATTCCTGAATGTACCCATCATTTCTACTCTTCTTATATGCTACTGCCATTCTGTAAAGTCTCTCCTTCCTTAGTGAAGTTGCCAAATAATGTGCGGCAGGGTTATTGTAATTGGTTGATCACGTGCGACAGGCATGACGGTTAACCTAAGAGACATTTTGAGTTGATAACACATAGAGGAATGTCATTAAGAAGTGTAGGAGGAATGACAGGCAAATTCGGTATCCTGAATATGTGCTTGCGACAGTGGATCGAGCTTAGCGTTCTTGATTGAATTGCTTGTTTAGTTCTCGATGAATTGTTTGTTTGATCTTTCCTGAAGTGGTTTCAATAGACCTTTGGCGTTTATCTGCTAATGTTCTAAATGAATCAAATAAGAAAAGAAACCTCCTAGTTATAGAATTTGGAGATTAATCTTATCCATCGAATGGCTTTAAGATGGACGGTTGAGATTGAGTTCATTTGTTAAAGCTTATCCTCCCCTTTAGCCTTTATAGGCTTGGATATCGACTTAAGTATGCTTAAGGCTTATGGTAGCTAAAGAAAGCCCATTATTATTATAATTAAGCTTAAAGACCAACTGAGCCTCCTTAAGGCCTAATAAGACCAAATGATGCCTATATAAGCCTAAAAGGTTTATTTCCAAGTCTACTTTTCACATATAAGATAATTGAGTGAGGTTGAGAGCGGAAAATCTAGTCTGGCGATCTTCATTTTGAGCCTACTAAGTTAAATTTTCCTAAAACATCCTTAAACAGCTCGATTTCCCAAACTCTGTCACTACTTAAAATATAGGTCCATGGCATTAAATTGGGTTAAAGGCTCAATTATTAAAATAACCCTCTACAATTACACATATGGCATGACATGAAAATGACCTATTATTTAGCCTTTTTAAAATTAAGATTTTGTTAGGTTGGGTTTTTGAGCATATAAAGTTGCATTGCTCAATAAATTTTGACCATTAAAGTGGTCAACTAGGCTGAGCTTTTGGCTAGGTTCTTAAATTACTTGTCCAAATGCTTGGATTGTGTCAACCAACTAGATGAGAAGCTAGATTAGACCAGGATACTAATATTAGTGCATGTCATGTGTATTAGCATGGCATTCGTATGATACATAAATGATTGCATGCTTGTTTGCTATCAACTTTATACTCAAATATGCTGGTTGATCGTAGATGCTAGGATAATAATTATAGGAGTAATTGTTCATAGTTGTTGTCTAGTGTATCTATGGTTATTCTTATCCTGTGATAGTTTTAGTTTTGTACTTGCTTGACTTAAAACCCAAGTTGAAGGGTTAGTTAATCTAACCTTAGGTACCTAAGATGAAGCAAGTATAGATCTAAAAGATGGGTTGGGTAAATGAAAGCAAGTAGTTACGAGATTTTTTTGTATGTAGAGCTTGGTTGTTGCTCTATAAAAAGATCGTCGTGTTGCATTATAGATTTTCAACATAAGGGTTTTAAATGTAAAAGAATAGCTTTTAGTTGGATTAAGTACTGTAAAGGCAAGTGAATTGTGATACTTTGAAGATGAATCATTGATGTAAAGGTTATTCATTGTGATTTGTTATATTATAAACAAAAGTTTTAACAATATTTGAGAGTTAAGCTGACAATTGGTTTACAGCGTGTGGAGAAGTGGGGCATTACATCATCTATTATATTAATACTTATGATGAATGTAAATAATGCCCTATTTACTTGGTGGGAATGGTCTTAAAGAGAGTCTATTATCTTGTTTACTTCATGGAATTGCAATTCTTAATTCTTAAAAATTAAGAATGGTTATTCCTTGGTTAAATTTAAGAATTGAAACTTTACGGAAAAAAACAATCCTAATTGCCCTCTTCTCTTTCCTCTCATCTTACTACCAGACAATAAACTCCCGAAGCTAACATCAACCCAAAACACGTTAGTACCCTTAACTACTGCAACTCTCCACCAACTCTAACTAATTTAAGCTACCTATTTTCGATTGCATCCATTACTTGAAAACAACTCCTCAACCACCTATGAATGCAAAATAAATATCTATTTTAATTAAAACACCCTCCAATCATTACCAATCATTAACACCATCAATTGAAACCATTGCAACTTAACCAACTGCTACTGACTTGCTTGAGAATCCTAATTCTTATAGCTCTTTTATAACTCTACCGGCGCAATTATACTCGAATGAGTTGGTCTGTAACATCTCTTTGGTTCGATGGGCACTATTTTTGAATAAGGTAACTCTAATTTTTTCTTAATCATGAAGAAATGGAAGGGAGAGAGGGACATAAAGAAAAAGAAGTTGTGATTTGGTTATGAATTTTGTGCTATACAGCTTGTTAGGGTTTTAGTAGTGTAAATTATAGATCTGTATAGTATCCATATGAAAAATTTAAAGGCTGAAAATGTAGGTAGACTGGTCTATTTAATTATATTCCATGTTTGTTACTAACGTGTCTTTTCTAAGTGAACATTGCAATAGCCATTATGGGCCTATTTAATTGTTAATGAATTGAAACTCCATTACACATATATTCTATCCAGTGAAGTGAATTAATAGTGAGTGTGATAAAAATGGGGCTAAATAAGTATAGTGGCAAAGTCTCACTTGTTTTTTCCCCTATGAGTATAAGTTCCTCATTTTTTGGGACCAAGACTTACTTTATAACACATTAGAATTACCATGGAACTTATACTCTTTATAACTTAAAGTGTATGGAGATACTCCACAAAACTTTTAATTTTTTTCATTTTTTCATAAATTTCAACTTCATACATTTTTTTTAGCTGATTTTCAAACATTACGTAAAAGTTGAATGTTAAATGGCACTTTTTTATTAAATAGCAAACATATAAAGGTGTGTACACATCAGAAAAGAGATATAAATTTTTAAAGTTTAACAACAAATATTGCTTGAAGAAGTTTGAAGAAATATAAGGTTCTTTTTGTTCATAATATATATTATTATATTATTTAATAAATTTTTAAGAATAAATATAAAATATCTTAAAACTTATATCTTATGTACCTTATAATACAAGTGTTAAAATTGGCATAACCTTATATAATATGCTATACGAGTAGGTTTCAAAAAAATGGAATTGCAACTTGGCATATAACTCTATATATAGGTTGCCCGTTTATGCTAGATGTAAGTTATTTTTAGAACACTACAAGGCATTTGTCATATTACAAACTAGTGGTCGATGCAGTTGCTCTCATTGTGTGTGCAAAAAATATAAAATGAAGAGAAAGAGAGATGTAGGTACAGTTAGTGGAAGAGTGTGAAAATGTGAAAAAAGTGGGAGAGAAAAAAGAGAGACATAAATGCAGTTAGTGGTAAAGTGTGGAAAAATGAGAGAGTGAAAAAAGTTGAAGAGAGTAGAGAAATGAAGAATGAGAAAAAGAGTAAGTAAATATATTTATCCATTAATTATAATTTTAATAGTTTATTTTATTTTTAGTTGTTTTGTTAAATAATAATAAATATAGGGTAAATATATAATTTTAAGAAAAACGATTATTTAAAGTTCTGTTTACTTTATTAAATATATATATTTTTTGTTATTTTAATCTCCACGAATCCGTGCGGTGCCCCTTTCACTGTTAAGATTGACAGCGAACAGATATATACAAACGGGGGTCGGATTGAAAAAACATTTATTATCAATAATCACTCGAATGTTTGGGCGGGAAACATTTCCAAACAGAATGGTTCAAGACCCAAGAAGCTCCGTGGCTTTTGAAATTTGAGATAGATAGCATCACTCCATACAAGCAACTCTATACTAGCGTCCATCCGTTACTCAGAGAAAGCAAGGGCAAATCAATGTCGCGATTCGAGTATCCGAGGTTAAGCCGCAGAGATATCCTTTCATTTCTAGAGGAATCGCAAATTGTCACTGATATTTCCGATCACGACCTCGCCGATCCCAAACCTGATGTCATTAGCAATCTCTACACTCAACTCTTGATCCACCTTGATTCTTTCAACGAGTTATTCTTTTACTTGCTTAATTCCTCACTTATTCGCTTGCTTGCTTGTTACTATTCTCCAGACCCTAATCCCCCAACACAATTGGCTACAGGGAAGATGGGCAAATGGAGTTCGCTGCATTGGAGTATTTGGAGAACCCGGACTTACACGTTGACTCAGTGCGCCGTATCAATCTCTACGCCAGGCTCAAAGAGGTCATCGCTTCTCTCGAATGCCCTAAGAAATTTACTCTCAAAGATCTCAGCAGGCCCGATGCTGAACGCACCGAGATTTTCGTCAGTGCTATTCTTAATTTCTGTTTCCACAAGTAAGACTTGCTGCAATTTTCTTATTGTTGGAGTTCGTATAAACACTTCCGTGAAATTTAAAGTTTTCGAAAAAAAGTGCATATATGTTTGGTATCGTGTATATTTCGTTTCCTGTTTATGCGTGTCAATTAATGGTCCTTTGGATAATAATCTGAGTGATTGCGGGTCCGTGGTCCGTACAAGTAGAAGATTTGGATAACCAAGATGAAAATGCTTTGGTTTCAATGGCCGAGGCCGTCAGTAGAAAATGAACGGGGAATCAGAATCGTATCAGTCTTGCTCCTTAAATACAATACTTTCTCTAGAAGTTGGGATTGGCAGGAATATCTGGCGAAAGAAAATGACCATGACAGAACCATTATGAGGCATTAGGGCCACTTTGTTATGTTGCATTTTCCTCTAGCTTTGATTGCTTTTCAACTTTTCATCGCTGCTACCACAGAATGTTGTTTCCTGCTAGGTGTCCCGGTCGAGCCGCATCACTAGCATACTGCAATATCTATATAGGAGTGTTTGTTCTCTTTTCTAGTCTTTGATCATGATGTCATGATCATCACAATTGTGGGTTTTATAATCTGTGAGAAATATTCAAACATTGACATCAGTGGAGTTTTCTTTTCGGACAGACACAACAAATTGAATCTTTTAACACCGATCATGGAGGAGATAAACCTTCTTGATGAGAAGCAAAAAGAATGGGAGATTAAGATATCTCAGGTACTTGCAACATTATGGAGAAGATGTTCTTTGGCATAGTATGGACGTCTATTTTGCAGTTTTTTCCTTATTTTTCTTACAGTTGAATGTAGAGATGGATGAAATTAAAGAAGCAAGAGAAAGGGAGTTACCTTTTGTTCAAGAAGTGGATGCTAAACTTAAAGAATTGCGCCAGACAATAGCAGAACTAAACAATCATCAAGTGTCCCTCAGGACTACGTACAGAAAATTGAAGGAGGAGGGTGCTGAGATGGATGAAAAGGTAAGATACTCATTATGTGAGGTGACTAAGTAACATCCTAAGTAATGGCATGACATTATCCTCTCGACTTGTTTAAATTTTCAGGCTAACTGCTTATGAAACATAAATTGACCCAAATTAATAATATAGGAAGCACAGAATGCTTAGAGGGGCAAAGAACTACAACTACATTTAAGGTTAGGTTTAATCCATAATCATTCTGTTCAGTCAATCATACAGTTATCACTGGAGTTTCTAAAATTCACTCACTGGGATGGACATGTGCGATGTTTGCAACTTTCTGTTGAAGTTTGTAACTTTCCAAACTTCATAATTGTACTGAAGCTTGTAAATAACCTTTTACACTTTGTACTATTGACAAACCTTCTTTTTCCCCCTTTTTTATGCCTATCCTATGAGCTTTGGAACTCTACATCAGTATCAAAATAATCCTCTAAATTTCATAATTTACCTCTAATCAATTTCCTTTTTATTTCAGTAATGTCCTTTATTTCTGTAATTATTTTATTTGTTGTAACTCTTCTATATTTTTCGTAATAATCCATGTAGGTTGTGAACGTCTTTTAAGTTTTGTATTTTTTGCACACATTCATAATTGCTCTTAATTTTACAAACTTATATATTTTCACTCTTAATCGACCCTTACATTTCGTCAATATCCACAATGTCATGAATGTCTCCTAGATTTTCCAGTTTCCTTTGAAGCTGTGTTATGTTTCTTCCATTCATAATTTTCCCATACTTTAATATGATTTTAAAAGGTTAACTGTTTTAAAGCTTGGTGACATTGACTTTGTTATGAAACGTTAGTGAAAATTGCCCAATAATTATCCTCAAAATCACATTATCATTCTTAAATTTTCTAATATACTTATTTGTTCATACATTGACTTTGTAGTTCAAAACTTAGCACAAAAGTTCGTAAACCTGTTTTTTGTAATTCTCTTTTTCTTCCATAATTGTCCAGAAAATGTTCATAAAAACGCTTAAAGTTTGTACATGCGTCTTTCTGGTGGATAAGACACTTTAAGCTCCTTGTTTATGATGTCTTTTTGAATCTGAACTTTAGTTATTAAATGTCAGATCATATGCATCTACAAGCAAGGGGCTCTATAATGGTCTTTTACTATGTAAAGGACGCTTCCTTTTCCCCGAAGTTGATTAACTAAGAAACAGACTTGACCAAGGCTTTTTGGTTTGCTTGGTTGCTGTTTGCTAAGCTGGTTTTTTCTCCATTTTGATATTTTAGCAGGCCTCTCTAGTGATATTTGTTCCACACCCCCCCAACCCATCCCCCCATTAGCTGAGAAACAGACTAGACCATGGCTTTTTGGTTTTGCCTGGTTTATGTTTGTTTGTTTCCTTGTTTAGTTTAGCATGTTCTCAGTGTTTTGTAAATCTTTGGTTCCTTTTTCAGTTTGTACGTTGATGAAAGGCTTTTTTTCATTTTGATATTTCTTTAAGTCTAGGTCTAGCAGGCCTCCTTAGTGATATTACTAGAGCATGTATTGTTGTATTTCTTTAACGGGATATGAGATAGAATTTCTCTTAATGTGGAACTGTTGTTCCATGGAGTGTCTTCTCTTTATCCTTTTATTGCATATTCCCCATATACATGCGGTTCATGACTATTCTTAAGTTTGCTTAGTTTGGCTTCAGCAACATAAAGCCCATGTCTCCTTGGTCTTTCCCTTAACTTGGACCATGTAAAAAAAAGGATTTGGAAGCAGTTCTAATTTTCTGAAGAAAAGGTTATCTAAAACGGTATTATTCTTTGAACAATTTCTTTAGTCTGCTGCCCTTGTATATCTGTATCTTATATTAACAATTCAAGAAATCTTGCTTTAAACTTAGAATGCTGTTGTTGTTCTCATAGCTGGTTATCCTTTTAAATTTCATCCCCTAAGATGAACTGATAGAGTAGGCTCCTGTTGTGACCAAACAGATCAGGCTACTCTATGTTAGAAAGTAACCTTTCTAAGCTAGAAGGTTACCTTCTGAACTGTTTTCCATGCATTGTTGGCTGAGATGTATCTGTATCGATCTAAGTTAAACCCTTTATTATCGAGAAAATATTAAATCCATCATTCATAAGTATTTTGTTAAAGTACTTTAGATGTCATAGTCCCAATGTTAACAAGGGCATTTGAATTAATGTACATCTACAGGTCTTTTGACCATTGCTGGAGTTTTATCTATGTTTTGTACAAAATTTCACATAGGTGCATTGTCCTTTCTTGTAAGGAATTGTTACAAACACCTGTGCCTTTCAACACTAAGGTGTGTGGCCTCTTTATGCTATAATGTAGTGCTTTGACCTTGTTTTTTGCCTTTAATTAGCTCGTTCATGATTGACACAGGTTTTTCTGGTTTTTTAACTTTCTTCTTTCTCTTTTCATTTCTTTGTTTGTACTCCTATAGCAAGGTCATTGTTAAGAAAGTGATTTTTTTTAAAATTTTTTTAATGGGAAATAGTACTATTCCTACCTAGTTTTTTCTGGGTATTTTCTTAACATTCTATTATCACATACTTGGTGCCAAAGATTGATTATTGGCCTTTCTTTTTGATTTATTTTTTTGGGTTTGTGCCATGTAGATTTCTAGTGTAGAGTTCGGCCTCGTTCAAAGTGTTCAAGAAAATAGAGATTTGCGCTCAAAAATTGTTCAATCTCCTGACAAGCTGCAGGTGGTATTTCTGTTCTCTATTTTTTTGACAGTTTAATATCGTACATGTGATGTTCCATTGATCATATTGGCAACGTATTTTAAGGTTTTTTTACCTTCTGTAGTCAGATAGGTGTTCAAACTTCCATTACAGCGGGACACATTCTGTGGTTCGTCTGATTTATTAGGATGGAAATCTGTTTCACTGCCTGATTCATAAAGGTCCAATTCAAGATTTTTCATCAGATATTTTACTCAAATCTTTTGTCAGTTTCTGTTATGTTCATCTATAATATCAATTAGTTCTCCATTCCTTGGTGGTCTTGTGTAGAACAATTCGCTGCTTATTTTTGGGTCGAAATTTAATGATTGAAAAAGAATTTAGCTCAATGGAGCAAATTTGATGAATTTCTAGAAATCATTTTGTTTTGAATTTGGATGTGTATTGAGCGTTGTTTCTGATATCTTGCTGTTGATAATTTGCAGCATATTAGTAATGGTTTATTAAGTTAAATTTTCTTTAAATGCTTAAAGAGGGCATTGGATGAGAAGAAGTTAGCTCGTGAAGAAGCCAAGAATGCTGAAAAACTAGTGAAGCAGTCCTTTGATGACAAGAATGGCATTATTGACCTTTACACCAAGGTAAATTTTTTCTTTTTCTTTGGTTTGTAGCCTAATTGCTTATTTGAGTTCATAAGTGAAGATTTCATAGATTTTTCATTTGTTGGAGACAATAAATTTCCAGTAGTTCATGTGTTTCTCTACCAAAAAATGTATGGCCACTGTAGCTTCTAAGACTCCTAATATTGTATCCTGGAGAGTGGCTGCAGCCTCAGTTTGTTGCATCTGGAAACCATGGGATTAAGTTAGACTTGGCAACACAACACTTTCCAGTAGTTCATATGTTTCTCTACCAAAAAATGTATGGCCGCTTTACTTTCTAAGACTCCTAATATTGTATCCTGGAGAGCAGCTGCAGCTCTCAGTTTGTTGCATCTGGAAACTATGGGATTCAGTTAGACTTGGCAACACGACACCTCCTCCTGCTATTTTAGCATAGCTTCTTGAGTTTGGCTTACTCTACTTTCCCTATTTTGTAGACTCCTTTTTGTGCCTTAGACTTGAGTTTACTTTATTTCTCTCCTGTGATTGTACACATGCTTCCTCATTGAAATTGATTCTCACCCCTCACCCCACCCCATCCCCCACAACCCCCCACCACCCCCCCCCCCCCCCCCCCCCCCCCA
>JAMXBB010000010.1:52816033-52878341 GCA_024138015.1 Lumnitzera littorea | reverse complement strand
TTTAATTATTTTGATTTGATTAGCCTTATTTATCAATTTTAAGTTTTTCCTCATTATTTTATGATTTAATTAATTTTCTAAATTTTATATTTCTATGATTTCTTATTTTTAAATTTAATTTATGTAGACTTTATTGTTTTTCTATTTTAAGCTTGATTTATTATTTATTGTAGTTTCGTTATTACTATTAATTTACTTAATTAATTTTTACTATTATTAATCTTTAATTATTTTAAAATTTTTGATTTAGTTATTTAATTGGAATTAAATTGTTGATGTGGTGCGTTTTGATTGGTTTACATGGCACTTTATTATGGTTTCTTGATTTTTATATTTCTTAAATTTTATATTATTATTAAGCATATTTATATCTTATCATATTTAATTAATTACTAGATTATGGACCTTAATTATGTATAATAGTTTCGGCCTATAATGTATGTATGTATATTTTGTTATATTATATTAAATAATTGTATTTTGTATATGTACAATTATACTTATGTACTTACGTGTTTATGTATATACTTATATCCTCAATTATTTTATTATTTTTATATTTTATTATATGTACTTATGTTTAATATATTATTATATATACTCATATATATACATATGTATTCTTATTATCTTTGGTATACTATTGAAAACACTTGTACTTAGTTTATTAGTATATACACCTATACATATATACATACATATGTCTATACCTATATATATATGTATGTATATGTATTTATACTTAAATTTACATATACTTTTATATGCATATATTTATATGTATTTTTATATTTTCCTAATGTATTCTTAAAAATCTTTCAATATATATAATATTTACACATACTCATATTTTCGCTTTTATACCCACATACATATATATTAAGTATTATATATATATGCATGTGTGTATTTATGTACATGTTAAACTATATATATATTCTTATATATATGTATGTAAACCGTATACATGTATTTATATATGTAAACATTTATACGTCTAGGTATAGTAATAACATATATATGTATATATTCATCTATCTATACATATGATAGTATATATGTATATATTTAACAAAGTCTTCAAAGGAAATGAATTACACATCTAAAATCAACATATTTGCATATAACCTCTAAATCCTCATACTAAAATATATACTAACTATATCAAAATTATAATAGAACAAAATATATCAAGAAAGTGCATAAAACCTATTTTCACATAAAAGAGATTACTATTAATATTATGTGAAGTAACTATACTTACCTTAATATATAGTTTAGTGAATAATTCCTCTCTTAGTCTCTCCTTTTAAGTGTTGAAGGTTAGGTAGTTGGGTGTTATATTTAGAAGTTGAGAAAGTGAATAAGAAAATGAAAGAAAATGAGAGAAGAAGATGAGAGAAAATGCATGTGTATGTGTCAGTCAAAAAGGGAAAGAAAATGTGGGTTATTTATATGTGTAAATTAAAGACAAATTAAGAAGATTGAAGAAGATTTTGGGCTCCACATATTACTCACGGTAAGAAGAAAAAAAAAAGAAGAAAAAGGAAAAGATAAGAAATTAAATGCACATGATAAGAGGATTTAATGCATTAATAAGGCTATGTTGACTTAGTCAAACTTTGACTTGGTCAACTTCTTGAATATTTTATATATTATGTATAATTAATTTGAAAATAAAAAGGAAATAGAGAAAGAAAAATGAAGTAAGAGGAAAAATAGAAAATTAAATGTAATAAATCAATAAAACATATATTAGAATTTCCTTACATATTTCTAACCCTACAAATAATGTTTATAATAATAAATAATATAATTATAAAATAAATTATAAATTATGTTATCAATATTTAATACATGTTATCTAAGTAACAATTAAATGTCTAAATTATCATAATATTAACTTATCCATATAAGTATAAGGTTAATATTAATTATAAAATAATATTATAATTATGAGCATTTAACATATCATTTAGCAATTTTATGTGATTTGAGTATTTATAAGTTATTTCTAATTGTTTGTTAGCGATTTTACGTGATTTGATATATCGTTTATTTATTTAGCTCAATTAGGATTTTATCGCTTTCATAGCAAATTAGTACATGTATAAGCTTAAAGTTTTTATTTAAGGGTTTTGATTAGGTTCGGGTTCAATTTCTTATATATATATGTATATAATTTAGGGTTTTCATATATAATTAAGGTTTTTATCAAGTTCGGGGTTAACCTCTTACAATTACACCTGTTTAGAGTTTAAAGTTTTCGTATACGATTAGAGTTTCAATTATTGAGTTAGAGTTTTTCATACTTATTTTGAGTTTCAAATTTAAAATTTTAATCGGTTTTAAATTTATTGGCTTGATTAACTTAAAGAAATCATCTATAGTACATGAATTCGATTTTATACTCGGAAGGCTCAATTGCGGGGTTTACAATTTAGTCATTGGCCTTTAGTCTTAGGATGAAGCTTGCTTGAGTCGGATGCATGAGAATATCCAAGTATGGTCTTAGTTGCAAGATCGACGCTTTAGTTAGAATCTTGTAAAGAGTTGTACAGAGTGCAATAGCTTGTACATTGTAATTATATTAGCTCCAAATTGTTTTGGTATGAGGCAAATTTGAGTGCTATTGAGGCTTTAGTGGATAGGGTTAAATTATAAATTTGTTGAACTAGGTCTCCCATAGCTTGGCTTATGAAATACTAGCACTTTTTGAAAATGTGTGCATGAAATTAGTCTTTTCCAGGAGTTTTCTAGGAGCATATGGAAAAGGGAGCTGCTTTAACTTCCTCCATAGATAATGGTTTTTTGATTATAGATCTAATTTTAGCCAATAATCCATATCTCAATTGATAAGGAATTGGATTATTTGATGTACAAACTTCTTGGCTAATATTGAATAAATTTTCAAAATAGCTATAGATATGATGTCTAATATCTTCATCATCATATAACTAAGTTCTTCCTTCAGTTTTTAAACCCAAAATCTAATTTTTGCTCTTCTTGAGTGTAGTTTTGCATGATAATATGTAGTGTTCCCCTCTCCATTTGTGATCCATCGACTCTTATCTTTCATCGTCCATAACTACTCTTTTCTATCTAGAAATCTATTCAAATATGTTTGAAGTTGTTTTTTAAGATTTGTAATGCGCTTAGAGGGTTGCTTCTCTAAAGCTCGATCAACCTCATTAATTCTTTTGATTAGAATATATTTTAGTGTCCTAATATTGCTAAAAACTTCATGATTCCAATGTTATAAGTGTTGTAGCAATGATTGTAAAGTAGTTAGAATATCACCCTTGTGATATTTCCAAACTAACTTAATAAGTAGCATACATGATTTATCTAAGAGTTACATTAGCTGAATTCTAAAAGGTTTTCCTCTTGTATAGATTCTAGAGTAGGCCTATGTGTTGCTTAACAGAGGCCTATGATTAGATGGCCATTTAGGAAGGTGGTAAACTTGAGCCTTTAGATATTATTCTCTCCATTTTGAATCACCATTCCTTATTTAATTGTCTTCGAATTAAGGAGGTAATATTCTGTTCATCGTACCAAGTAAAGGTAGGTCCAATGAATCCCATATCCTTCAAACCACAACATTCATACAATTTGCATATAGGAAAGCTCGCATTGTAGGAAGAGTTCAACTATCCCAACAGTCGTGTTTAGATATGACATTGTAGATGTAGGGGTTCGATTGGAGTGGTCATGTGCGTATTGTATGAGTAGCGCACTACATGTGACTTCAAAGAAATGATGCGAGACTGTTACTTGAAGGGATGATTAAGCGAGAATAAGATAGGGAAGAGGAACATGTAATTTCAGTGTCTCAAATACATAAGTGATAGATAAGGTAGCCTTAGGGAACCTTAGGTATGACCTTGTAATTTGAGTGAATGAGATCAATTTTTTGCCTGAATGCTATTTGATTTTAAAGAGCAGAGTTTTCACAGTAGAACATCGTTTTTCCAATCTCTCTCTAAGAGTTCCAAATGATGAGAAAATGCTAGGTATTTATAGGCTCTTGGGCATGATGGCATTCGTCGGATTATCTGGGTGATCAATGGATGAGATAGAGTTTGCTTGATTCATGGTTATCTAAAATGAGCTAATTAATGGGCCTAAAGCCAAAAGCTTTCCTTAAGCTTACCCGAGAAAGGTCGGAGATGGACAAACTAGTCTATTAATCCTTATTCCGAGCCCACCAAGCCGAATTTTCCTAAATCATCCTAATACGATCTGGACTCCTTAGGCCTTATCACTTAGCCCAAGGAGTCAAGCCTAAATAAATAATAGTCTCATCCCAATAACTAATATAACAATTTTTAGCTCTCTATAAACATCATTAAAATCCCGTGTTGCATGCTAGGGGTAATTATTTACTACAAACGCAAAGCTTCTAAGTATTTCCCACAAAGTTGATTGCAACCTTAAATTTGGGGAAGCATAGATAATAGAGAGAAACTAGGAAAATTTAGAATTTCCAACCTTCATTGAAGCATGCATTTCCTGTTTTGTTTGCCTAACAATCTTAATCTTTACTATCCTTGGATGCTATAGCAATAACATAGCTCCACTTGTACCTTGGGCTTCAACATTTGCTTTGCCATCATGCAAAAAGATGATATAAAAGTTATAAGTTGAGTCACTATCCATTTTTGTGTCTAGAAGCGCAATCACATCCGACTTATAGTGGTCGATGGCTTGCAGAACAACCTGTTGCTTCTTGTCAGCATTTAGTCCTCATACGTTCTAGACCATAATTTTAATTGGGTGATTCATTGTTGGATGGTGTTGGAATTGTTGTTGTGTAGCTATGACATTATACAAGAGCACTTCATTGTTTGGCATCGTGGTTACTTGCATAATCGCTTGGACATCGGTCAAGTATCCCTTGTTTCCACTATTGCTGTAGTCTCCTCTTTGTTTTGAAACAATGGTCCTTGCCTTGCTTCTTGAGTGGGAATGTCATTGGGACTATCAGTTGTGGGGGTAGTAGTTGATTTGAAGTATATATTTGCTCTATCACTAATTGAGTGTTCACACCCATTTTTTCATCTGCTTGTAGAGCTTATACTCTTCCATAAGAACTATTACAGGGATAAAAACTAAGAACTCTTTGCATGTCCTTATGGTCTATCCTATTCTTGTCATGAACATAACTTTATTCACTTTGGATATTGCTACCTAAATCCATGGTATTTGATGTTTTGTTTGTGATTCACCCATGAATTGTCTCATTTCCTCCAAACGAATGATCACATTTTCCATTTGTCCTGCTCTTTCCTTATGGATCAGTTAGTAACTTTTGTCCATCCAAGGGATGGTTGAGTTTGGCAATAGAATTTTCACACTAAAGGTGAGAATCATTTTTCATTCGATCATTTTGCTTTGCTCTAGCTAATTTCTTAATGCTAAAGGTTTTTGTTTTTGGGAAGAATCTCGATCACTTGGTAGTCCAAGAGTCTTAAAAGTAAAAGTTAAGAGTTAAATGGGATTCACTTCTCTTAATTGACCCCTACTCTACTATCCCTTTAGTATTATTTTATGCTGCCATTTTAGATGCCTTTGATGATGATTTTTCACTGTTTACGTTTCTAACTTCTTGTCTATTAAATAGAAAAATTGTTAATTAATCTTTTCAGTTATTGAAAGTAAAATAAGTTTTATACATGCTCTTTATTAACATGACTATTTAGACATGGACCCTTTAGACCCGTTTAGATCTGATGTACCTTGCTTATTGCAGTGGGCTCAAGTGCTGAGCCTAAAGAGATTCTCAACGGCTAGAAATCATGAGATAAGGATGAGAAACTAAGTCAATATCTAATTCTGATTAAAGGAGGACACATTAAACACCATGTTCCTACTCTTCCATATTTGTGAGAAAATATCTTTTTCACCAATTGTCTATTAATTACCGATGCCAATTTATAAATACCAATCTACTACCTAGTGGTAGGCTCTCTACACTCTGCACATTACGCTTGTATATTACTTTCGAGTATCCTTTATTTTTCAAGAATTTAGTGCCGACTTAAGTATTAGAGTGATCACGTTGGATAACTTCTCAACGTCCTTTCATAGCGTCTTGTTTTAAAGGCTTATTATGTATAGAGCTCAATCACTACTTGTATATCCTTAGAGATGCCACTCTCCATATTCATGGAGGGAATAGGAGAGAAATGTTCCATGCCAATTACCTGGCTAGTGTTATCAACAACCAAAGCTTTCCGGGAGATCCTGTATATAGAAGGGTCATTGGCTAAAAAAAGCCTTGGGAATAGGATGATACTTGAGGTATAGTCCACTTCAAAGATGCAATTCGGTCCTAGTTTGACTACAATATAAAAAAAATATGCATTTGGTCCTAGTTTGACTGCAATATAAAAAACGGGTTAATAAATTTGTCTACCCCTAGTTTGACCGGTTAATAAGGAAGTGCAGTTCAGACACAAAGGTGAAGCAGACTTTGGCTTTTAGTATTTATAAAAAAACGGGTTTTTTAAGTGTTAAAAAAGAAAATACGAATATCCAAAGTGAAAAAGGTAAAAATATAGGTATCTAAAGCTAGTTTGCTTTTGATGCAATTGAATTTGTTAATGAATATAGTTATCGGGAGCCATATTATCTGCTTCGTTAGTTACCCTTCTCGACGAGTGACAAGGTGATTATTAAAAATGTACATCGAGGAAAAGAAAAAAAGAGAAAAAGGTCCACTTTCCAAATACAATGCTTCACAGGTGTCTCTTTCAAATATTTAATATCGTAGCTTTTATTAAAGTGGGCAACTTTCTATTTTGAAAAGCTCTCTAAGCATGCTTATTTGTTAGCTACATAAAAGAAGTTTAATGCATTGTATCAACATCTTAAACAATTTTCTTGCTCAATTACTACCTACTTTATCAATGATTATTTTACTAAGGCCACCTTATAATTTATAAAATTTTTATGGGTTTCATATTGTTATTACTCTTCAAACTAATACTTAAAATATATTTTAAAGATTTTTGAAGTGTGAATAATTATTTTATTATTACTATATATTACAATAAAATTTTATTTATTGTAAAAAAAAATATAAATAAGATCTATGTTTTTATCACAAGTAACAAAAAGGAAGGAAAAAAAAAAAAACTTTTAACGATCAAATGGTTAAGTTTTGGCAATATCCGTATTACGAGTTTGAAATGTTAGCCTTTAGCTAAATAATAACAACGGTAAATTGTACGGACACATCCTGAAGACGATGACAATTCCATGGACCGTACATATACCCCTCAAGCAGCTGTGGGTCCCACTTAGTTTATGAATTGGTTGCTTATGTGTCAAATACAGCTAATAAGGATAATAAAATAGGAAAAATAAACACCACCTCAAATTTGTACGCTAATTTGGAAAAAGAATGCGTTTAATTTTAAATTGGCCTTATATTCTTTTTCAAATTTTAACCTAACCTCAAAACAACCTAAAATTTAAAACCTCAAGAGCTTATATAAAAGTAATAAATAAGTAAATCAGCGATCTATCTATCTTAACAATACTCTTCATTAAAAGGTTAACATATAAGAATATTAAGATCGTATATTCCTCTTATAAGGGATTGCAAGGTCCCATTATTCTTATACATTATATTCTTAATGGACTAATAATCTACCTACATTTTTGTTTCTATATAGTTGTTTCTGGAACATTGCTAGAGAATACAACACAGTGAAAGTGAGGAATTTGGAAAGAAGAATCTAAAAGCCTTATTTTAAAAAGAAATTTTTAATTTTTTCCTTTGACATCAATACCAATTTGTGAGTAGTTCATACCTTGTACTATAGAGTTATAAAAGTAAAAATGCTATTCTCTACAAAAAATAATAAAAAAGCTATAATTGTTAATATAATGGTTGTATTGGTGTTTTTATCAATGCCTATTAAGAATTAAAAGAAAATGACTCAGATCAAATTTGTGATACTGCCTTCTATTATCCTCATCGTTAAAACCCTTTGTTGCAGGCCTTTCTTTATTAGACTTTGTCGGAATGTTCAGTAATGATCCATAAAAGCACCATGTAAGATGTTGTACATTGCACTCTGAGAATTTATAAAGCTTGTGTTCATTGGATGTGCTAATATCTTCTTCGGCTATGAGGGAAAGTCATTTATAGTGGTGATTATTCTATAACGCAGATTATTTATAGTTATCTTTTTGCATGATCTTTATAAAGGAGGACTATTCAATGCTAACATGTCAGGTTCAATTCTGTATGCTGTTTTACCCTCTTTTTTGGCTGAAGTATGTTGGGTTTTGTTTTTTTATTTTCATAAAAGGATCGTTATTTTGATATTGGGTAAATTTTATTTTGTATATATGAGTGACATTTTATATATCCGTGCTTTCAATATTGACACTTTATATACCGGTGTTTTATCTCTTTCTATCACTACTAGTCAATAAACGTGTGCTAGCTTTTAATTGGTTCCCAACGATTGATTTTATGTAATATAGTTCTTAAATATATTTAATAAAATCAATAAGATAGCAGAAATACAGAAAATTTAGGAAATAATAAAAAAAACTTTAAGAAATAAAAAATATATATATAGAAAATCAAACTTTCATTTTTTTCCCTTCATCTTCCCTTCCGTCAATTCCAGCATACATCTTCTTCCACGACACATCTTCATCCACCGGCCACCAACAAAGAAAATACTCAACAATCAAACGCTACTATAACCCAAGCGACTATAGCAACCTCAAATCACAACTACAAGCTGCAATCTTCACTTGTGAATCCAAATGACGTCTGTATATCTCTAGTATTGATAATCTCTAGATCTTAAAGCAACCCTTGAAGCAAATCTTTTTAATAAGGATGAATTTAAGAAGAAACCATATCCAAATAAAACAAAATAGAAGCTAAAACGTACTATTTTGGGACAAACCATTAAAAGAAAAAGCAAAAGCAAAAGCAAAAAATGAAGATGACAAATGAAAAAGCCACTAAACTATCATTAATGTTTCATTTATTTGAGAAGAATTAGAATTCAATTTTCAATTTATTTCTTATTACAGTATTCATTTGGTTTTTTATTTTCGAATTGTAGTTTTTCATGAATCTCTGTTACGTGAAATCAAGTAATAGGAATTCCTTTATTTAATCAAAAATCACGATTCTTTATAAAATTTCATATTTTTTCTAAAAATAAACTCGTATTAATTTAATGATAACCACTACTACCATTACTATCGGCCACTATCGATCATTACTACCACCATCACCATTACTACCATCACTGTCGCCGCCGTAGCCACCACAGCCGCCATTACCACCAACACTAACCACTACTACTAACCACTGACCATCATTACTTATTGTCACCGTTGCTGTAACTGCTATTATCACCAACACCATTATCATCACACTACTACCACTACTATCCTGTATCACCGTCGTTGCTATTAGCATTATCACTATTGTCATCATCATCACCATTGCCACTACCGCTACCGTCGCTACCAATACCCACCATTGTTACTGTCGCCGCCGCCGCCATCGCCGTCATCTTTGACTTCTATTATCATCACCACCATCGTAACTATCCTTACTCCCCTTCTAAGCTGCTATCCTAACCACCGCCACTATCATCAACCACTGCCGTTGACCATTACCATCGCCTCTACCCTATAGTTGATTTTTATCACTATCATCTATTATCTTAGAATTACTTGAGAAAATAAATTAAGGTTAATTTAGTTATTAAAATTCTATTAAGTATCTGTTCTTAAGTTATTTATTAATCTAATTAAATAAAGTAATAAATATTACATCTTTATTATATTTTTTAAGAATTCTAATTATATTTCTCTTTTATTTTATTCAGTAAAGTGAACGAGTTGTAAATATAAACAAGAAGAAATTATATTTTATTCAGTGAAGTAAACAAACGTTGGTGTAAGTTTAAAACTAAAAAAATTGTATTACAAATGATGAGTCTCTTAGTTCTGAAAAAGACAAAATCTGTTGAATGCCATCTCGAAGAAGATCATGACTTCCAACTGCTTGCCTCAGTTATTGCAAATTGGATATTACCTTGATCGGCGCCCACAGATGAGGACGTGCCGCTGGAGAATAGGATATGCATCTTGGAGGATGGGAAGAAAAAGGAAAAAGAAGGCTTGATTTTGCATTTATTTTGATTTTTCATTCTAAGTTTATTATTTTTTCTTTTTTCTTTTTATTATTTAAATTTTGTTATATTAAGTATTACAGTCCAATAACGAATTGACATGTATATACTAATTAATAATGACATTTAAATATAAAACCTAGGAATATTAAGTGTTAAAATTGAAAACACAAGTATGCAAAGTTGTCCATAGATAAAACTCGATTATGCAAAGTGAAATTTCCCATATGATATTAAGGGTTCATTAGGTTGATTTGCATTTGAAGTCGGGTAGGAAATTGAAAAGGAGTATCAAACTGATATAAAATTAAATGGATTCATTTGCCTAATCAGCATAGAAATATTTGAGGTGGTTTCTATTTTCCCTATCGTCTTATCTATATTAGCTGCATTCGACACATAAGTTGATAGGTAGCCAATTCATAAAATAAGTAAGGGGTAAGTGTTAACGTTTTAAAAATTCGAGGTTTCTTGCAATTTTCATAATTTTTAAGTATCAAAGTGCTTTTAAGCACTTGTGAGTATTTACTCTTTATTAGAGATTACTGGTACTTGATATGAAAATAAGTGTTAAATATTCTTGATAAACATGCCAAAATCTTTTAGTAAAGGTGCCTTAAGAATGAGGATGGATTGCCCTTACTTTCCTCTTGGATCGGATAGTCAGCTAAGGGTTGAAAAATAATAGGAAAACAAACCCAATCATATCTAAGAATTAAATTGCAAATACAGATAGTAGTTTTGTTTTCCCTCATATATTCATTTCTCATTTAAGGGTTAATTTTACTGTATGGTATTTTCATCAATAGAGTTATAATAAGATCATTTTTATTATGGGGGAAAAAAAAAGTGGGGATGGAAAGTTATTTTAGTAAATGTTTTGGATAGTTGGAGAAAACTGCCATTAGAAAATTAAATGATGGATAAATTATAAAGGAATTACTCTTAACTCATGGAATATATTTTTCAATACTAAAGCATTTTAAAAGCTTTAATATCATAGATATTACATTTTACCTAGTTTTTTTTTTTTCTGTCTTTTGCGCTAACGTTTATCTTGGAAAAAAAAATTGAAATTAGAAAAAAGTATCATACGATTATCGGGCATAGTCTAATCGTATACCTTATCTACTAAATGAATATGTTCTTTAGACCAATCTAAAGAGGAAAAAATAATAATAAAAAAAGCATTTAGAGCCAACTAGATGGATGAGGATGATCTCAAAAATTAAAACTGAAACTCTGAATCATCCCATTGAAGGACTGCAGACTCTATATTCTGTTCTCTTTTTAGCTTATCCTTCAAGAACCAATCACACACTCTCCCAGCGTTTAATTCCTCTATGGAACATCCCTCTTGCTCTGAAATCACCCTCAATAGATTCAAAGATGATATCTGCCAATACAACATGAAAATATTATTGGATTAATCAAATGACAACATAGGGATGAAAAAAATTAAGTAAATAAAAGAAAAGAAAAGAAAAAAAAGAAGACAACAGGCAAGATTACGCTTAAAGCCTTATTTCCATTATATAAGGCCGGTTAAATGAAGCCAATTTTGCTATCACACTCTATCATAAACCTTATTTTTATTAGACCTAAAAAAAGTGACGTCTTTTTTCTTATTCCTCTTCACTATATATATGTAAATATTATTTTTAATATTTCTCCGTGTCTTTTTTTTTTTTTAAATTATTTTTTTCCTTAATCTTCTTTACTCTTATTTTATGCGAGTCGTAGTATCATAATGTCTAATACGTATTGTTAAGTCACATCTCTTTACGATGCCAAACCATCTTATTATTGCTTCCTTCGCATTTTATGAACGTTATTCCAAATTTCTCTCGATTAATATGTTTTTTTTTTTTAATCTTCTCCGTTCTCTGTATACCATATGACAACATGTATTGGGAATCGCTAAATTCCGTCTCTGTATTGCTTTCTCGCATCTACGTATATGGATGCTACTCAAAATTTCTCTCGAATAAGGTCGTTTCTTGTGTAATTACTGGAGACACTTCTTAGCATTCTTATCTCGACTCCTATCATCTTCTATTCGTATTCACAATTTATTGCATAGCCACAGCATTCAGTATCGTGAAGCATTATGGGTTAATAATGTAGGTAGAACTTGTATTAGGTGGGGTTTCACCTGTTTTAGCCAGCTACGCTTTTAAGAAAGGATTGAGATGCGTGGTGATAATTGATTATAATAGAAGTAAAAGAGAGATTACCAGAGAAAAATAACCTTTATTTTATTATTTCTTTCTTGAATCTTTAAGTATGTACAAATTTTGTAACTAATATTCCTAACTAGTTGCCAACTTCTAACTAAATATTAACTAATATCTAATAGTTTCCATATAAATTGACCTTATCCTCAAGGTTTAAACAATAAAAAATGAAAAACATGATTATATAGCTTCGTGTAGTTTTATTCAATGAGAACAAAAACGTCTCAATCTTCATAACTCCGATGCATCTCCATGACCTTTCTTGGTAATGCTATATTTTATTGATTGTAGCTTATCACAGGAAATTGGAAGTATATGCAGTTCACGATCAAACGGAAGGTATTACTATCTGTTCTCACAAAATGTTACTTACCAAAAACTTCCTTGAGATGTTGCATCATTTCCTTTATTATTGAATCACATGTATCATCTTGAACAATTTCTTTAATGTTTGTCTCTATTAGAATAATAAATGAACTATTTTTCATGGCTTCTCCTTTGAACAAATGAGAGATTTCAATTCCTTCTCAATAAACCCTAAAGTCGTGAATCTTTCTTGTTTTTCAATTGCAAAATGACAGTCCTTGTCTTTATAAGTGCTTGATTGAATTATGCATGTATTTACATTTCCTTGAGAATTGTTGTCATTCGATGAAACATGACGATTCCAATTTTGCAAACTATGTGTCATCATTTGATTGATCTTGAGAAAAAATGTTTACAATTGATTATTAATTGTTACAAGAGTCGATTCAATTTTATGTTGACTTTATTGTATTGAAGCAAATATTTTCTTGAGGACTTTCATTTCTACAATATTTGTCGAATCCTTACTACTCATGGAGTTCAAGAATGAGTTTTGCTTGTTTTAGCTAGTGATGCCTGAAGAAAGGATTGAGGTAGGTGGTGGTAGTTGAATATAGTGGACGCAAAAGAGAGATTATAAGATAAAACTAACTTTTATTTCATTATTTTTTCCTTAAATCCTTAAGCATGCACAACAAGACTATTTATAGTTGTTATCCTCTAATTTTGTAACTAATATTCGTAACTAATTTCTAACTAAGTACCAATTTTTAACTAAATGTTGATTAATATCTAATAGTTGTAACAACTTGCCTTCAAGTTTTATCAATAAAAGCACCCTTACAATCGCATAAAATAATTGAGATACACTTCTCTACTATTGAAATTTATTCACAATGTATCACGACACTTTTGATGTATTTATAAATACTATCAATAATAGGTAAATATTTATTGTATTTATATACTTTTCTCGATGTATATATTTTACAATGAAGTTCTATAGATAATTAGTAGATATATAGAATTATAATAAATGTATGTTATTAGTGAGATTCCATGAGATTGTATTATAAAAAATTGTACTTAATTGGATAGATATTTAGAGGGAACATAGATATTTAAATTAATACATCGTATAACTAAGGTCATCTTACTAGATTAAGGGATAGATATCTAAGTTATACAAGTGGGTGCTCAAAATTAAGTAGCTATGGTGGACATGACTTACTAATAAATGATACCATATGTTTAAATCATTGGTCCCTTTTTTATATGAACGAGTATAAATATTCCCAAGACATGAGACATTCACGTATCCTATGTATGGAATGTCATACTTTGGTACCATTAAACGCAATCTTAATTAAATTGTAAATAATAGGATTGTTGGGTACAACATGATATATAAAGAGAATAGTAATGAATCAAGATAGAATTCATCTCTCTCTTAGATTAGAGAGTTGATATCCAGGGTTGCTTGGTTGAGATAATAGTGACTTATAAGCTTATGGTGACACAATAACTGATTTATAATGGTTTATGGTTTGCAACCTTTCAAATGTATTGGGTGACCAATAACTATCACTAGATAGTTACCTTGGTTTATATTTATAAGATATTACCTTTGGATATAGAAACTTAGAGGGTTGTATACAATAGCATGATTAATGGAAATAAGTTTAATTGATAATATTTTAATAGATCCTAAAATTATGTCATTGGTTATTTCAGAATTAGAATTAATAAGATAATTAATTTATTATGAAATAAAAGAATATTTTAAAGAAGATTTAATTGTCATGTGGACATTCATGTAATCTAAATCTTAATAAGATATGATCACTAGTTTGAAAAAGATTTGATTATCAAATTTATTTATTCTTATAAGGAAAGATTCTCTCTCTCTCTCTCTCTCTATATATATAAGAGTAGAGGAGAAAGAGAAGTAGTTTCAACCATTAACAAAAGAAAAGGGGTTTTTTTTTTTTTTGTTTTTAAAATTCTAATCCAAGTTATATAGTAGTATAAAGGATTAGAATTTATTCTTTTTGTTGTTTGTGTAGATACTGCCAGAGGGATAAAACTTGGTGACCTTATGATGAATGAAGTATGTTTTTTTTGCAGAAAGCGTTATAAGAATTAAATTCCACTTGAACTCCGTTTTCAGGAGGAGAAAGTTTTGCATTATTGGAAAAGTTAATTTTCTTATAACTTAATTTCTCATAATATTATGCATATATATATATATGGATCTTGTGGTAAATTTTGCAAAGAAAATTTTAAAATTTTACTACATTTTCACACTAAAAAATTTAACGGTAGCATCAAAGTCTCTTGTATACAAGTATAATGTTTATGACATTAACTTACAATTAATTCATGGAATAATTGTTGCAATCTTTATTCATATGGAGTTAATATGTTTTCATGTTATTGGAAACCTCTATAGTTTTTCTTGAATTTGGAAGCAAGTTAAATAATTGATTGATGTTTAACTGAAAAGGAAACAATTATAATAAAGGAGGTCCAACATACTTGGCCAAGACTCCATCGAACCAAAATAGTTTGATTTTTATTGGGTTTGACATGGGCAGTCTTCTTTTGACTTAAATTGTTATCTGGGTAATTTTGAAAGCATTCACCGATTAGTATAAAAGGTAAATAATTAAAATCTTAAAGGTTTTGCTTTGAAAAGTCAAACTCACCTACACTTCAGGGTATTTGGTTGTGAAAAGGCTTTACAATGTGACATAAAATTTTATCATCTAGTCCTCTTGAATGAGACAAAGGATGAATGGAAATTTGGTTTCAAGCAGAATGCGGGCAATATATAATTGCGTCCATGTAATATACTTTTGACCGAGAAATTTTCGAAAATTATAGGACGTATACAATTATTTATGAAAATTTAGTCATAGTTATATCAAGATTATGACAATTATTTGAATTAATTAGTCAATGCTATTTATGTAATTTATGAAATTATTTCTCATAGTGTATGATCATGGGCTTAGGAATGAATGGACATTATGTGAATAATCATGGTTTTATTAAATAGGGCGTGCATGTCCTTCAAATAATTGAGTTTGAAAAAAAATTATAATTTTATATTTTATTTGAGTTTGTATACCCATAGATTTTCTTTCTTTTTCTTTTTTTTTTTCTCTTTTTGGGCGAAATGCATACAATAGATTAAATTTAGTTTTGTGTGTTTGGGCTTGTGAACCCAAAATTAAGGATTCTATTTGTATTTTATTTTCTAAAATAGATATTTTACAAACATAGAAAATTTTACTACTACATGAAAGACTAGATATTCATATTTACTTAAGACATAGAGAAGTCCAGAAGGTCAAAAGAAGTTGTAATAAGAGTTAATGGATTTTTCGGGTCTCGACCCTCACACATAAGATTGACCCATGCTCTTTCGGTTAATTTGTGATCATTGCACAATTATCTTATTATCTTTACTGTTTATTTATCTACTATATACAAGTATTGTTGATACATGTTATCGATGGTATACATGTTAGGTGACATGTTGCGACTAAAAAAAAATTCCCTAATTGTATCAAGTTAAGATAAATAATATTGCACTCTAGTTATGAATTATGAAATAGTCAAAATTTTATGTGAGTTGATACAATTTAATTATGGGCTTACATTAAATTATTGGGTCAGCTTAAATTAAATTGTTGATTTGTTAACTCAGTTAAGGATGAAAATTTAATGAGTAAGTGTTGGATTTTAAAATATGGAATTATTTTATAGAGTTGTTAACCCAATACGAAATCCATAAGTCTTATAAATTTATAATTGGCAAGTTATTTGAGGCCTACAAAAAATAATACAATATGTAGTAATAGCTTAACTGTGTATATATTAACTTTATTTGGAATTTTTGATCCATTACAGAACCTTCCAATGGGGTTCTCCAAATCTAATGGATGGGTTTATTAGATTTGAATAAAATAGTGGGAGCTAATTTAAAAGACCTTTTAAGAAATAAATTATTCATAAATGCTAAACTCTACATTCATTTTGTGTAAATTTAAAATGGTAAATAGCAGCAATAACATTTCACTGCTATCTATTCTTGATAATGACAATATCCTTGTTGGATCGAATTTTTTTGACTGGTTGAGGAAATTGAAAATTGTTCTTAGGCATGAAAGGAAACTATATGTCTTAAAAGGGGAAGAAATTAAAGAATCGGGTGAGAATACTACCATAGCACAATATGAATAATATCAGAAATACCTAGAGGATTCTATTGATATCTAGTGTCTCATGCCATCTATAATGTCATATGCAAAAGTAGCAAGAGAATATGTTTGCAAGAGAGATATATGTTCGCTTATAGGAGTCATTTTAGAAGAGTGCTAAAGTTGAGCGGTATAATACATCTTGGGCCTTATTTAATTGTAAGATGACTGAAGGAAGCCAATTTGGACCTCATGTACTCAAGATGATATGATACATAGAGAGGCTTGAGAGCTTGAGCTCCAAGCTAAAAGACAACCTTGCCATTGATTTGATATTGTCTTCTCTGCCAGATTCCTTCTCCCAATTTATCGTGAATTTCAACATGAACAGTATGGAAAGATCTTTGATAGATTTGCTTAATATGTTGAGGACAGTAGAAATGGACATAAAGTTTAGGTCATCGGTTCCTTAACAAGTTCTCTTTATTGGTAAGCCTAATGAGAGAAAGGCTAGTGGAGCTAATAATTTCAAGGCTAAGAAAGTTCAAAAGGATGAGCAGCCTAAGCTCAAGAAAGGATGACAAAAGCCCTATTTTGATGAGAAGGAAGCAATCTATTTCCATTGTAAAGGGCCATTGAAAGAGAAATTGTATTTAGTTTAAGAAGAAGATATCAATTGAGGGTAACACCTTAAGTATCTTTATGATTGAATGCAATCTTTCTATTTCTTCTACTAGGTTAGATACAGGATGTGGTTTTCATATCTATGTTGACTTATAGGATCTAAATGAGAGTTGGAAATTATCCAAGGGAAAAGTGGATCTATGAGTAGGTAATGGAGCAAGAGTTGCTGCTTTAGATGTAAGGGCTTATAACAATTCTTTACCTAATAGACTTTTATTAGAATTAGAGAATTGTTGTTGTTCTTAGTTTCAACAAAAACATAATTTTGGTATCATGTTCAGATATTAAGGGATTTATTTTTGAGTTTAAAAATAAGAGTTGTTCATTTTATTTAAATGATATATTTTATGGTGATGGAGCATTGATTAGTGATCTTTATATTCTTAATACCAGTAAACATGTTCATTGCATTGAGACTAAGAAATTGAAAATGTGTGATTCAAACTTAACTTACATATGGCTTTGTAGACTTGGCCATGTATATGAGAAATGCTTAACTTAACTTTATTCTGAAAGATATTTGGATTCATTTGATTTTGAGTTCATAGATATTGTAAAGCATGTTTAGAAGATAGATTAAGAAACCTTTTACCAAGAAAGGTGAAAGGCAAAGGAGTTATTAAAACTCACACATAGTGATGTGTGTGGGGTCATTATCAACTCAAGTTAGAGGTGGACTTTCTTACTTTTTGACTTTTACCGATGATATGAGTAAGTATGGATATATCTACTTGATGAGACATAAGTTGAAAACTTTTACGAAAATCAAGGAATTTAAAAATGAAGTACAAAATCAACTTTGCAAGAAGATAAAAGCACTTTGAAGTGATAGAGATAGAGAATATCTTAGCTAAGAGTTCATTGACTACCTAAAGAAGTGTGAAATAGATTCACAATTCACATTTTTTGGAACACCAAAATGGAATGGTATTTCAAAAGGAAGGAATTGTACGAATGGATATGGTTAGGTTAATAATGAGTCATGCCAACCTTTCTTTAACCTTTTGGGGTTATGCTTTCAAAATAGCAACATATATTCGCAAATGTTTTCCAACTAAAGCAAGAAAGAGGAAATAATATGAATTATGATTTTGGGAAGAAACCCAATTTGTCTTATCTAAAAGTTTGGAGTTGCAATGCTTACATAAAGAGTGGATTCTCTGATAAACTTACAACATAATCTATTAAATGTAAGCTTGTTGGATATCTTAAAGATATTAAAGGGTACTACTTTATCTTTCGAATGAGTACAAGTTGTTTATTGCTTGATATTTTATATTTTTAGAGAGAGAGTTTATCCCTAAATAAAGTAATGAGATTAAAATAGATCTTTAAAAAATTTCAAAATTTCATAAATGAATTGAAATATAAGTAATCGGAAGTGGAAAAAACCACCATAAGAACATGTAGTGCTATAGCAAAAGATTAATTTTGAAATGCAAGAACTACGTAGGCTAATAAGAGTATGTCGAGAACCAGAAAGGTTAAATCTTTTTGTTATAAATTACGAAAATGTACTACTCATTGAGGATGGTGACCCGATAACATACAAATAAGCAATAGCTTCATTAGACTTTGAGAAATGGTTGGAAGCCATGAGGTTTGAGATGGATTTCATGTATACTAACTAAGTATAGGATTTGGTAGATGTACAGGTTGGGGCAAAAGTTGTAGGGTGAAAGTAAGTCTTTAAAAAGAAAACCGACATGGATGAGAATGTAAGTACTTATAAAGCTAGATTAGTGGTGAAAGGTTTCACCTAGCATCATCGAATTGACTATGATGAAACCTTTTTGCCAATGGCAAGTCCATTAGCTTACAAGGGTTATAAGATTTGGTAAATGGATGCCAAAACAACTTTCCTAAATGGAAAGTTAAAGGAGATAGCGTACATGATACAACCTCTTGGTTTTGTAGTACTCGAGAATGTTAACAAAATATATAAGTTGAAGAGGTCTATTTATGTATTAGAGCAAGCTTCTCGAAGTTGGAATATGAGATTCGATGAGACCATTAAGGAATTTGGCTATATTAAGAATTTAGAAGAACCTTGCATTTACGACAAGATGAGTGAGAGCACAATCATGTTTCTAGTTTTATATGTTCATGATATCCTTCTTTGGAAATGATGTACCTACTCTAAAGTCTACCAAGACTTAGTTAGGTAAGTGCTTTTCCATAAAAAGCTTAGGAGAGGCGGTCTATATATTACGAATTAAGATATACCAAGATAGGTCTAAAGGTTGCTCGAACTAAGTCAAAGCACGTATATTGACAAGATATTGAATATATTTAACATGCAAAATTCAAAGAGAGAAATTTTTCCCATGTCACATGATGTACATCTTTCTAAGGTAATGTGTCTTGAAACACAAGCGGAGAATGGTAAAATGGACAAAGCATCATATGCTTCAATAATTGAGTCCATAATGTATACCATGACATGTATGTAGCTAGATGTTGCTTATGCTGTAAGCATGACAAATAGATATCGGGCCAACCTAAGTAAGGGTCACTAGGTTGCTGTTAAGACTATTGTTAAGTATTTGAGAAGAATAAATGACTTGTGCTTGGTCCATGGAGTAGTTGAGGAACTAGTTGTTAAAAGATATATTGATGCTACTTTCAAAAAAGATTAGTATGATCTGAAATTATAGTAAGGTTGTGTATTTTGCTTAAATAGTGGAGATGATTGTTGGAGGAGTTTCAAATAAGGGATAGCGATAGATTCTATAGTAAAGTTTGAGTATATTATAGCTTTTGAAGTAGCTAAAGAAGTTGTTTGGATCAACAATTTCATCTTCGAGCCAGGAATAGTTCCAAGCATTGTTAATTTAGTTATATTGAATTGTGATAACAATGCAACTGTAACTCAACTAAGGAACCAAGGTTTCATTAGAGGTCTAAGCATGTGCTTAGGAAGTTTTACATTCTTAGAGAGATAGTATAGAAGGATGATGTGTTGGTTTGTAGAGTAGTAATAATAAAAAAAAAAAATGTTAGAAATCTATTCACAAAGACCTTACCTCAACAGGAACGTAAGACCTATGTAAGGAATGTAGGACTTAGAGTCTATAGTGCTTAGCAATAGTACAAGTAGGAGTGTTGAAATTTGTACACAATGTGCTATGATACTTATAATGTATTTATGAATATTATTAATAAAAGACAAATATTTATTGTATTTATATGCTTTTCTACTCTTATATATTTTACAATAAAATTTCACAAATAATTATTAGATATATGGAATTATAATAAATGTATGTTATCAGTAAGATTTCATAACATTGTATTATCTAAAATCGTTGTTGCAAATAAATATTTAGAGAGAATATAGATATTTAGACTAAGATATTGCATAACTAAGGTCATCTTACTAAACCGAGAAATATGTATGTAAGTTATATAAGTGGGTGCTCAAAGTTAAATGAGTATATTGGATATAACTTGTTAATAGAGGATAACATATGTTTAATATCATTAGTCTTTTTTCTATATGAACGGGTGTAAATAATCCCAAGGCTTGAGACTTTCACATATCCTATATATGAAATGTTATACTCTGGTGCCATTAAATGCAATCTTAATTAGATTGTAAATAATACAATTATTGGGTACGATGTAAATTATAGAAATGATAGTGATGAGTCAAGATAGAATTCATCTCTCTTTTGGATTAGTGAATCAATATCTAGAGCTACTTGGTTGAAATGATAGTGACTTATAAGCATGTGGCCATAACATATTTTATTGAGTCTCGTTTATCTTAAAAACTAAGTAAATGATTAAATATTGATGACGTTTCAAGTAATGGTTTAATTAAGATATCATTTGATGAAAATATTTAATTACATAGTAATTACTTCATAGTAATTTATGGTTCATAACTTTTCTATTACATTAGGTGATAAAAAACTATTGTTAAATAGTTACCTTGGTTTATATTTATAAGATATTACCTTTATGTATATAAATTTTGAGGTTCGCATGCAATAGCATGATTAATGGGGACAAGTTTAATTGACTATAATTTTAATGTTGGCTATTTCGGAATTAGAATTAATAAGATAATTAATTTATTCTAAAATAATAGAATATTTAAAGGAAGATTTGATTGTCAAGTGGATATTCATGTAATCTAAATCTTAATAAGATATGATTAGTAGTTTGCAAAAGACTTGGTTATCAAATCTTATTTTTTCATATAAGAAAGATTTAATTTTATAAGAAAAGATTCTCTCCCTTTTATATATATATATGTATGTATAAGTATGTATGAGAAAAGAGGAAAGAGAGTAATAGTTACATTCACATACCAAAAAACAAAAAAGGATTTTCTTATATAATTCTAATCCAAATTATATATCAGTATGAAGGATTACAATTTGCTCTTGGTGTTATTTCTTGGTTTTGTCCAATCATTAATAACTTGATTATTTTTAAATAATAGTAGATAAAAATAACGCGGGTAAAAAGTGCTATTGAAACAAAGAAGTATAAGCTTACTTGCTATCTACTTTATGAAAAAACCTGTTAGTAGAGGAAGATCTCCTAGGGATAAGAGACATAGGGCTAAAGAGAGAGCTAAAAAAGGATCTTTTATGTATAATTTTGCATAATCTCGAATGTTATACATAGACCAAATAATATAATGAGATTCATGGAGATATAGAACAACATATATGTTATAGGACAACACTTGGTACTTTGTAGTGAAGGAAGTATATTCTTTCGTAAATGGTATTGTGAGAATTAAATCTCACTTGAACTCTATTTTTAAGAGGAGAAGGTTTTGTATTATTGAAAAAAGTAATTTTCTTATAACTTAATTTCTTATTATACTATACATGTATAACTTAATAATTCTTGTAATTCTATACATGTATAACTTAATTTCTTATAATACTATATACGTATACATTGGATCATGCAGTAGATTTTGTAAAGAAAAATTTAAAGCTCCACTGCGTTTTCATACTACAAAATCCAACATCCACTTCATCCATTTTGCTTGAATTCTATTTTATCCTTTCAAAATATTTAACACCTAAAATACTTAAAAATCACAGCAAAATATATGTCTTGTTCCCTGACTTTCATTGTGGATTCAATACTAGTCCCGATGTTACTCCTGAATGTTGGATCGTTCTGATTTGTCAATTTCAAATTGTTTCCACCGCTTATACTATGAACTATAATTTAATAAATTTGAAATTCAGGGCCTGCCTTTGTTCCTCCCTGAGCGTCGAAAATTGAGGCCTCAACAATTTAAAAAAAAAAAAAGGTAAAAGTATCTTTGTATCTATAACTTCGAAATAGTGATTTTATGATCTTTTCATGTAAGACAGCAAAAACTAGTAAAATCCTAAGCTTTTATCATCTAAATCTGATGCTAAAATCACATATCAAAAGTTAAAATTTGCGTGGTGGATGCATATTCCTTTGTTTGCGGCGGGGGGATTTTTTTACGAGTTTAGGAGTAGCCCTAAACCATCAATAGTTTGCCTAGGATCAGGAGGTGTCGGGGATAAAGGAAAAAGAAAAAATAAAGAACAGAGAGTAAACAAGTAGTCATTTATTAGATTGTGCCTCATAAGGAAATGGTTTTACATGCGGTTCTACGTGTAAACTCAATTTCTCATGTATTACTCATTTAATGGAATATTGCTTAAAAACAGATAAATTACTTGTCTATCTAACTATTCTTCGAGCCACAAAATGCTGCATGCACAAGCGTACAAAGCATAAGCCGGTAATATGTATGCCCAGAAAACAGTAAGAGACCGTCTTTATGATTAGGTTTTAATATTTGGCGAAAATCCAGATACCGTCTCTGTTTACTGAATAACTGTACATTTTCGTTTCCGAAGTATGGTTATGTGATATTGTTTTAAGACTATCCGTGCTTGAACTTAAGCACGTAGATGTCTTTTCTCTATTATATTCATAAGCTGGAGTAGATAAGAAATGATTGGATTGGAGTAATAAGAAAAAGAAGCATACCGTCAATCTACAGAGAAAACGCTCGTGAGAGCTCAGCCCAGATACTTCAATCAGTCCAGCTTCTTCTAAACTTAAGAAGCTTCTTCTTTCTTTACTCATGTTTTCTCCTCCTCCTCCTCCTCCTCCTTGTACTCCACAACCCCTCACTACCATGTTTCTTCTGCTGCTATCGGGTACTATATGTCTATGATTACTAATGTGTGTGATTTTGGATGATGGAGTAGTTTGAAGCTTTGCATTATGATTACGTGAGTGTATGAAATAATGGGTCTTGCAAATTACCAGAGAGATCATAGCTAAGTAGTTGCAGAATGTGAGGAATGAAAGAGAAACAGCTGGTAGGAATAAAGAGACGATGTGGATAACGGGTACAGTGTCCTCTCCCATTTATGGCCGAAAACAAAATAGAAATACAATACTTAGGATGCATTGGGCCGAGTTTGTTCATTTTTAGTTATGGCCCGTTGTTCTCAATTTCGTTCACCACGGTCGGAATACTACATTTAAGTGGAAAAAAGTGACAATAAAAAATAAAAAAGAAAAATGCTGATATTGAAGGACATGATTATTGGAAAGAGGATAGGCATTTGCCGTCCCAAACTTCCCCTTTTCGAATTTATCCTAATTAATTACATGCAGACATCTACTTTGATGGAATATATTTTTATAATTATATATTAATTCATTATCTAGATGCTTCAATGTAAGCAAATATTCATCTTTAAACATAAGGATAGGACAATGAATAGCAATTCAGCTCTTCTAGTCTCTTTCTTCTTTCACTAGGGCTCATTCTTGTTTGTGCTATCCGTTGTATCACCTTGCATAACCTTAACATGTCGGTTAGGACATCGAGTAGCAATTTGTCAACAACTTAAACACTTGAAACACTACACTTCGCTCGTCTTATGACTGGAGGGCTGTCCTTTCTCAAACTTCCTTTTAGTTGGCTTATCAACAGGTTGGGTCTTCAAGTTACCTTGACCATCGATAGGATGGTCATATCTCTCATCTACTCGGATCGACCTTCTCAGCTCGGGCTGACTAGCTTGATGTAGGGGAACATCTTCGGAAGTGCTTAGTTTAGGTTGGAATGGCATGTTTGCTTACTTATGGTTGAATTTGCTTACAATAGGACAACACATGCCACCAATGGGCACCGAGGTTATTTATGGTTTCAATCTTGAATTACTCCTTGATCACACTCCGATGCTGCCCATTGACTAAGAAGATCCTGAAGTAAGAACTAGAGCTTCATCCATTTAATAGATTTACCAATGAGTCGCCTAGCACATTGATCGAGTTGCTAGAAAACTAAAGGAGAAAGGTAAAGGAAGGATGACTATGCAATTTCAGCCCGATAACTAAGTATGGCTACACTCAAGCAAGGAAAGGTTTCCAAATAAGAGGAAGAACAAGCTATTTACCAGAGCTGACGGACCATTCAAGATCTTTTAGAAGATTAATGACAACGTTTACCAATTAGAGTTGTGAGAGGACTTTGGAGTGTTTGATGTGCTCAATGTTGCCTACCTTAGTCCCTACTGATCCAATGAAGGCTTAGATGAGAACCAGCCAAATTTGATCCTAAACCCTAGTTGACTCGGCTGGGATGATAGGAATCAAACCCTGGACCTTTAACTTAAGCTCGAGCGTGAGGACTTGAGGGACTGGCAAAGCTAATTCTACTATTCTAGCCAACTCCTACTGAGGCTAAGTTGATCCTTATTACCGACTGACTCCATATGCCAAGGCGAGTAACTTCTCATCTCTCAATAGTCGAGTGTTGACCTAAAGTATGCTCCAATGATTGTTCGATCCTTCATATGTCTGCTCGGTCATGACCGTGCTAACCTCCAGCTTGATAGTATGGTACCGAGAATCCCAATGTACATTTGCACTCGCTACTTCTTGAGAAGACCCTTAGGTCTGTTTGATACCTTGGCTTCGCAGTTACTAACCTAATTGTATAGTTTGCTTACTTTTACTAGAAAGTCACCCATTCATAGAGATCCACGTATTTGAGCAATCTATGATAGAATCTTCTATACAAGATCAACATTTTTCTTGATTTCCTCTTTATGCCTTTTTCCATTCTTTGTATATTACATTTTTAGGACTTTACCTTTTTTATCTATTTCTGTTTATAGTTGCCTAATATTTCAGGTATAAATGTCAATAATAAATGTAGTTGCATCATCTTACACTTGATATTGAATATACTTCTTGGTGCAAATCGTGACTAAGAATAGACAAGGTTGGTTGTTGGATGAGTCTAAGTTTACAGAAAACTCGAAAAGAGTTAATGGGAAAAGGTACGAAAGGGAGAAAACGAAGAATGAAAATAGTAAGCAAAACCTACGAACAGCTCTAGAGGATATAATATACCAATAAAACTTTTGAAGACTCACAGTACAATTTGATATAATGTATGAATTAGTCCAATGAGGTTACTCGCCACCTAATCTTACTTAAGAGAAAAGATAAGAGTGATGTCGAGAGTAAACAAACAATGTTTATGCAAAGAAGAAAGTATTTAATTGTATGGAAGGTAATTTGATCTGTTATAGCTATAAGTATAAGGGTATTTATATTCGTAAGTTAGGGTAACTTAAGGTAACTTGCTTAAAAGGGAAAAGACAATAAGGACATTTCCTATAAAAGCAATGTACACGATATAAAAGGGTAAAAAAGTGAATATATAAGGAAAATAATTATTAGTGCTCATATTTTACATATTATATTGTATACGTAGCGATGTTGTATTAGTGAGGTTTTTAGGAGATGCAGACAAAAAGTATGGACAGATGGGTTTATTTGAGTACGGATGACTTAGTTAGTCTGGCTTCTCTATCTCTCAGCTTTTTGGCCAGGATGATGCCGAGTGATAGGTCGGCTCGGCACTAGAGCATAATCATAAACTCAGCATACCATAGAATAATGGGCGGTCATATGGCACGGCATTAAAGGTGATTCGGCAAAAAAGTACTCGGCTTCAGCAGAGGTTGGTTGGAACATAAGGATTCGTCATGTTAGCCCCTCTAGTCCTCGGGCTCAGCTGCGGGTCAAAGGTCCCGTAGCTTGATTCCCATCATTCTCCTTTTAGAGAGCATTATTCTTTATTGTTTATTTCACTCTTATCTTAACCTTTAAGCAAGGCTAAGTGATGAGTACCTTCATCAGACCAGCTTATGCATTATATCAAGTTGAGTCATGAGTCTTCAATACTTCGTCGGTGCATCATATTCTCGGAGTAGATAGAGGGTTTTGCTTGTTTTATTTTCATTGTTGCTTGCATGATCCTTTTTCCATCTCCATTTTTAAGCTTTCTATAAGCTTGGACTCACTCTGATGCTATTGCCCTTGTCTACTTTCAGTGTTGGCGTATCGTAAGTAGTGTCATTTCCACTGACCAGAAGTGATCAATAAGGAAAATGATATGGTCAAATTGATATGATCGTGTTGCAAACTGTATCACATACCATATCTCAGTAAGTTAAGTTTTTCTCCTCTATTTCATATATTCCTTTATTACATCAAAAGTAGACCTCTTTAGTGCTTTATTAAGTAAATTTAAAGAGAATTAAATGGTATAAAAGTGAGTTTTAACTAAGGAGAAATCACTTATTTAAGATTTAAGGAGTTTAATGTATATTTAATGTTTTTAGGTTCTAAAGTCAGGTATAGTTTGTTGGTAATGGGTTGTAACAATCCAAGTGCGTAATATGTGCCTGATGTATGTGAGTGTTAGGATAGCAAATTTAAAATGAACTAAATTTATATTCTATTAAATTATCTTTTTGCTGCTTGTGCTTAGCTCATCCTAAGGGCCTGTAGTAGTAGATCCTTAGGGGGTGACCTTAATGATTCATATGATGTGTTGTCTCTTGTGAAATCTCACTTAGAAATGCTTTGGGGTTCTTGAAGAGGCATGCCCAACGTTAAGTTATAGAGGGATTCAAAGAGGTACCCTTAAATGCCAGGTTGTGATACGAATTGTGTTGTGATTGGGTTATGAGGATCACGATAGTATGTTGTGTGACCGACTTAAAATCAAAGACAATTAAATAAATTGTGCAAACTATTTGTTTTGCATTTAAATGCATGTAAATATATTTTACTTGATCACGTGTATGTAGTTGTGTGTTACATACTCAACTTTGTCTCACCTTTTCATTTCTTTTTTCCCCAACTACAAGTCAAAATGATGTCTATAGATATTGTAGTTATAGAGATTTTGCCAGTTGTGAGAGTAATGGATTGAGGATTGGAAAGGTAATTAATTATTACTACCTAGATGATGGTTATGGAGACTATTATTATAATGATATTTAACAAAATTAGGGATATTAATTAGGATTGAAATAGAAACCGTTGTTGAGACTCGTTTTGTGTTGCAATTGTTTGTTGGAACTAAGTCATTTGATTTTATGTATGCTATTTCCATTATGAGAGACAAGAGAATCATTTAATTTTGTTGGTACTTATGAAGTATTTACTGAGGAATTTGAATATTACGAATATTGATGTTAAGTTTGAGATATTCATTAGTGGTTTTAGAGCCTGATGTGTTAATAGAGGATTAGGGATATGTGGTAATCTCTGGCTTTCTAAGTTTTAGGCCATTACAATTGGCTAACTCGGAAAACAGCTTAGTACTTGACTACTCTGGGGTCTTAAGCTCAGGGGTCATCTTAACCAAGATCAATGTTCATCACTTTAGGCATTCAAAGTACGGTAAACCCGGGTTAGAGATGGAATCTTAATCTCTTAATGGTTCTTGAGTTAAGATATGTTAGGTGAGTCTGTGTAAACCCTTAGCTCGGCTCCTTATGATCGGGTGGTGGTGTTGATTCCTATCATATACAGGTGTGCCTAATAGCTTAGTGACGTGTGTCAAACACATTAAATGCACTAAAATCAATGCGCACAAGAAAATCAAATTAAAGGTACTCAAGTAAGCTACAATGCTTTGGATTCGGCATCTCATCACATGACAAAGTCACTTTAATTTGGCTAACTCCATAATCAATTTAATACAGCTTGGTTCAAGGGGTAAAAGTCTAATGCAGCTCGGAAATTCACTTACCTAGCACATCCCTTAGCATACCGGTTAGTAAAGGCTCTTTGTAGTCTCCTCTACCTTATGATTCTCAAAGCACAGGATTGGTCTAGCTTAGATAGCTTGTCTGATTATGTTAGTTTCAATACTAGTCGATTTGATCTATCCTACTATCTTTCTATCCTAACTAAACAAGGCAAGTGCACCTACCATTTTGTAGAGTATATTGGATACTAATTAAGTGTCAATCTTACAGAGACTAAAAATATTACTACTTCTCCTTATCTTTATTATCTGATGATCAAAGCAATGCTATGAACTAAAATAAAAACACATAGAAACGCCAATTTAAATAAAATTTAATGAAAATGAAAGCAATAATAAAAATCACTTAATTCATAATTTCTTGAATTCCCATAAAAATAACTTTGTAACTTATCGTGTTCTTGGATGGTGAAAATTCCTAATTTATACTAATACCACTTTTAAGGATATTAACACCCAATCATCTGTTGATTAATTAGAATTTCTTCCTAATTGAAACCCCCAGATGGCATTATTGATATGTAAATTCCACTATTTAGTTTGACTCTTATCTTGAGGATTTATTATGTGGTTTTATTTTTAAGATTACATGTAACTCTTTCCAATTATATACATACATACATATACACACATACACATATATATAATATCGAATGACTTTGAATCAATAGCTAACAATATTAATTCAAATAAAATGAAAACACATAACTGGATCATAAGAAATGATAATTTAAAATAAAGGAAATTTGATTACATGGCATTTTTTGAGTTCATCTAAAGCGTTATAGTAACCAAATAAAGATGAAACAACAAAAAGATAAAAGAAAATTCTAAAGACATGGGAAAAGGAAAACCCCAAGAAAACTCTTAGTTTGCATCTTGATTCTTCAAAACCTTAGCTTTGGATACTCTTTCTTGATCCAAAAGAGTCCAATCAAAACCTCTTGAGAAAATCTCAAAAGGTTCTCAAAAAGCCTTTAAATAGTTGAGTGAAGCTTGTAAGAAAAAGATAAAGATTCACTTTTGTCAAGCATGTCTGCGAGGGTGATTAAGACTGTACTTCCCCTCCATGATATCCTTTAATCTCTATGTTAAATTATTCATCTAATGCACATATTCGCGGGGAGAAATCATGGGCATGAACCTCCACCGTTGATGGGAATCAAGTTACAGGGCTTTTGACCTACAGTTGAGCCCGAGGACTAAAGGGGCTGGTACGACGAATCCTTATATTCCAACCAACTCTTGCCGAGGCCGAGTACTTCTTTGCTGAATTACCTTTAATGCCGTGTTGTATGACCGCCTATTATTCTGTGGTATGCGGAGTTGATGATTATGCTCTAGTGCCGAGTTGACCTATTACTCGGCATCATCCTTATTGAGAAGTTGAGAGATTGAGAATCCGAACTGATTAAGCCATCTCTGCTCGGACAAGCTCATCTGTTTGTACTTTTTGTTCGCATCTCCTAATAACCTTGTTAATACAGCATCGCCATGTGTATAGTATCATATATAGAATTTGTAGCACCAATGATTGTTTTCCTTGTATATTCACTTTTTTACCCTTTTGTATTGTGTACATTGCTTCCTTAGGAAATATCTTTATTGTCTTTTCTCTTTTGGGCAAGTTGTCCTAACTTATGGGTATAAATATCCTTGTATTTATAGCTGTAACATATTAGATTACCTTTAATATACTTGAGTACTTTCTTCCCTATGTAAACACTGTTTGTTTACTCTCGGCGTCACTCTTATCATTTCCCTTAAGAAAGGTTAGGTGGCGAGTAATCTCATTGGATTAATTTATGCGTCATATCTAATTGTGTCGTGAATCCTCAAAAGTTCCATTGGTGTGACATATCTGCTGGAGCTGTTCGTAGATTTTGCTTACTGTTTTCATTCTTTGCTTTCTCCCATTCGTACTTGTCCCCATTAACTCTTTTCAAGATTTTTGCAAGCTTGGACCCATCCAGCGATCGGCCTTGTCTACTCTTGGTTATAGTTCGCACATCTTGGTATTAGAGCGGAGGTTTTGTGTGAGCTGTAGTTAGTTCTTCTTGAGTTCTGTTATACTCTGTTTTGCATGTGAAAAACAAAGTTAGTTACCATGTTATTTGACTACTGTGTTATTAGCTGTTCACTTTCTAAAGCGTTTGTTTAAATTTTGAATTTATGAGGAAAAATGATAGACCTAAGTATGAATGTTAGTGCTAGTGATGATAGTAGAGTTGTCTACTATAGATGACAATCTCAGGGAACTCCTAAAAGCACCAACGAGAGACTTGATGAGATAGCTAACCTCTTGGTAGATTTGACTCGAGCTGTTCATACCCTGTCTTGTTGACCTACTGAAGTCACACAAAACACTCCATAAGTTGCTCAACCTGTTAAAGGTTAGAACCTAGTTTGACTAGTTTTAGGTGGAGAAGTTGGCGGATGAGTAAGGCGAAGGATTGACTTGAAAGAGCTTAATGAGGAGGAAGAAGAGTATTTTGAAGAGGAGCGTATATGAGCTCCCATAGCATTTGACCATGTGAAGCTTCAGATTCTGAGTTTCAATAGATGTGGGAATGTTGACGAGTATCTGGATTAGGAAGAGAAGGTGGAGCATGTGTTTGATTACTATCAATATGAGGATTATGAGAAAGTGAGGACTGCTACTATTGAATTCTCCGGATATGCCACCATATGGTAGAAGAATTTTCATGAGAAGAAGAGAGGGGTATTGAGAGATTAACACTTGATTTGAGATGAAGAGGGTACTAAAAAACAAATTCGTATTGGAAACATATCTCCAAGATACTTTCACTCAACTTTAGGAGTTGAGATAAGGAGGTTGAACTGTTAATGAGTATGTTTAAGAATTTCAAATGCTTATGATGCGTTGCGAAGCAGAGGAACCATTAGCTTAAATAGTTTCAAGATTTGTTACTGGGTTGAGAAGAGACATTCGAGATATTGTGGAGCTCCAACGATTTAACGATTTGATACAATAGATGAAGCTGTTAGGATTGCCCGGCGAGTGGAGAGGCAAAGAAGGAGCCGAGTAACGACTAGAATATCGACTAGTTGATTAGGACAGGCAAGTTATCGAGCTTAGTCTAGTATCGAGTCGAGCTGAAGAGTTGATGTTAAAGTTGAGCAGAAAGGCCGAACCAAACTTATGAGAAGGGGCAAGGGTTTAGTAGGAAGATGAGCTAGATCAAGTGCTTTAAGTATTAAGGGTTCGGACATATGGCTGCTCAGTACTTGAACCGATGGACAATGGTCATTAAAGGAGACATCCCGAAGCTAGAAGTAGAGAGCATGGATGAGGAACTCGAAGATGAGGAGGTTCTTACCGAGAAAGAGAATGTTGAGAAAGAACTGATTAAGGAGGACGTGTTTCCTAATGACTTAGACCAGTTACTTATGGTTGTCTGATGATTGATGAGCGTGGAACCCTTATGAGAGGAGGAGTGGAGAGAGAATTTGTTTTATACCACCTGTAAGGTGAATGATCAGATGTGTGCTCTCATTGTGGATAGTGGAAGTTATAACAATGTAGCATTGGTCGATCTTGTTTCCAAACTGAAGCTGTTAACTGTTGCACATCCTATGCCAGACAGGTTGCACTGGTTGAGTGAGAAAGGAGTATTACATGTCATTCAGTAGATACTGTTATCGATCACTATAGGGAATTACTTTGATTAGATCCTCTATGACGTATTGCCTACGTGCGCTTCCTACGTGTTGCTGGGTAGGCTGTGGTTGTTTAATAGGAGAGTTATACATGATGGCTACAGGAATACGTATATGTTCAGGAAGGATGACTGGAAGATCACGTTGAATTCGATGCTGCCGAGAGGAGTTAACAAGTTGCAGATGAAATTTGCTTGTGGATCGAAGAAGGCTCTAGTAATGAGTAGAGCCGAACTCTTAGAGGCCATCAATGTTGACGAACCGACCCTATTGTTGGTCAGGTGACTATTGGAAATGAATGAGCGGGGTGAGCTTCCTTAGGAAATCAAGGAGTTGCTTAATGACTATGTTGATCTATTCCCAGAATAGTTACCTGAAGGGTTACCCCCAACTTAAGACATAGAGCATTGCATTGACTTAGTACTCGGCGCTACACTGTCGAATAAGCCAGCTTATCGGATGAATCTTGACTAGGCTTCTAAACTCCAACGTCAAGTTAATGAGTTGCTGGAGAGAGGTTATGTGAGAGAGAGTCTCAGCTCTTGCATTATGCCTGCACTTTTAGTGCCGAAGAAGGATGGAACTTGGTGGATGTGCATTGACAGTCGAGCCGTAAACAAAATTACGATCAAATATAGGTATCCGATCCTGAGGTTAAAAGACATGTTGGATGAACTGAGTGGAGCTAAGATTTTCAGTAAGATTGATCTCAAGTTTGGCTACCATCAAATCCGCATGAGGTTAGGAGACGAGTGGAAGACTGCATTCAAGATTTGACATGGACTTTACGTGTGGATGGTTGTGCCCTTCGGCTTGTCAAATGCTCTAAGCACTTTCATGAGACTTATGAACCATGTGCTGAGACATCTCATTGGGAAGTATGTTATGGTGTACTTTGACGATATCTTGGTTTACAATGCTGACATGCCGAGTTACTATGAACATCGTAGAGCAGTTTTGGATATCCTTTGTGCCGAGAGACTATTTGGAAATTTAAAGAAATATTTCTTCTACTAGGAGGAAGTGGTATTCTTAAGGTATGTAGTTAGTGGAGGGAGCTTGCAAGTCGATGATGAGAAGATCAAAGCAATTGTTGAGCGGCCAACTCTTACTACTTGTACCGATGTAAGGAGTTTCCACGGACTGGCTTCATTTTACAGAAAGTTTATCAGGAATTTCAGCACCATCACCGTACCACTCACTGAGCTAACAAAGAAGAACATCGACTTCCGATGAGGAGAAAAGGAGGAGATGAGTTTTGCTGACGTAAAAGAAAGATTGACCTCCACCTTGGTGTCAGTATTGCCTGACTTTAACAAAATTTTTGAGCTGGAATGTGACGCATGAGGTGTTAGAAGAGGCACTGTCTTGATGAAGGAGGGCTAACCAATTGCCTTCTATAGTGAGAAGCTCTGAGGATCATAGTTGAATTACTCCATGTATGACAAGGAACTTTTGGCACTGATTCGGGTAATGCAAGTGTGGCAACATTACTTATTGTCGAGAGAATTTGTCATATATACTAACCATGAATTGCTGAGGTATCTTTGAAGTCAGACCAAGTTGTCAAAACGGCAGGTGAGATGGGTTGAATTCCTTGAGGGATTCAATTTTGTAATTAAATACAAGCAGGGAAAGAGCAACGTAGTTGCAGATGCTCTTTCGAGGAGACATGCACTTTGATCAGAACTATAGACCAGGCTGTTTGGTTTTGCGAGTATTAAAGAACACTCCAAGGATCTACACTTTGGACCAATAATTTCACAATGCATAGATGGGAGGACAGTGGACGAGTATTATGTGGAGGATGGCTACTTGTTTCGAGAGGGGAAACTGTACGTGCCGACTTGTTCTTTACGGGAATTATTAATTAGGGAAGCTCATAGCGGAAGACTCTTCGAACACTTTGGGGAGAGGAGGACCAATGAACTATTGAATGGCCGATTCTTTTGGTCAAGAATGTGAAAAGATGTGTACCGAGTTGTCGAAAGCTATACTGTATACAAAAAGGCCAAGTGCTGAGCCGAACAAGGGAAAGCAATGCCTTTACCTGTTTTGATGAGGTTGTAGATTGAATTGAGTATGGACTTTGTTTTCGGACTGCCACGAACTGCCCAAGGCAAAGATTTTGTAATGATCGTCGTGGGTCAGTTTAGTAAGATGGCACACTTTGTGCCTTGCATTGAAACTAGCGATGCTTTGGCTATTGCTTCTCTTTTCTTACAGGAGATTGTGCGGATACACGTCGTACTGAGAAGTATAGTTTCTGAAAGAGACATGAAGTTCTTGATCCATTTCTGGAGAACTTTACGGCGTCGGCTAGGAACCAAATTACTCTTCAGTACCTCATATCACCCCTAAATTGACAGCTAAACAAAGGTGGTTAATCATACTTTGGGGTCATTGCTCCGAGCTGCAGTGGGCAAGAACTTAGCTAATTGGGATGTTTGTTTGCCAATGGTTGAGTTTGCCTATAACCGAACCGCACATGACACCACTAAGTAGACCTCCTTCTAGGTGGTCTATAGATCTAATCTCAAGTTGCTCATCGACCCCGCCCCTGTACCAGCACCTGCGCAAGAGGACCCTGATGCTTCGGCCAGAGCACAATCTCTTTAGTACATCTATGACAAAGTCACTTGGTACATCAACTAAGCTACCAGAAGAATGCGAGAAAAGACCAAGGGTAGGTTGGCTAAACAATTTCAGCTATGAGACTTGGTATGGCTACACCTCAGCAAGGAATGGTTCCCGAACAAAAGGAAGAAGAAATTATCTACAAGAACGGAATGACCTTTCAGAATCCTCTAGAAAATTATTGACAATGCCTACGGGTTGGAATTGCTTGAGGACTATGGGATTTCTAATGCCTTCAACATTATCGACCTCAGTCCATATTACCCTGACGGAGAACTGAGCGAATAGCATTCGGATTTGATCCTAAATTTAAAACAACTTGGAGGGAATGATGGGAATCAAGCTACGAGACTTCTGACCTACAGTTGAGCCCAAGGATTAGAGGGGTTGGCACGACGAATCCTTATGTTCTGACCAACCCCTACCAAGGTCGAGTACTTCCTTGCTGAGTCACCTTTAATGTTATACCGTATGACCGCTTATTAATCTGTGGAATGTTGAGTTGATGATTACGCTCTAACGCCGAGTCGACCTATCACTCAACATCATCCTTACCAAAAAGCCGAGAGATTGAGAATCTGACTTGACTAAGCCATCCCTACTCGGATAAGCCCATCTGTTCATATTTTTTGTCTGCATCTCCTAACAATCTCGCTATTGCAGCATTGATATGTATACAGTATCGTATGTAGAATCTGTAACACCAATGATTATTTTCCTTGTATTTTCATTTCTTTTTACCCTTTTGTATTATGTACATTGCTTCTTTAGGAAATTTCCTTATTGTCTTTTCCCTTTTGGGCAAGTTGCCCTAACTTACGGGTATGAATACCCTTGTACTTATAGTTATAACAGATCAAATTATCTTCAATACACTTGAATACTTTCTTCTTTATGTAAACACTGTTTGTTTACTTTTAGCATCATTCTTATCCTTTCCCTTAAGTAAGGTTAGGTAGCGAGTAATCTTATTGAACCAATTCGTGTGTCATATCGAATTGTGCCGTGAGTCCTCGGATGTTCTATTGGTACGTCATATCCTTTGGAGCTGTTCGTGAGTTTTGCTTATTGTTTTCATTCTTCGCTTCTTCCCTTTCGTACCTTTTTCCATTAACTCTTTTCGAGCTTTCTGCAAGCTTGGACCTATTTAGCGACCGGCCTTATTTGTTCTTGGTGATGGTTCACACCAATTGTACTCTTCTCTAGTAACTCAATCTTGCTTTTAAGAATTATAAGCAAGAATCAGGGTTGAAGATCTGGATTACGAACTTCATTAATGCTTCATAACTTCTTCTATTTAGCTTCAAATCCCTTGAAACTTGACTGAATTCTTCATAAATAGCTCTTCAATCTTAAAATAAAAATACAAACCAATTGAATAGAAAAATCAACTATAATTCCAATAAAATCTATAAAAACATATAAATGTTACCTATAAAATGAGTATAGTTAAGCATCTATCATTGATTGCTTAGCTACTCGACTCTAGTTGAAGCTCTAACCTATTGATAACTCTGGTTCATTTGCAAGCATGTAAGCAGCTTGTCTTGAGACTTTGGGGACCCTGTTAAGAGCTACTTTCCCTCTTGACTTATCACCAATGAGAGTAAGGGAAAGTGTTAATTAGCTATTGTAGATGTGGGCTTCTAAGTTCACGTTGATCTCTTTAAAGTGGGGGTTGAGATTTGGGACCCTAGATTGACCTCATTGGAGCCTAGGTTAAGCTTCCTAAGGCTTGGTCGACCTAGCTAAAATCCATACTAAGTCCTTAGCTATAGGATGACTTCGCCATGTATAGGTCGAGCTCCCAAAGCTTAATCGACCTCATCAAGGACCTTATCTTCATCCTATTTCATGGAGCCTAGGCTTTCAAGCTTAAACAGATCAAGTTCAGCTTGTGTAGACATCTCATTTTTGCTCTTACTATAATTTTTAAGTTTTTTTTTTTTAAGAATAGGGAAAAGGATCCTAATTTAGAAAAGTACAAAAAAATAGAAAATTTAGAAAAAACAAAAAAAAAAATAGAAAATCTAGAAAATTAAAAACGAAGAGTACAAAAAAATAGAAAATATATATATATAAAAAGAAGAAGTAGATAATTTAAAATATAATGGGATATTTTAATAGCTTTAGCATGTAGTTCTTAAATAACAAAGAGAATTTTTGGCCTTAGGCCTAGATTTAAATCTAATCTGGGCCAACCTAATTCATATATATAATTTGATTGCATCTATGGATAAGGTACAGGCCAATAGTCTAACGGTAATATATTTGGGCTTGCATTGTGATTGAACGAAGGTCTTAGGTTTGATTCTTACAAAGGGTACAATAAGCCTTTTATTTATTTATTATTATTATTTTCTCTACTACATGTTAAACCATGTATCTTGCAAAGACACATGGCACAACACCACTAGTCAGTGCAGTTGAAGTGGTGCCACGTCAGCATTTATTTCTTCCTCTTTCCTTCTTTTTTCCTTCCTTTCCTTTCTTTTCCCAGTGTAATTCCAAGCTGTTGTGGTCACTTTGTAGCCATTTTTCATTAATCTTTCTTTGTGATTTTACCAATTTAAAGGTGAAAGCACGAAGTTTGCATAGGATATTATGAATGAGGAGTAAACATAAGTTCAAATTCAATCATTAGGAGAGTTAAAATGAGAATGGAAAATCAAGAAAAACATAAAATTACAAATTTTCCTCCAATTTAGATTTGCTCAAATCAAGCTTCAACATTAAAAATCGAAGCTTCCAATTAATGTTTTAAGTAAGAATGAAGCTCCATGGAAATTTGACCAAAGATTTAAGTTGATTTGCAATTAAATCCATCAAACTTTGAATCAAAAGGAATCAAACCCATTAATTCATTTTGCAAATTTGCTCTGATTATTGACTTTCCTTGCTTGTTTAAACCTTGAGGACTGTAAATAGTCTTGTGGGGATTCATTTTGGAGATCAAGAATCACTTGACATCCTTCCTATAAGTTCGAATTTGAATTTTCTCTCTCTAAGAAACCTAATTTGTATGCTATACTCTCTCTCTAGCCTTTCCTTCTCCTTTCATGCTGTTGAAGCTCGAAACTACCATCAATATAATCCGCAAGCTTGTAGCTTTTGATAGCTACTGCTCCCACTAGCTATCGTGACCTTTAATGCCTTCAACCACCAAACCCCACACGCGACCACCATCATCTGAAAACTATTGCTATACCTATCTTCAATGAAACTAGCCCCATGGATGAACTCGTGTTGGTCGAAAATCTAATACCCTATCTCCCTTTCGAACCCAGCAACCATCGCGTACAGCAATCAACTCCACCATTGCCACCTAAGTGTTGACCATAGTTAAAAGTCCACCTTTGGTTAAAGCACACTTTCTAGCCCTCTTATCTCCAATAAAACCCTTATAAAAGAGGTATTTCTCATTTACTTTGGTGGCCCAAACAATTAAGGACCTTAGGGTGGGGAGCCATTATGTAAGTTCCGGGTGTAGTGCGACAACCATTGCTTCAGGCTAATTAGGTTATTCTACTTAAATTTTGATGTAACAATGAAACCATTTTTTTGAAAATGTGTGAGGTTACAGAGTTTAAGGATCTTTAGACCCCACCCTTTCTTCATCCATAATCTTTTCTAGACTAGCGAATAACTAATAAAACGGCATAATAATGAAAAAAAAAGGAAGAAGAGACAAAAATTGGAGTTCCTTCTCCCTGTATTTTATGTTATTTTTTTCCTGGAATCCATGTACATAGGAGATTTTTTTTATAAATATAATTTAGATGTAAATATTTTCCCTTTTCTTTGTAATTTACAAATTCCTTGTGATCTTTCAAAAATGGCCAGTTCATCCAACACTAGAGTCCTCGCCAAAGAGATTTACATCCACAAGCCCACAAACTCGAATCCCATACTTGATTGATGGTTCCAAGCCTTTAACCCAAGAGAGCAGGAGTTCATTACCAATAAGATTAGGCCCATATTCTCACTACCCAAGATTAATGTTAATGCCACATTAGTGAGGGCCTAGGCACATTTCTTGGAACCTAAAGAAGTTGCATTTCACCTTAGGCTACACTTGATCAACTTTTCTTTAGAAGAATATACTTAGCTACTTCAAGCCCTTCCTTTGGATGAAATATATGTTCCAAAGCTTAATTTCGGCCTAGCCAACATGTTCTCTAAATTTTTGGGGATCCATAAGTCCGAAATGAATGAGGCCTTAAGTAACTGCAGCAACTATGCTATTAAGATATGGGACTTGATCTATTGGTTCCAAACTGAACCTAACTCCAACAAACAGCCTCTATTTTTTGGTAATTGGAGGGAAAATCGGATTAAGGCCTGCATATTAGCAGCATTTGCCACCATTTTATTTCCAAGTGGGTCTTTTCTCATTCACTTTAGGGTTGCAGAGTTAATGGCTCAATTTTAGGAAGGGAAGTCCTATATCCATGCCTTACATGCTGAATAGATAAGGAACCTTAACTTCCTTAAGAAAAAAGGTTGCAGGGATCTTAAGTCAAGCATGGCACTGTTAATGGTATGGTTTGATAGCTACATCAAATGCTTCAAGTTAGATTTAATAAGAGGTACATTTGCTCATAAGATTGATCTTATTGACTCTTTTATTGCTAAGATTAAGTTATCAGAAGGTGTCTTTACCCTTCTTTGGATAGAAGTTCTACAAGATTTTTGAGTTGAGGACATACTATGGACTACTAGATGGAGCAATTACACTAGTCATATTGGTTTGTAAGAACTATCATACTATACCATTGATAGGAATGAATTGTTGTACAAGCTACTATCTATTTAACATGGTGAGGCAATTTAGAGGCATCCGGGACATAGTTCACAAGCCTTTATTGGAGCCATTTACTCTTAACCTTGAAGAGACTCACTCCTTAGAAAAGGTATCTACACTTCTCAAAATTAAAGCTTGGTGGGACATTAGGACTATAAGCTTTAATATTGATTTAAGCAAATTAATGGGCAAAGTGGACAAATACAGGGTTACCATTGAGTATCTATATGATCAATTGCATAAGGCAGGCATGATACAATATCGAACACCGGAAGTCCTTTAACCTGCACCCATAAATCCAAACTCTAAAATGATGACCTACATGGATCAAGTAAAGGCTCGTATAGAGGTCATTTATGATGAAAAAGACATGTGGGAAAACCTTTTGTGGGAGTCCATGTAACGATCTTGTGCTTTGGAGCACCAACTGAAGATGGCTTAAAAGAAGATCCAAGAATTTGAGGAAGTAACTAGGCCTTGTTAAAAGAAAGGTAAAGTAATAGCAGTCAAGAAAGCATCATTTGGCCAATAGAAGAAAAAAAGATTAGTTTAAGATGCTCTATAATTTTCTTTTCTATTCTATTGTAAACTTTAAAAGTTAAGAAATAACCAATAAATTTGCTGTCTTGTTAATTAATTGCCGATCCTTTTCTTTGCATCTATGTAGCATACTTGCATTTTTCTTACTGACTTGTTTACTTATTTCATTTCCTTATCTTCTAAAACAAAAAATAATGTGTGTGCTAACTTGTTAAGAAGTTTTCTTAAAATAGGTTGCAAAGATAGCTCCCAAATATTAAGCTTTCCAAAGAAGTTTGATCTAAACTCGCTATCAAATCAAAATGGCTAACCAAGGAAATGACAATATTAACACCAAAGATGACAACAATAGTGTTAACCTCGAAAATATCAACCCTACTGAGCTGAGGTTTCACTCTTTCGAGTGACCAGTAGGAAAAAATTGCAGATCAGTTGGGTTTCCTCGCTGATAGTATCGCTTTACTTAGACCCACAACGCCATCAAATGAAGAAAACTCTAAGGCCCGTTATGGAAAGAATGTCGGAGTCCCACCCCTTGAAGTAGAAGAGAGCTATCTTAAAGTTAACTCGACCTTTGAAACTTTCAAATTAGAAGAGTTTTATCTAAAGGTCAACTCAACTTTTGAACCTAATACCTACTCATTCCTAATCAACACGAAGTTGGTTAACATAAAAGCCAATCAAGATTGATTGAAAGAATTGGAGAGGAAGTTGACCCAATAGATTGCTGAGCAAATGGAAACGCTCAAAGGTTATGATGGTTTCAAGCAAGTTCGTATCACAGGCTTCTTTGCTTATGATTATTGAAATTTCCTTGAAAAATTTAAGGTATTAGATTTTGAAAAATACAATAGGACTGGTTGCCCTAAACTATACACCAAGTTGTACGTGTGAAATATGGGCAAGTACGTACAATATGATCAACTGATGGTACAAACTTTTCAAGGCAGCTTAACAAGCCTTGCTTTGACTTGGTATGCTCAATTAGATCTGAATCAAGTGAACACATGCGAGAAACTTGTTAGGGCATTTTATGAATAGTATAAGTTTAATGTTGAAGTGGTACTGACCATGATGGATTGGTTGCCTTACGGAAAAAGAACAATGAGTCATTTAAAGAGTACGCCTAAAGATGGAGGTCCCTAGTTGTAAGGGTATCTACTTCTATAACCGAAAAGGAGCTAACCTCTACCTTTATTAATACTCTAGAAAGGCCTTACTTCTCCTACTTGATTGGGTAGGCCTCTTCTAGCTTCGTAAAAGTAGTAGCTATAGGGTGCAGAATTAAAAGTGTTGTCTCTTCTAGCAAACTTTAAGAGCCATCAGATAAAAGACCACCCTCTGCAAAGCCAACTACTAGCAAGCCTAAAGAAGTTACTATCGATATGGTAAATTCGAACATTAGACGCAATACTCAAGTAGCTTTTAGAACAAACCCACCACAAGCTTAGTAATAATTCTGAAGATAGCCTTAGGCCAATAGGGACCTAAGATAGTTCACTAAGATATCGGTTTCCCTTAGCCAGGTTCTCGAAAAGCTAAAGAAAGATAATTTGATTTATTTTGAGCTTCCTAGCAAAAGATATAGGCTGAGGATTTTTTATCTTAATGTAAAGTATCAATATCACTTGGGGGCAAGTAGGTCATTTGACCGATTCATGCTAGACTTAATCATCAAAGTGACTACACCAGAACCACCTTTGGCACCCCTTTGAGCTTATGTTTTCTATTTTGTATAGGTTCTCTACAACCTACCAAGTTTAGCACTAACTTTACATAATTATACCATCAACAACAAGGATTAACCACAACTGCTAAGGTTGTATATTTTCCTTTGCATTACTCATTAGCAAATCTACCAACAGCTATTCTAAAGACAAGTCATGAATGGAAAATAACCTATTTCTGTGATAATTGATAGTGCGGGCTCCATGTATACTACTATAATGCAAGTTTGGCCTTATGTAACACATTGGCTTTATGCATGGTACCTCAAACATAATGATGTTTTGAATGTCCATAATAAGAAGTTTCTCACAGAATTGAGGATGCATATGTATGGCCAAATGATGATAGAGGATTTTGAGCAAAGATGGGCAGTGGCAGTTATAAGCACAATTCCACGAGAACACATTGGTGGAAATGATGTATAAAATAGGTATACATGGGTGAAGCTCACATTTAAGGCTAGCTTTGGGGTAAGTTGTGCACTACTCAACATTGTGAATCCACTAATATGAGGATAAAGAGATTTTAATTGAAAAGCTTTAAATTATACGAGTTTATTGAAAGTTTTAATAGGGTAGTCGATAACCTTTAGCATTAGGAGATCATTATTGATAACAAAAATGATTATTTACAACCTATGCTTCTATTACTAACTTTTAAACTGATTTGCAAAATTATTAGATTTTTGGTAATACTATTTAATTATGGTGAAAGTTCATAATCTTGCCATCCACTGCAACTTAGTTTGTTTGTTTTTTTTTTTACGTAATTGATAACATTTTTGGTATTACTATGTGATCGTAGTAAATGTACAAATTTATGTGCTCTTACTAACATTGATTCTCAATTTAGTAAAATTACCTTACTTCTGGTAATAGCATTTTAATATGGTAAAACTAGTTATCTACTTTGTTGATCAAGACTTATTTTTATGTCATTTAATGGTGACTTATCTATTATAACATACAACTTTAGAAGTTTTTGTTCAAGAGACATGGCGTTTTCTTACATTTTTTCAAAAGCTTTTTAGGTTAATGTACTCTTTTTAGTGGTACATTTTTCTTTTAATAGTACTTCTTTAGTGTCTTGTAGTACCTTAATTTGGTTTTTAAATGGAGTCTCTTCAGTAGTAATTTTTAGTCTTAAGAATTTTATCAAAAGTTACCATTAGCTTAGGAAGAAGGTAATATTTTAGAGGGGTATATTACTAAAAGTTAACAATAAAAAGGCATTATTAAACGAACCATTTTCTATCAAAAGAGTTATATATTTTGTTCCATAATTGAATTCTAAAACTAATGTTAGCTTTTGAGAAATATATTAATTACCAAAAATCAACACTAAAGAGGCACTATTGAAAGGAAAAAGTAGTATTGGAGAATTTTGCTATCAAAAGTTAATATCAAAGAGACGTTATTAGAGCAAAAGGTAAATTAAAACTTTGAATTCACTGATAGCTTTTTAGAAAATAGTAATGATCGAAATTAACAATGAAGAGATACTATTAAAAGAAATAGGCAATACCAAAGAGGTATGTTACTAAAAATAACACCAATAACTTGATTAGCTAGGTCGAAATTAAATGAAATAGAGAGAAATGGGTGAAAAACAGTGGAAATTTTGTGTTTGGCAATCTAGATAAAAGTGAAAATATAAGTAAATGGATGGAAACGAGTGGTGAGTTTCTCACTTTTAAAGCCTTCTATGTTTGTTTATAGATGAGAGAAAGAGATGGAAATGAGTAGAAGTAGATTTTTTTTTTTTTGGCTAAAGAGGGAAAATGCATTGAAGTTATAAAAATACCCTTAAAATTTATGTATACTAAATAAAAAGGGTAATGTAGTTTATTAAATAAGTTATTTCCTTTCATTTCTTTTTAGGTGATATAAACTAAATATTAGAAATTGAGAAGTTTCACTCTTTCCTTTCATTTCCTTCTTATTATCACATCCTGGCTTGGCTTTGAATGCAACACCCTTTATTGACTTGCATGAAATCAAGGGGGTAAGGCTAAATACACATATTGACTTATTTACAAAAAGAGTATTTCATTGGAATTCAATGCTACACCTAGAAAATTCTACATAGGTCCAAGCTTCTACAAGATTATGTGCATCAATAAAGTCCTTCATTCTATTTACAATGTATTTGCTTGAAGCTTCCTAGTTCCATAATTAGCAAAAGATTATCTCAAAATAGTTGACCCTAAGTACTCCTAAAAGTCTACCTTTTAGTAATGGTAGCACCCCTTCTAAACTTCGTCTTAACTTGCAATAGAACACATATTCGCTCAGCTCACTGTAAATTGAGTTAGAGTGGATAAATAAATATAACACAACATAAGCATATCCAAACATTACAACCATATCAGTTTTCAGATAATCAAATCATATTATGATTAACACCAAGTCGAGTTAGTTAACGTAGAAAAGCATGCCATGATGATTCACATGAATTAAATGCATCAGTATTGATATCCTAATCTTCAAGTTCATAGTTTTTGAGTATTTCATTTGGTTGCTCGACTCAACTGGGCATCTAGATGCAAAGTTTAGGAATCGAGTGGGCTATAAGGAGTGGCTCAGAGTAGGACTCCTAAATTCAAAGTTATACTTGATCACGTGGAGTGGTTAAAGGGCTTATGTGTATGTAGTTCTATATGCTTCATGACCAAACTTTTCAAGACCAAGTACTTGTTCGGAAAATCACTTTTTTGAAAATCTAACCTGTATGTCCTTTTCATGCCTCATGAATGCAACAAGACATAGGTTAACACGATACCAAGAATAATTTCCAAGTTGCACATCTGAGTTCTATATCATATGTCATTTAGTTAACCTATTCTTCCTTTAGTGAACTTCATTATTATAAAATAAAACCTTGTATTTGGTTCACTTAAGCAAACACCTTAAAGGTCGAACCATTTTCCTAGTGTTTTCCAAGGTCATAGTATGTCTTAATAACTTCTCACATAATTATCAAATCATATGGTTAAGTTTTACAACCATATTTAGCCAATTTCAATCAACTAAGTATATGGCCATGGTTTAATCAACTAAGTATATAGCCAAAATTCAATCTACCAAGTGCATAATCATCACATATTCAACAAGCAGCATATCCAAGATTCAATGTTAAACCTAAACAACTAAGCACATCATAGTAGATTATACAAGCGTGCAACGTAGTGAGTATACATAAGTTTACTCCTAAACATACAATATCCACTTACCTGAAGCTAGTGTCCCCCTTGCATCAAGTAGCATCTTTAGGCTCCTTATTATTTATGTAACCTATGATTAAGTTGTATGTCTTAGTATTCATTCATGTTACATAATTGATTCGTTAAGGCTTGATTGTGTTTATAAGTAAAGGATGCATACTTGAAGTGTTTAGGTGAGATTACTTTATAAGTGCTTAGGACCTTCTACACCACCTTTATCTTAATTTCTTTTGTTTAAGTCCTTGTTGTTTAATCCATCTACAGTATGTTCTACTAAGGAAAGACTCTTATTTACTTCATTATTGTACCTTCTACTTAACCTTTTACTTAAGGTAGGTCTTAGGATTCAAGGTCAGGGATGCTTTTACTTAAGCTCATACTTAAATCCATCCTTAGTTTCTGATTTGCTATCTCACTAGGGATGTTCTACAAAAGCTTCCATTGACTTTCTTATTAAGCTCTTCATTATATTATATTTTATTCCAAGCCAATTTTGTTACCTTGTAATGGGCTAACTTTTTGTAGGGTTAATTTATGCCTAAACTTGCTAAAACTCCACATAACCATTAGGACTTAGTAGCTCAGGACACAAACCTGGAAATAAACTATGCCAAAGATGAATTTCTAGATTTGAGAAATTTTTGTTAAACTCATGCATGATTTAATGACATATTGTCAAATTGACTTTATGAGATGAACATGTTTTACTTGCATAAGAGTGGTAAATTACATGCTTGATCACTTTTTTATTAGAAAACCCATGCAATCATATAAAACATCATTTTGATACCAAAAATGTGAACAAGAATTAGATTGGTTTACAAATACTTGAAAATCAATTGATTTTTTGAAAATTTTAGATTTAATGATTTTTGTAAATAAAAAATAAATGAAAAACAAGTGAATAATTTTGTCAAAAATTTTGATGCAACATGTTAATAAACTTAACGTATAACTTATAGAAAAAGTTTGGCTTAAAACCATATGTTTGTTCTTTTGAAAATTATTTTGAAATTTCTCTCAAAATAGCCTGTTTCTTAAGAGCAATATATTAAATATGCACATTGTGAAAAACTGCTATTTGTTCATGAAAGAATATTCAAAATAACCTAGGAATACAATTTTCATACTTTTCTAACTTAATTTGCTATTTTAACAATTTATTGAAAATCGGATGTAAAAATGAACCCACCAGCATGTGGCTCTTTAACGGTTGTTTGGTGGTGATTGTGTCTCAGTAAACTTAGTCGTTGCCTCCATTGTTGGATGGTGGTGGTCATTTGTTTCTAGGTATCCTCTTGACTAAGGATGCACATGTACTTAAATTCTGCATCATATTTTCTTATCATTTTCTTTAATTTTCAACTATCCAAATTTTGCTCCAAAATTTCCCCCTAAATTTATCTAAAGAGTGTAAAGTAGGATAGAGTGGGATTTTTATAGTGTTAGGTAAGGGGTCAAAAATTTCCAAATAGCAAGTGGGATTTAAAAACCATGTTCTAAATCTTATGGGCTCATTTTGTGTTGTTGATTGAAATTATGGGTACCCTTAGTTTTAGTTTTTAATCCCATGTGCAGTACCTTGTTTTGATTTTCAAAACCATGTATAACACCTTAGTTAAGTCAAACCCACCTTTGCTTATTATATTACTTTGTCCTTTAATTACATCATGTCTTGTTCCGAATTAAGCAAGCTTCTATAGAGAGTTCTTAAGCTTCTACTAGGTTTTTTTCCCAAAAATAATCCTCCTTTTATCCATATATTTTTTAGCATATTAATTTTATATGTCAACCATATATCACTTTTAAAAAATATTCTGAGCCTAGTCATTAACTTTGTTATTTAAATGGCTTTTGGTTTCTATTAGTTAACACTTTATTTAATAAATTCCCATATGCATTATCATAATGATCCAACTCTACGGGATAACTTTTTCTAATTTTTGTAGCCTACTTATTAAATCTCATCTAGTTTAATTAATGTTGATTGATACCTTAAATTTAGGGTTAAGAACCTAGGGGTTATCACACTTATACATCCAAACATAAAAAGGAAATCACATTTCTTCTCTTTCCTTTCATTTATTTTGATTTTTACTCGTTTCATCTCTAAAAATTTGCTAAACTCAATGCGAAGAGGCATCATTGAAGGAAAAAAGTGAAATTGAAAATATTTGCAAATAAGAAAGTTTGTAAAATTATATATTAGAGGAAAATACAAATAATACCTCTAAATTTTAATCTGGGTATAGATTTACTCATAAACTTCCAAATGATTGTAAATTACCTTTAAAATTTGATAAATTGACAAATAATCCTCATAAATTTTAACCTTATCCCTTAACTAATTAAAGTGTACTTTAAGAACGTCTTGAACTTTAATCATAGCATGCCTCTTTTTCTTTCTTTCTTTCTTATTTATTTTTGGGTGCAAGAAAATAATGTTTTTATATAATATTTAAAATTTAGGTGTTAAATCCATAAGTTTTATATGAATATGGGTTCCTTTTTGAAAAATATTATGAAAAAAAGGCCCTTTTCACATGTGCCTTCACCTCGCCTTCTACCCTTTCGATTTTTTACATTGAAGGTGCATATAGGACATGTGCATGTAAGGCAGACACCTATACAAAGAAGGCGTATATCTTGGTTGCGCCTTTAGTATGCGCCTTTAGAATTGGAAAGTTGTAAGATCTTCAATTTTCTTCTTGATTTCAACTTTTTTTCACTTGAAACATCTCTATTAGGTATTTATCTATTTATTAAATGTTGTTCTTCTTAAATTTTGTCAAAAAATATGTAAATTATCATCCCATTAACCCACTATTTATAAACCTTATGTTAGTCATTGTGTTGTTTTTTTTTTTTTGATTTTTTTGACATAAACTTAAGTTAAAATTAGTTGAGACATAAGTTAGTTGTGATGTTGTGTAGCTTTCATACGGTAAATTAGATGTATCATGTAAATTTAGGATTGAAATTTTACATACGTAATGCGTTCGATGAAATTCCCAATAGAGTTTTACTCCAACATGTAGTGAATTTAGGTTAACGATTGGGATACAAATTATTACGTTGATGTTTGGGGAATAGTTTTTTTTTTTTTTTTTGTGGAACTAATTTGTTGGTTGTTCTGATATTATTAGAGTGAAAATAGTAGATTATGTGAAAGTAATCGAGTATGCCAATGGAAACATTGTCAATGGTGACTCGGGGTCAGAATATGATAGGTAGCCTGTTAAGAAGTTAAATATGAGAAATGATGCAAACTTCTCCTACTTCTTTTAGAAGCACTAGAGTTGACCCGGTTGGGTTTGAAATCATCCATAGGCATCCCTTCTTTTATGATGGGAGAGTTGCCTATAGGTTGATGGCCATCAGGGACAATGAGGATATTAAAAATTTCATTAAGATGGCTTAGTCTTTTGGGGAACGAAACACCCAGGAGGTATACTTTAGGCATTGTATGAAATCATGTGCTTAGGCTAAGTAGAGCATGTTTTAAGCAAATAACCAAACTTTTCAAACACTTCGAGTGTAGTCTACAATGACGAATATGGTGATGTCAAATTTGGATAAGTCACATTATCATGAACCGAGGACGGTCTAGTCGTGGCAGACGCCATATACTGTACGAAGAACCCTTGATTGGTTACCCTTCTAATCAAGAACTCTTCACACAATATATAAGGCTCTATAACCACTAGTTTCCCAAGAACACACAGATTCACATGATATCATCACACTAACATATTTATATAAAATTTGAACTACAAAGCTTACAATATACAGTAATTTAGTATATTTAGGTCTATAATACTAATAAAAACAAAAGTACATGAGTAAGAGTCTACATAAATTGTTCTCTCTCAATACATAGGACAGCTCGCTTTTGCCCAAGTCCCCAAGCTAACCTGTGGCATCCTTCGACTAGCTTTTACAAACAGGCTATCTTGCAGCAAAAGTCTAAAGGGGTGTAAGTTTAAGTTTAGTGAGCAAAACCCTTAGCCACACCACAAGTAAGTTATAAGTACATTATATTCACACATATGAATGAATGATCAACCAGAATGCCAAACAATACGTATAATTAACTAGTTCATATACGTAACTCAGATTTAACGCCCTTCGAAGTCAGGATTGGAGTATACACGGCACCAATGAGATTCGGGTATTATATTAGAACTTACTTTACTACGGAACTCCACGTTTCGTACTTAAATTAAATAATTCTTATATTTTCATAAAAACCAAGTTCTAGTATAATCATGAGTGGGCCCCCATAGTCTACATTCACCCCTAAATGGAGGCCTTTAGACTCGACCCTTAGCTAGGCGGTTGGCATCTCCAATGCCTAGTGTTCCCGTGGGCCAGGGTAAGGTCATTTTGTACGAGTGCATTATACAGAATCAAATAAATTAATAATAACAACCCCCGAATGGCCTCTCTTTACCTCCATGTGATGTAACGGCCGGAATTGTGTCTATGCAAAGCATGTTAATGCATGTACCGGTTTCTTTTTATAAGCCGAGTATAATTAAGTTCAAATTATGCTATGACCATCCAATAATACACACAATCATTTTCTATACTACCATACAACAAACATAGCATTATCTATATTTAGGGTAAGTTCATAACTTAGTACATAACAATATATATAAGCATTTCCCCAAACCCTACACAGTAGTCAATTAACAATAATATTTAAGTCCAAAATCTACAGTCACATATAAGCATGGAATATAGGGTAAATATTCACTCGGCCATGGCGACTCGCCCTAATCGTAGCAATCGATTGGGAGATCCTCGTTTACCTCGGGATCACCTGATCATTATGATATGATAATGCTAGTAAGTAATTGAATTAACTAATAATTCTAAATATCTATTTACCTAATTCTACTTCAATTACTATCAACTTCTATTCAATTAGACTTTATTATAAATTGTATATAACTTTTTTGTTCTATTTATGATATTTATGAATTTATAGTCATTTTTCATCGTTTTCAGACGTTCGTTCACACGATGATGTCCATTTTGGACGTTAAGACCCGTGTTTTACGATATGAACTAAGGAACTTAATTAATCTTATTACTCATATTTATATCCTTTATTTATACTTAATGATTTAGTTAACCCTTAAATTCTTATACTTAGAGAATTTTACTTTGCTATTGCTAATTCATGTACTTAATTAAGTATAATCCAATTTAGAAAGTGTCTTAGGGTTTACTAAGTTAGGTACCTAATTATTATACACTTCTTATTTTCTCATTTTCTAAACCTATGCTTATGTCATCGCTTACATCATCATTCGCTTATGTCATTGCTTATGTCGTCATGTGATTACATCATTATTTGTATCATCCTTTGCTTATCTAAGTCTTATCTCATGATTATGTGTTTAATGTACACTTATACATAATGTACATATACTTATACCTTTCCTCTACTTAAATGTATACTAGCATACTTATACATATACATATACTTATACTTATACCATATTTATACTTGTATACATACTCATATACCTATATGGTCATATACGTATTTTTGTACAATTTCGTATGCCTAATTTTCCTCTTAAGAAAATCTTCCTAATTTCATTCTTTTGTGTTTTTAAGTATGTATAGTTAGGTTTTGTCTTAATTTAGGTTATGTACATCGTAAATGCCCATGTACAAAGATTCCCATACTTGTATTCTTTTAGTATTTCCTTATGTACACATACTTAAGAGCATATACACATGTATTCCTTTCCTCTTCTTCATGATTCCTAACTTCCTATACTTAAAGATGAGAACTTTATATCCTTTTCTTCAAGATCACACATAATACGTCTACTTATCTAATCTACCTAATTACCTAACTAATGAATAATATAAAGCAACATAAAGTAACTTGATCACATACCTTAGTTTGTGTTGGAATTATGGAGACAAAAAGGGAAGTGTTGAAAGTGAAATGGAAGAAGAAAGCTCACGGCAATGGAGAGGGCTTTTGTTTTGTTTCTTTTTGTTTTGTTTTAATTGTAGAAGAAAGGAAATGGTGGGGTCTAGAAGGGGATGGATGGACGGCAATTAAGGAAGAGGGGGAGAAAAGAAAAACCAAAAGAAAAGGAAAGAAAAGCAATCATTAGATGTTTAGATATTTTCTTTATGCATTAGTGTCTTTTGTTAACTTTTCAAATTATTGACTTTAGTCAACATGTGTTAACTTGGTCAACTTTCCTTAAGCATATGTAATTTTATACACATAATGTAGTAATTAAGGGAAAAATTAAGGAAATGAAGTATTTGGTGAATTGATTAGTAAAAATAGATGATAAGGTCTTACTTTAGGTATTTATAGCCTATATACATCATTTGGTAAACTATTTTGTATAATTAGTATGAAAAGTACTAATTATGGTATTAAGGTTCACTACATTTAGCCTAATCTTCGACTATACCCCTAACTCTATGTAATACTATCTTAATCATATACTTAAGAGATAAATGTAATCTATGATTCATTATCTTAGTTTCTAAAGGACTACTTGAGGATTCAAAACATATATGCATGATTGAAAGTCATCTTTAACTTTTTATTAATGGTTTGGTAAAATACGAGGATTATATTATCAATTAGGGTTTTAGGGTATATTATGATGAATTAGTGCACATATGTCTTTATGGTTATCATTTTAGGGTTTTTATCACTTTTAAATGAAATCTTTAGCATTTAGATACATTTAGGGTAGAAAAGTTTCTTACGCGATTGATTAATTTTTTTAGGCTTTTCACTTTCGTTAGCCTTGTTAACTCCTAAATTATTTAATATAGTTGAGTCTATTTCAGAAACTAGATAAAAAATTTTAGGGGTTTACACACATGACCCTTAAATGGATTTAATTGAGCCCAAGCATGTTGATATGATCCAGGTTGATTAATGAAGCACTCAGGTTGATTATCAAACATAAAGAGTCATATGATCCATATGTGGAGTGAATGACTACAGACATAAATGGCAACGAAGAGGGAGATGAGGAGTTGGAAGGAGGAGATGTTAGACTTAATGATGGAGAAGATGTAGGAGATCTTAAGGTAAATTAGGAGTTTGTCACTAGTAAAGTGGCAATTAGGTGTAATTGTGAGGCTATGCTTAGTAGGCCTTCCCACCCTCCTCAAGTGTCAATTTGCATCACCTAAGCTCTAGAACTTCCACAACAAAAAGGGATAGTGATAGGGTTGTTAGGGATCCTATCCCTTTCTTCAACATCAGTTGTAACGGCAGTAGATATACTACATTTGAGCGAGATGTGAATGAAATGTGTAGCAACATCAGCAAAAGTGATGACTTGAGTACATGTATGTAGTTCAACAACAAAAAAGATCTTTATAGATGTGGTGAAGTTGTTCCATATTAAGAACCACTACAATTCTCATGTCAAAATATCGAAAAATATGGCATATACAATATATTGCATAGAGAGGAAAAATGGTTATAAGTGGAGGTTACAGGCATTCTAGAAGGACTGCACATTTGTGTGAATCTGATGATGAACTAGGATCAACCTTAGATCGATATCAACATAATGGCTAGAAGCCTTATCAATAACGTATGAAATAATCTGGATGTGAAGGTTGTCGATCTTCAAGCAAATATACCAAACTTATATGGATATACTGCAAATAAGAAGAAGGTTTTTGAAGGTAAGAGAAAGGTATTGAGATAGTTTATGGCAATTGGGAGAAGTCATATAACAAGTTTCCAAAGTTACTAAATGTAATTAAGATAAGTAACCTTGATACACAAGTCAAGTAGGAGTGGTGCATCTTGATAAAACCAGGGGAATCCTAGTTTAAGTGGGTTTTCTGGACCTTCGAGCTTGCATGTAGGCATTCAAATACCGTCGACCTCTAATATGTGTCAATGGTACTTTTTTATATGGTAAGTATGGTCATAAGTTGTTGGTTGTATGTAGTATGGATGGAAACAATTGCACAATTCTGTTGGCCTTTGCACTTGTGAATACGGAATCGGTGAAAACATGGAGATGGTTCCTTCGAAAGCTTAATTGGTATGTGGTTGGCCAAAAAAGGAAACGCTTTGTCTTATTTCTGATAGATAGTTTGAGATTAATTTTTCATATAAAGAATCTACAGTTGGGTAGCTACCTTCGCTTATGGTATAGAGATACTATCTATGGCATGTTATAAACAATTTCAACATGGCTTACAAAAACTAGTTGGGTAAGAAACTTGTGTAGTTTGCAGGGGTTTAAGCCCAAGAGTGCAAATTTAAAGGCTTCATGGATCAATAGAGATGAGTTAAGGAGGACGCTTCAGAATGGTTTGACGGTGTTAAATTGGATAGGTAGACTTTGGCATATGATGGTATTACTGATTTGGGCACTTGACATCAAATATTGTTAAGAGTTACAATTCGGTGTTGAAAGAGGCGTGGGGTTTACTAATGATGGCATAGGTTAAAAAGATCTTTTACAACTGTGTGGCGTATTGGGAGAGAAGACATTAGGAAGCATATGAGGTAATATTAGGTATTAAAGTCTTTACTGATTATGCCATGGAGATGTATGAGACTTGGAGGAGATGAGCCAGTGCACATAAGGTGGTAGAATTCAATCGCTAAAGTGGGTTTTTTGAGGTATTGATTGGAAGCTGCATGAGAAAGATCGACCTTAAGGGATGGGGGAGGGTGCATATGGTTGATTTTAGAAATTGCACATATACGTGCTATAAAGGAGAAATATATAAGATCCCTTACTACTACGCTTGTACAGTAGTCACCAAGATGAGGGTTGAAAGCCAAACAATGATAAGTCTATGGTATAAGTAGATGAATCAAATAGAGTGCTATTATGCTCATTTCTATTTGATCGGTGATGGGTTAAACTGGCCACAAGTGAGCTTTCCATACCTCCATCCGAATACACACCTATTACGTAAAAAGGGAAAGCTTAGATAGAAGAGATATCACATCGAAATGGATGTTAAGGAATGGGCTGATAGGACCAAGTGTAGCATTTGTGGAAGATAAGGACATAATGAGAGAAGGTGTCTAGAGATTGATAGAGGAAATCCTATACATATAGACACATTTTTTTGTTGCATGCATTTGTTTTGACAATTGTACATTATTCCCATTGCTAACCATATTCGTATACTTTTGCAGGTTAGTTGGAGCTTGGCCCCATTAATCTACATGTTCCCAAAGGATAGGTTGACCGTCGTTCATGGGTCATTTGGGAGGGTTGAGTGAGTAATCACATTCTTATAGCTTGACACTATTGCATACAAATGGTTTTACTTACCTACTTATGCATTCATGTTCATAAGAGGTTGCCTCTGCACCTTGTGTATAATGTAGCAAGTTGTCTTTTCATTGGAATGAGGACGATACCTTGATACATTGTTAGGTTGAGTCTCATGTATGGGAGGCTGGATTTTGGGATATCTCTTAGCCTCCCTTCATCATGCTAAATTGATACTTGATTACAACCTTGGTTGAGAGATAGAGGTTAGAGACATACACCTTCAACTTACCTACTGAAGAGGCTACGATCACATTATAGGACGTAGAGGTGTAGTTTGGACTTTTGATTGAGGGGATTGCAGTGGGTAGGAGGACGAAGGTAGATAGGAGGATGAAGGTAGATGGGGATCACACTTAGGTTGATAAGGGAGAGAGATTGTTGGGATTGAGGCTTACTAGGATCAGAGGGGGCTGTATGTCCCTTACATGGCTACAAGAGTACTTCAGGATATTTCCTTGTGGTACAGATGAAGAGACGGTCAGACGATACCTATGTACATACATCTTTAGCTTAATGGGAGAGTTTATCTTCACGAATAAATCCTCCAGCCTCATTTACCTAATGTTTCTACTATTGATGGAGGGCTTTGCAATTATAGGGTAGTACAGTTAAGGCTCTGCATACTTAACGTATTTGTATAGACAACTAAGCTCGGCTGCTTAGTTGGATGGGCATGACATTGGAAGGGCCGCCATCCTTCTCCAAGTGTGGGTATGGGATAGATTTCCTTACATTGCCGTACTGAGTCATTATGGTTTCACGATTGTTGAAGGCAGGCCATTAGTGGCCTTATAGAGGGTCGTGCGGGATACAACCCAGTATCCTAGCTACATTGTGGATGCTTACCTCACTGCGTTCAACTTAAAAATGGCATGCCAAGTATGGCATACTACCTCCTCTTATATGTACTTATGTTCTTATACCTCACACTCATTTCCCATATTCATTGTTGTTGTTAGGTGGTTTGGGAGTAGTACGCAGAAGAGTTACTGTAACTATTACCCTATTTCTGTAGTGTTCGGTAGTACATTTGGATTATCTGAGTCTTACTCATTTGCTTCCATATAAAGAAGTGGTGTTTATCAAACTGAGTGGTTCGTTAGTTCAGTTGGTAGTAGTTAACCCTGTAAGACATAGACACCAGTGATTGCCTCTACTAGATTGACCTTAGTAGTAAGATCGATGTGGATTCGATCCACATCCATGATCATTACATTCGATTATGAGCTGACTGCCACCTATACGTAGTCCATGTCCATAGTTCCAGTACATTCAACCCTGGTTACTAGCCTTGGTATAGGTAGATCACCCATTGTTACATCACATATCAAGGAGCTGTCATAGACTAATTGGTAAGTGCCTACCACTTATGAATTGCATTTTATGTGTATACATATCATATGTTATATTTATTAACCACATCGTGTCTGTTCATTTTAGGTTGACTCGTTTCTTGATGTGTAGTTGGCAGGTGACTATCCATTCGTACTTATCGTAGTAGATAGAGTGTTGCAGTTTGTAGAGGAGTATAGTGACCTCATACTCTATCTACAACATGAAGATGAGCAGTAGCATCACCAGGGAGTACATGATAGGGATTAAGGAGCACCTGTACTTAAAGCTATTCTATCCTTTCACCTACCATGTAGAAGTAGAGCCAAAGTTTAGGGATGGCTCCGCTCAGCTAAGGCATAGTCGTGGTGGCCACCACTAGAATGTGTTGTCATAGGGCCAGCATTTTATGGACCTATGTGAGGATAGGGGCTACATGGAAAGAAAGTTGTGCTTTCTCGGAAGATTCGAATCTGCCTTGAAAGGAAAGAGCCTTAAAACATAATAGTTCTATGTATGGTATTGGTCTTAGTTCTGAAGTTTGTTCTAGCTCAAGGGGACAGATCTAGTTCTTATATGACTCCTAAATTCCATCATCAAATAAACTCCTCACTCCACCGTTTCCTTAGAAGTGATGCTTGGATTACTCATATTCTTTGATAGGTGAACTGGCTCCTCATACCAATCCAGTGTCTCCCCATAATTTAAATGATATAGTGGTAGTGTCTTCAGAGTCTAGTGTGCTAGAGGCATTTCATACTATCTTAGGTAGCTAAAGTCTTCCAATGTTATAGGAAAGGTTAAACATGTAAATTCTTGTAAAAGTTTGTATCTATAGAAATAAAAAATTATTGTGTACATATACTTTTGAAAGAACATATGCTTAATGTTAATGTGTTGTAAACTTTTGATCTTATAATGTATTGCAGAATTCTTGACTATTTTAATCTTTTAAGTATTATCATATATGTTGAATCTGAATCTTGTACCTTTTAGCAAATGGAGTTGGTTTTTTGAAAGGAGAGCTTGCCTGTCGATTTGTGTTGGTATCTATAGAAATCACGACTCTTTTTGGTAATATTTCTTTTAAAAAAAATCTCATATTCATATAAAACTTGCAAATTAATTATTTGCAATTTCCCCAATTTCGTATAATAAAATATGTTGTTCGGGGTTCATCGTAACAATCTTTTAAATTTTTATTCTATTGCCCGTAGTGGCAGCGCGTATATTGCTGGCCTTACTTGGTCCCAGTAATTTTCCATGGCTAGTGTTTATCCATAATCCTTGCTCTTGTTCCTGCTAACTGGGAGGTCTGTCATGCTCTTTTATCAAAGATTGAGATAAATAAATTAAAAAGAAAAAGAAAATCGTACTTCCACCTTCAATCGAGATAATGGCGGCGATTCCGGTGGGTCCATGCTGGTTAATCGGTGTGAGTAGGGCCAGACACGGAGGCAGAGTTCCGTCCTGCGGTTCCAATTCAATTTATTCAGACTTCGTCTTCTCCCGAAACCAGCGCCATCTCCAACTGCTATCAGTTTGCTGCGTTTCCTCTTTCGATTTCACTCCTCCTCCTATCGATCACGACCTCGTCGTAAGTAACTATTGCTACTGCACTAGTAGAATTATTATTAACTTCCACTCTGTGTGTGTGTCTGAATAGCTGGCAAATGGCAGGACAATAATATGATGATGATTGAAGGTGCAAAGGTTTCGGAAGATGGAGTTATTGAAACTTACAACAACGATGAACAAGCATTAGATGCTTTTTATAATGGACTCGCGGTATTCTATTGTCTTGTAGTTTATTCTTTCTAGCTCGATACATTTGTTACTTAAACTGCTCGACTTTTCTTTGGCCAAAAAAGAAAAAAAAAAAAAAAATGCTCAACATGTACTAGATGAATACGGAACATAATCTGTTTGCTGAGTGCCGTCTTCTATTTATTGTCAAGTGTTTTGTGATGCTGTAGGTTGCAGATTTATCACATTTTGGACGAATAAGAGGTATTCCCAAATCTTCCATTCGCAATCCGCTACATGCTCTTGTATTGACTTTAAGCTAAACCCTTATGCCACGAGGAGGATTTCGACAGTCTTTTCTCAGTAATCATTTAATCATCGAACAACCTCAGCCAGTTGAATTGCTACATCTGCTCAGTGTCAGGGCTACCATTTAGATGGTAAAAGGAGTTGCTGACTCCGCCAAGTCCTAGGATTACGTTTATTGGTTTTTGAATGATCAATAGCCCACAGTTGCTGATTTTCTATTTCTAAGCTGTCTTCATTGTCTATTTATCACCATATTCCTTATGATTATTGACGCTTTTCACTTGAAGTCAGTGGAGAAGACCAGATTTCATTTCTTCATAACCAGAGTACTGCAGATTTTGAGTGTCTTCATGAAGGAGAGGTAAATTGGATGGTTATTAAGAAGCATGTGATTCCCTTGCTTGAGCACTCTGATCACCTGAAAGATCTGTTTGTATGTTGCATAGGGATGCGACACTGTTTTTGTGACACCAACGGCTCGTACTATCGACATTGCTCATGCATGGATCATGGTAAATTCAGATAAGGCTTTTTGCATGTTCTCCTATAGATACACACATAGTATTTTCAGTTCTTCTCTTCCAGTAGATCCCATAACATGCATCTTGAATATCACAGAAAAATGCAGTTACTTTGGTGGTCTCTCCAGCCACATGTAAAAGCATAGCAGAAATGCTTGAGAAGTATGTCGTTATTCCATTTCATGCTTCTTGTGACATTTCTTATTCTGTCAATTAGCTTGTTTGCATCTTTCTGTAAAATTTTATGATTTTAGAGGAGAAAAAGGCATGAAGAAATTTTACATTGAATCTCTGTAATTTTCATCTTGTGTCTTTTGAATCAGGTAGAACTCATGTCTTGAGTTATTCACTAGTTTTTTCAGAAAACTCCATCTTTAACTAATGGAATTGCGCTGATATTTTGAGTTAAGATAACGAGTTGGATTCCATTTTCAATATATTCCATGAAGGTGCCCATTAGGATTTGTGTTGATTAATTTCTCAAAGATCTCGTGTTTTGAATCTGAGTTTTATTTATGTGCATCAGTTTAGGAGATTGACTAGACTTTGATCTGGATGAAGATACCAGAGCCCTGGCATGCTTTGAAAGCCAAAAATGTGGTTTGAAATTCTGTGCCAGAATGTTGCACCTACAATGCTCTCCCATCTTAAAGTTCTGTAGGCCTCCTGCCCTGGCCTGGCTTGTTTGGCCCAACACAGCTGGAAACTGATCCAGTTTAAAATACAACCTAAATATAAACCAGAAGTTAACGGTTAGGACAGCATGATGACTTATGTAATGTAGAAGTGACTCGAGTTTGGTGCATTTTTTTTTTTATAAGTAAATCTGATACTAATTAACATGATTTTAAGATAAAGTTATCCATTCTGTGAGCTAATTAAGATGATTTTAAGATAAATCAATACTAATTAACATGATTTTGAGATATATTTCTTATATGGACACATGTCACATAATGAGACATGAATAGGATCCACCAATATGAGTTGTAACTCCTGTGACAAAAGAGATATCTATATGACGAAGTAAAGGTATGATTTCTAGTGGCCATGGGAGGCAGAAGAAAGGGAAAAAGAGTTATTGTGGTTGAATTTTTATCATAGACGGGATTCAGATCAACTTGTTTGATAGCCTAAAGTAGGTTAATTTTAATTCCAACTATAAATGTTCTGTACCCTGATCACTCTATTGACCATCCTTTCTTCCCAATCTGTTACTAATGCAAATTATAATGGAAGGAAGCTAGCCGAGATGCCAGATCTCCATTATCTGATCTAACCTGCATTCTTCTCTTTGTATTGGGTGGTTAGTCAATTTGAAAAGCTCTTCTTTTCCCTTTTTAACACAATCCCTTTGAGGGAGAGACTAGGCAGGGCTGGTAGAGTTGCTCTGTTGGTGGCTGAAAGGTCATCAGTTAAACTTGTGGAAACAAACTGTGCACAGAAATGTGAGTAAGGCTATATACCCTCCCTCCAACATGTCCCTGCCTGACTGAGAAAGTGCTTCGCATAATGGGCTATGCCATTTTTCATTTAAATCTCTAATAGAAGCTTACATTTGTTTCTTCTTCTTCTTTTTTTTTTCAGCCGATAGTTCATGGTACATATTTATGAAGCCTTTAAAAAAACCCAGAAACTACAAAGATCCATTTATTTCCTGTTATCTCTGCCTGCTTTATGGAGGCTCTTAACTGTTTACACTTCACAGGTATGTATTTTTTGCTGACAAGGTGGAGATCCAAGACATTACCAAGCAGACATGCTTCTTTGTCCTTTTGGGACCTAAGAGCAGTGAAGTATGATAGGAACTTCTTGTTAGCTACTGTTTGTTTTCTTTTGACTAAAAAAAACAATTGAAAGTCCATTTTTGCGGCATCTCACTTTTCAAAGCCAGATAGATGATTTTTGGCTGTGATTTGAAACTTCAATAGGTTATGAAGGATTTGAATCTGGGTGATCTTACTGGGCAGCCGTATGGTTCTCATAAACATTACAGTGTAAGCATGGAAATTACTCTAGTATTATCTAACAGTGCCATTATTTGTCTGAAATTTTTAAGAACGAGTTCAGAGGACCTTTTATAGCTGTGTGGCCCAGACATATGAGCGGGTGTCTGTAACTTCCAAATATGATATCCAATACTTTTTTCCATTTTGTCTGATACCACATATTCTAGTGCTGCAAACATGCCTTCTTGAACACCCCATTAGGGTTTTTTTGTCTATGTGGATTTACTTGTTTGGTTGAAAGCAGCTTTTCTGTCAGCATATTATGTTGGAATTTTAGGTCATATATTCTTGATCTTAACATAGGTGCAGAGTTGAAACGTTGGAAATGAAGCTGAAGATATTCTATAACTTAATGTTTCTTTTGTGGTAATGTTGAATGGGGAAAAATTTTTGGATGAGGATTTCTTTTACATGTTTAATTACTTCGCTTATTGGTGCATTAATGGTTGAATTCTTGTCTCATGGCAGGTGAGCGGATTGCCTGTAACTGTCGGGGTAGGTAATCTTTTATCAGAAGAAGGATTTTCAATTTTAACGTCACCTGCTGCTGCTGCATCAGTGTGGAACATTCTTTTGTCCCATGGTGCAGTTCCTTTGGGCTCTAACGCATGGGAAAGGCTGAGGATCCTGCAAGGTTAGAAGTCTGCTGCAGGAGCTGCATATTTTTACATAAATTTTTCTCTATATCATGCACAGACAACACATTCTTTTTTATCTGGTGTACATAAATTTGTTGGGTACGCTGATTTCTTGACTTATGGAATCCGGCATCTAGGGCTGTTGCTTTTAGCTGCTTTTCTATAACATCACAAGATGCGCAAAACTGTTTCTTATTTATTTAAATAAAAAGTTTGTTTTCGACTATTGAGATTTGTACTTGAAGCCTGGTTAGGGTAGTTGAGGCACCCCCAGTTGATTTTTTGGGCCATAGTGATTTGAATTTCTTGAATATTGGTACCCTTTACGTGCCACTATGCGATCAAGTATGAAGTTATAGTGAGCTTGATGTTTGGGGGTTGTTGCTGTAGAGCATTCATGGGATGAGGTATCTTTTCACTTTCATCTATTACTAGTCAGTGTTATTGCACATTTCTAGTCCTTATTTTGCAAGTTCCATGATGAGAAAGCTTGTTGGCTGCTTCAAAATTTAAAGCTTTTATGTTGAGTATATTCTTCAGCAATGGCAATGGGGAAAGCATCTTTGAGAACATTTTATTAAGTTAATTTTATTTAATATTTGTAATGTCTGACAGATTCTAAAATATAGATAGGAATTACTTGTTGCTATTATTTTGGATCAATTTGCAAGTTTCTGTCCTGCAGGAAGACCAGCACCTGGAAAGGAGCTGACAAAAGAGTATAATGTTTTGGAAGCTGGTTTGTGGAACTCCATATCACAGGAGAAAGGTACATACTTGAAAACTTGGAATGCACCATTATTACCAAAAACTCTTTAGGTGCTCACTTAGGCACATAGGGGTGGTTGTGCATGTTGTTCCTGTTTAAACTGCCTCTCCAGAAGTCAAGCATCCCTCTCTGTCCCTTCTAGGAAGTGTTTCTTATTGTCATAATAAAGAAAAAGATGTTTTTATGCTTGACAGTTGAAGCAAGTACCGAGGACTGTAGAGATTTATGATGTGGAAACATAAGCTGCTGATGTTTGTTTGCGAGGGACCGAGAGAAAGAGGGGGTTGTTTCTTTTGGTGTTGGGGGC
>JAMXBB010000010.1:52722109-52815679 GCA_024138015.1 Lumnitzera littorea | reverse complement strand
CCGGGCACCATATCTCCTATTAAGATATTGTTGGGGGAGTGGAGTAGGGGGTGGGGTTGTGAGGTGAAAAAGAGAGAGAAATGCCTATCTTTCTCCTTTGAGATCCTCCTAACTTCGATAAGCTATCTACTAGATCAAGAGTGGTTAATGAATTTAGAGAGACAGGGAGAGGGATCACATGGTGAGATTAGAGACCAAAGATATTAAATGACAGAAGAATAATTTTCATCTAGTTTACTTTTGGATTTTATGTTGTATGCTTCATAGAGCTGGAATCCCTTTTCTTTGGATTTTCTTTTTTCCTGTCAAATTCTTACAATTGGTCCTGTTAACCAAATTTGTAAATGAAACATGTTTGGATGATACGTTTTCTAGTGTAGCATGTATTTTAAACACATTTTTACTTGATCAACAAAGATGTACTTAGTGGATGTCCCATTGACAATGTCAACCGTGTAAAGGAAAACAGATCTCATTCTTGAGGGTGCCTCCTTGTGGAAGAATCCCAAGAGTCCAAAAACTGTGAACATATGCCAGATATACCATGCAGGGACAGCAGCCCACCAATGGGAGGGAGTGGGTTCTTGATTGCATGATTCCCTTTATAAACCTCAACCTGGGAAATGGTCAGAGATCTTCTGATGGAAAAGAATGAAAATAAACTCATAGTGGGATATAAGAGGACAAACAGCTTGGCAAAGCACATTTTTCAATGAAAGCATGTTATCACATGCTTCCTTTCTGATGTACCCACCCGCCTGTCTCTGACTGAAGACACATTTCTGCATTAATAGTTACTCCAAAGCTATGGCTTTTAAATAATTCTTTACATTGTACTGCTAGTCTTTACACTTCTCCCTCATGTTGCCTACTAGGTGAGCTCCTGAAAAGCTCTTTTCTGCTGTTGTTAACTATCTGTGGTGATTGACACTGCTCTCATTCTTAAGGGTGCTACAAGGGGCAAGAGACTATATCTAGATTGATCACATATGATGGAGTAAAACAGAGACTACGGGGAATGCATCTATCTGCGGCAGCAGAACCTGAGAGCCCCATTATGTTGGATGGGAAAAAGGTAATGAAGATATCTGATTTCTAGTGTAATGTTTCATGACAACATCATTGCACTTATTTGAAAGGATTAGGTTGGTAGGTTCTCTGCTTGTGTTTCTTTTCAACTAGTGAAAGACGTTAAAACTTTCTTATGGTTGAGGCAGCATTGTTTTTATTTATTGCTCATGCTGCATTAAACACAATGGCAATTCTTTCTTGCTGCATTTAACACATTGGCAATTCTCTCTTGCCTTCTTCTTCTACTTCCTTGCAAAACATATACCTGTTACAATGAGCAATTTTGTTTTTGCTTTATGTCCATCAGCCAATGCACTTTGTAAATAAAACTTTGCTTCTTGATAATGTTTGGGCTATATGCATGCACCATAGTTTTGTTGCTTACAAACTCTTGAGATGAGAAACTGCTGGCAATGGGTGAGAATGCAGGTGGGAAAGCTAACAAGTTGTACAATAAGTAGAAAGGGCTCTGAGTACTTTGGTTTAGGATATATCAGAAGGAATGTTGCTTCAGATGGAAGCTCTGTGATTGTTGAAGGTGATGTTCTTGGCACAGTAGTGGAAGTTCCTTTCCTTTCTAGGCAAAGTTCCCCAGCGAAGAAATGATGTTCTCAACAAACAAGTACACTTGACTGACAAATTTCACTGGGCTTTATCAAATACCATTTTCTAAAAAGTATCATTTTCTGAAATTGTATTCGCCTTTTTCTGCTCAACTCTACTCTTCCAATAGGGAAATTCTTTTCCATGGTTTTACTGTGGAAAGAACTACAGCTCAAAAGAGAGATGCAAGGGTTGCTGAGGATCCTTGCTGAAGTTGGGAATAGAGCTAACCTATTGTTTGTGCTTCCAATTGACCCAAGATATTGTATGATGTTTTGAACCATTACTGCAATGCAGTAATGAGTTAATTGTTGTATCTCATAGTTTACGCAAGTATGAAGACATTTTATTCCTTTTTTTTGCTCAATAGTTGGAAGAAGTTTTGTATCTTTGGGTGCCAATGCTACCTAACCTGATGGGATCAATTCCCCAAGCCTCGGCGACTTAATGTAAATTTTCTATTTGCTGCAGGGCTTATGTGGTTTAGTTGTCAACTTTGTGTAAATGCTGGTCATCTTTGCGTGAGAGGTTGTTGCGTAGCGCCATCTTTGATAGACTGCTAATGTTGTGGGCTTGCATAGAGTTATGAAGAATTAAATTATTTTAAATTCATTGTATTTGTTACTTATTCGGTATTAGTTCTTAAGCTTATTTAATATATTTATGGGTTTTCCAGTTTTATCCTTTTGTGAATTAGCAACTTTGCTATTATGCCCTTATTTAGACTGTTTTCAAGGAGCTTTATATTTTATTATGTTCATACATTATTCAGTTAGACTAGTAAATTCAGGAACCTCAACAGATTATTTTGAAACCCAGCATTATCAATCTTCGATTATGGTGACAAACCTTTGGTTAATCGATGGTACATATAATCACTCAATTAAATCAATCTTGTTTGATTTTGATTGTGCATAATATTCTTTAAAACTGAACTCGCATCAATTTATGTATTAGTCCGTAGTATTCTATAGCTAAATCATTCATATCCTTGTTTCTTTAATTCCTGTTCTCATTTGAAAATCCCCCAAAACAAATAAAAACAGAAAAATCACAAAAACAACAGCCTAATATCTATTTAATTTAAGAAAACTTCATTGACTCTCAAATATAGTTTTTTATCTGTGTCATATTGGTATCAAAGTGCAATTATGAGAAGGGAGGTTTGGTTTACAGTTGTGGGTAGCAGTGTAGGATTTGTATATGCTTGTCTATACTAGATTAGGGTTGGTGTTAAGTAGTTGTCTCAATGAAAAGGGGCATGTGTCAATGTTGTAGTGGTGTACATGAGTAGATAGCATTAGGTGCGTGTTCTTAGTTGCATGGGCATATGATTGTGTGATAGTGTGTTGAACAAGTAAGTAAACACATAGCAAATGTGTTTACGGTAGCGTATTAGAGTGTCTGACTAAGAGCAGGTAGAAGGGTACATGTGTGGGGCGCTTGTAGGGGTTGATTTGAGTGTGTAGAGGGTGTGTGGTATCGTAGTGCTATGGTTAGTGAGTGTGTTACTGTTCATGAGTGTGAAGGATAGTAGGGGTGTTCAACTTGGGCTTAATGTAATTTGAGTGGCGTTAGCAAACAATTTGTTGGTGAGGTAGGGTATTGTCTGAAGGTAGATTTGGCCTCCTGTTAGCAAACTAATAAAGAGCTGATACTGCTTGCTTGATGATGGCCATGGTAAACCAAAACTAGTTGAGAAAGTTAAACCTTCCAAATATATATGGGCTTATGACAATGTTGGATGGCACTTTTAAAGATAAAAGGGCTTGCAATAGTCTTAGGAAAGTAAGAAAGGAAAATGTTGGCTTGCCAGAATGTAAGCGAATATGAAGAGGCAAAGGATGATGGAGTGCCATACAGGCATTTCAAGAGGGGTGAACCTTTGCTCATGACAAGTAGTATTAGAGAGGAAGAGTTTTAGCTTGATGAGTTACCTAAATATTACCCAATGTACTTAATGAAAAGGTGATTCTTATTAATAACTGAGCTCGTGTGGATGAATCTTGAGAGGAGGAGTGGCCACTAGGTAGAGGACATTGTTGCTGAAAGGGGTGGTTGTGTCGTGAGTTGCATTATAATAAGACTTTGCTTTGAATCCCTTGAAAATGAAAAGAACTTTAATGAGGAGACCCCTACATCGGAGGATAGAGGAATGTGAGAGGGCATGAGGGTAGCTTAGGAAAGTTCAAAGTCTTGGTGAAGGTGATCTTGGTTGGAGTTAGTTAGCAAGAGAAGGGTTGATGATTTTTTTTTGGAGAGTAGTAGTGAAGAGTTAGCCTTATGATGAGTAGTGTAGCTAGGAGCTCAGTTATTACTATGACTTACCGTATCGAATTTGACTGAAATGAGTCCTTTGAAATATCGAAGAAAATTAGAGGGGAATGGTCCACAAATGAACAAGAGTAGCTATCGTGAAATTGCTCGGAGGATGTGATTTACCAACGAACACAACACGATTTGATATCTCACTTGATATGATGCACAAATTGATGTTAAGGTCTACCCGTTACTAATCCTGAGCTATTCGGCAAGATTAAATAAGAGTGTATGAAAAATAAACTTAGAAATGGTTGTCTCATAAGAATAGAATATTCAATATTAAAATGTAAGTTATATGCGGCTTACAAGAGAAAATAACTATTTATAGTAAGTCCCTAAGGCAACATTACAAATAAAGAAATTATAAGAAAGTGTATATAAAAAATGGGATTCCTAGTACATATTAAAAATGGTAAAAAGGACAAAAGATAAAAAATGAAACAGTAGTATAGTGTCAGACGAGATGGATAGGTGGCAGTGCAACATTGGTCTCGTATGAATATTCTTTGAGCACAGTAGGCGAGAGGGGTCAAAATGTTGTGGTCATAAAGGGGTTGGGACGAGAGAGATGGTGGCATGTCGAGAGAAAACTATTTGGTTGTTTAAGTGAGTCTCTCATCACTCGGTAAGAACTTCTTGGCAGCGGTTGGTCGGATTACTTGGCACAAGGTCCTTGGCAGGAGAATGATTGGCATCATTACTACCGAGTGTACAGATTAACGTATGACAATTCGGAGAGCTCCAGGAGTTCAGCCACATTCCTTTGGTGTAAACTTTCTCGTCATTAGTAGGTTGTCGAGAGAGAATTCATCGGATGAGGGATTGGAGTCTTTAGAGCTGTGCACGAGTAATGGGATAGTTGGTTGGTAGTTCATCAATGAGGGTGTTGTAGATTTAGGTGGGAGATAATGTCACGTTCTGTAAATTTAAAAGTAAGTAGGGGTGTTCAACTTGAGCTTAATGTGAAGTGAGTGGCATCAATAAGTAGTTTATTCATAGGGTTAGGTATTCTTTAAAGGCAAGTTTAGCCTTTTGTAAGCAAACTAATCGGGAGTTGGCATTGCTCTTTTGATGATAGCCATGGTAGGTAGAAACCGGTTAAGAAAGTTGAGCCTCCAAATATATGGGGGCTTTTGATAATGTTGAATGGTATTTCTAAAGATAGAAAGGCTTGTAACAGTCTTAGAAAAGCAAGAAGGGAAAAGGCTGGCTCGCCATCTAGCATGTGAGCAAATATGAAGAGTTAATATTGCATGGGTGCTTGAGGAGATGTAAACCTAATGAGGGAGTTGTGAATTTCGGTAGGGAAGAATGTCACAGTTTATGAGTTTGAAGGCAAATAGGGGTGTTCAACTTAAGCTTAATGTTAAGTGAGTAGCAAGCAAGTAGTTTGTTCATGGGGTTGGATATCCTCTAAAGGCAAGTTTAGCCTCCCTTGAGCAAACCAATCAAGAGCTGATGTCGTTCTCTCGACTATAGTCATAGCAAGTCGAAACTTGTTAAGAGTTTGAGCCTTTCAAACATATTAGGGTTGGTGACACTATCAAATGGAACTCCTAAAGATACAAGCGCTTAGAATAGTTCAAGAAAAACATGAAGGGAAAATGCTTGCTTGCCATCTAAAATATGAGTAAACAAGAAGACATAAAGGGTGGTCAAGCGCCATACGAACACTTAAGGAGAGGTGAATCTCCTATCTTGTAACATAAGTATAGGCAGCTGGTGAAAATGTATAAGGGGCGTTAAGAGTGTTTTAAGCGTACATTGGGCACTTGAATTGGTGTTCTGGTTTATGTTGTAAGCATTGTAGTGGTGGTCTCTTAGCATGTTAGTGTGAGAGTAGCAAGTGTTTGTATGGAGTTACTGTTGACGTAGTAAGTAACTAACATGTTTTGGCTATATTGGTGTGTGCATAATGCGCATTGGAATTGGATGTGGTCTTTGGCAAGTGAATGTTTGTTTGTTTGTTTTTTTTTTTTTTAAATTGTAAATTAGCTTTATTGTTATGGCTCTTAAGTTAGAGGTATGAGAGTTATTGACTTTAATGGATGTAAGTAATAATAAACGATGAAGAAGAGTTAATATTTTTGAAACATTGATGGATCAATCAATGTAAGAGTTAACTAAATTGATGAGCACTTTCATGGAATGGTAAGACGAAAAATTTGAACTTTAGACTAGAGGGAACATTAAGGGGTGTTGTACATAATAGCGTGTTGGTGTTAATTATGGTAGCCATCAAGAGGCCATAGGAGGTTGTGTTGGTGGTGCAAAACAGGGTGTTGCAACTAGAATCGTAGTAGATAATCTTGTATACAATGAGTACAATGATGATATGGACAAACAACATGTGAGGAGGCTATGATAGGTAAGAGGTCTAAGCTCTATAAAGGTGAAAATTCCTTCCTTTGGTTGTATGAGTAACTTAGATAAATACTTTAACTAGGAGGATAAGATAGAAACGTTATCTGAGTCAATAATTGCAGGATGAAATAAGGGTAAAATTAGCAACATTAGAATTTACTGGTTATGTAACATTGTGGAGGGAAAATGTTGTAAATAATAAGAGGTGAAGAGGAGGGGGTGAAGTTACTATATGGAGGAATATGAAAGAACTGATGCATAAATGATTTGTTCCAAAGTATCATTGACAAGACTTGTTCATGAAATTGTAGGTTTTAAGTTGGGTGGTGTTGTTTCTCAGTTTTTACCAATAGTTGATTAAGGTCTGTACATATTGGACCTGCGAAAAAATGCATAGTAAGGGGACATTGGGGGGTTATCCGTTGTGGCTATTCTGATGCTTAAGTCAGCGATGAGCTTTTGATGGAATAGAATACTTGATGCGTAGGCTTAGAATGCAGAGTTCTTAGAGAGACTTACTATTGCGAATCGTGACCAAGAACAGACAAGGTCGATCGTTGGATGAGTCCAAGCTTATAGAAAGCTCGAAAAGGGTTAATAGGGAAAAGTGCGAAAGAGTGAAAGTGAAGAATGAAAATAGTAAGCAAAACCCACAAATAGTTCTAGAGGATATGATGCACTAATGGAACTTACGAGAATTTATAATACAATTTGATATGATGCACGAATTGATCCAATGAGGTTACTCGCCACCTAACCTTGCTTAAGGGAGAGGATAAGAGTGATGCCAAGAGTAAACAACAATGTTTATGTAAGGAAAAAAGTACTCAAAAGTATATTGAAGATAATTTGCCCTTTTACAACTATAAGTACAAGGGTATTTATACTCGTAAGTTAAGGTAACTTGCTCAAAAGGGAAAAGACAAAAAGGACATTTTCTAAAGAAGCAAATGTACATGATACAAAAAAGTAAGAAAGAATATATAAGGAAAACAATCATTGGTGCTATAGATTCTACATATGATACTGTATACGTAGTAATGCTGCATTGGCAGGGTTGTTAGGAGATGCAGAGAAAAAATACAGACAGATGGATTTGTCTGAGCAGGGATGGCTTAATCACTCCGGACTCTCTCTCTCGGCTTCTTGGCAAGGAAGATGCTGAATAATTGGTCGGCTTAGCGCTTTAGAGTTATCAGCAACTTAGCATACTACAGAAAAATGGGTGGTCATACGACATGGTATTAAAGGTGACTCGGTAAGGAAGTATTTGGTCTCGACAGGGGTTGGTTGGAATAGAAAGATTTGTCGTGTTAGCCCCTTTAGTCCTCAGGCTTGATTACCGGTCCGAGGTTCGGTAGCTTGATTCCCATCATTCCCTCCAGGTTATTTTGGATTTGGGATCAAATTCGAATGGTGTTTGCTCAGTTCTCCGTCAGGGTGATATGGAATGAGGTCGGCAATGTTGAAGGCATCAGAAACCCCATAATTCTCAAGCAATTCCAACTTGTAGGCGTTGTTACTGATTTTCTAGAGGATTTTGAAAGGTCCTTTCGCTCTTTCGCTCTTGCAGATAATTTGTTCTTCCTCTTATTCGAGAACTGTTCCTTACTGAGGTGCAGCCGTACTAAGTCTCATGGTTGAAATTATTTAGTCGACCTACCCTTAGTCCTTTCTTGCATTCTTTTGGCAGCTTGGTCGATGTGTCGAGTGATCTTATCATAGATGTGTTGAAGAGATTATGCTTTGGCCGAGGCATTAGTGTCTTCTTACGTGGGTGCTGGTACAAGGGCGTAGTCGAAGGGTAACCTAGGATTGAATCCATAGACTATCTCGAAGGGAGTTTGCTTAGTGGTATCATGTATGGTTTGGTTATTGGCGAACTCGACCACTAGCAGGTAGACGTTCCAATCAGCTAAGTTCTTGCCTACTGCAGCTCGGAGCAGTGATCCCAAAGTACGATTAACTACCTCTATTTGCCTGTTAATTTGGGGGTGACATGAGGTACTGAAGAGTAATTTGGTCCCCAATCAACGCTATAGGGTTCTCCAGAAATGGCTCAAGAACTTCAGGTCTCTATTGGAGATTACACTTCTCGATACAATGTGTATTCGCATAATCTCCTGCAAGAAAAGAGAAGCAATAGTTGAAGTGTCATTAGTCTTGATATAGGGCACGAAGTGTGCTATCTTATTGAACCAGTCCATGACGACAATTATAGAATCTTTGCCTCGAGCGGTTCGCGACTGTCCGAGAACAAAGGCCATGCTCAATGTAATCCACGGCTTCATTGGGATAAGTAGGGGCATTGCTTTCCCTTGTTCGGCTTAGCACTTGGCCTTCTTGCATACGACATAGCTTTTAACAATTCGGTGCACATCTTTCCTCATTCTCAGCCAAAAGAATTGGCCATTTATGAGTTCACAAGTCTTCTTCTCTCTAAAGTGTTCAGAGAGTCCTCTGCTGAGGGCTTCCTTGATTAATAATTCCTGTAGGGAACAAGTCGGCTTATATAGTTTTCCCCCTTAAAATAGGTAGCTATCCTCTACATAATACTCGTCTATTGTCCTTCCATCCATGCACCGCGAAATTATTAGTCTAAAGTGTGGATCCTTGGAGTATTGTTATTTAATACGTGTAAACCCAAACAGCTTGGTATGTAGTTCTGATAAAAGCGCATGTCTCCTCGAAAGAGCATCTGTAACTATGTTGCTCTTTCCTTTGCTTATATTTAATTACAAAATTGAATTCTTCAAGGAATTCAACTCATCTCGCCTACTGCTTTGATAACTTGGTTTGGCTTTGGAGGTACCTCAATGATTCATGGTCAGTATATATGACAAATTCTCTCGGTAGTAAATAATGTTGCCATACTTACATCTCTCGGATCAGTGCCAAAAGTTCCTTGTTATACACAAAGTAGTTCAATTGTGGTCCTCAGAGTTTTTCATTGTAGAAGGCAATTAGTCAGCCTTACTGCATCAGGATAACGACTATTCCAATGCCCGATGTGTTGCATTCCAGCTCAAAAATTTTGTCGAAGTCAATTAGTATTAACATCGGGGCGGAAGTCAACCTTTCTTTTATGTCGACAAAACTCTTCTCCTCCCTTTCTTCCCATTGAAAGTCGGTGTTTTTCTTCGTTAGTTTAGTAAGTAGTGCAGTAAGGGTATTAAAATTCCTAATGAATCTTTTATAAAACGAAGCTAGTTCGTAGAAACTTCTTACTTCGGCATAAGTAGTAGGAGTCGGCCAATTGACAATTACTCGGATCTTCTCATCATTGACTTGCAAGCCTCCTCTACTGACTACATAGCCCAAGAATATCATTTCCTCCTGGTAAAAGTAACATTTCTTTAGATTGCCAAATAGTCTCTTGGCACGAAGGATATCTAGAACTGCTTTGAGATGTTCACAGTGACTCAGTATATCGATACTATAGACTAGGATGTCGTCAAAGTACACCACGACACACTTCTCGATGAGATGTCTCAACACATGGTTCATTAATCTCATGAAAGAGCTCGGGGCATTAGACAGTCAAAGGGCATGACCATCTACTCGTAAAGTCCATGTCGAGTCTTGAACGCAGTCTTTTATTCATTGCTTGGTCTCATGCGGATTTGATGGTAGCCAGACTTAAGATAAATCTTGTTGAAAATCTTGGCTCCACTCAGTTCATCCAACATGTCTCCTAACCTTGAGATTGGATACCTATATTTGATCATGATTTTGTTCACAGCTCGACTGTTAACACACATTCGCTAGGTTCCATCCTTCTTTGGCACTAGAAGTGCAGGCACAGTACAAGGGATGAGACTCTCTCTTACATAGCCTCTCTCTAGCAACTCATTAACTTGATGTCGAAGCTTAGACTCGGGATTCATCTAATAAGATGGCTTATTCGGTAGTGCAGTGCTCTATGCCTTGAGTTGGGGGTAACCCCTCAGGTAACTGTTTTGGAAATAGGTCGGCATATTCATCTAGCAACTTCTTGATTTCCTAGGGAAGCTCACCCCACTCCTTCATTTCCAACGGTCGCTTGACCAACAACAAGGTCGGCTTGTCAGCATTGATGGCCTTTCAAAGCTCAGCTCTACTCATCACTAGAGCTTTCTTCGATCCATGAGCAAGTTTTGTCTGTAACTTGTGAACTTCTCTCGACGGCATTGGATTTAGCGTAATCTTCAAGTCATCCTTCTTAAACATATACGTATTTCTATAGCTGTTATGTATAACTCTCCTGTCAAACAACTACGGCCACCTAGCAACATGTGGGAAGCGCACATAGGCAATACGTCGTAGAGGATCTGGTCAGAGTAATTCCTTATAGTGATCGGCAATAGTATTTGTCGAGTGACGTATAATGCTCCTTTCTTACTCAACCAGTGCAACATGTACAGTTTGAGATTTGCAACAGTTGGCAGCTTTAGTTTTGAAACAAGATTGGTCAATCCTACATTGATGCAACTTCCACTATCCATAATGAGGGTACACATCTGATCATCCACCTTGTAGATGGTATGAAAAAAATTTTCTCTCTGCTTCTCCTCTCGTGAGGGTTCTATGCTCATCATGCATCGGATAATCATGAGTAACTGGTCTAAGTCCTTAGGAAACACGTCCTTCTCAATTAGTTCTTGCTTAGCTGGAACCTCCTCTTCGTCGGGCTCTTCATCTGTACTCTCTATTTCTAACTTCGGGATGTCTCCTTTAATGACCATCGTCCTTTGGTTCGGGCACTGAACAGCCATATGTTCGAACCCTTGGCACTTGAAGCACTTAATTTGGCTGGTTTTCCTATCAGACCCTTGCCCCTTCTCATATGTTCGAGTTAGCACTATATCTTCAGGTTGGCCTTACTGCTCGACTCTTACATCAATCTTTCTACTTGACTTTATACTCGATTGAGCTTGGTGACTTGTTTGTTTAGGTTGGCTAGTTAGCATTCTGGTCGTTACTCAGCTCCTTATTTACCTCTCTACTCTTTGGGTAATCCTAATAGCTTTATCCATTGTGTCAAATCGTTGGAGCTCCACAATATCTTAAATGTCTCCTCTCAACCCAGTAACAAATCTTGAGATTGTTCGAGCTGGTGGTTTCTCCACTTCGCAATGTATCATAAGCATTTGAAAGTCTTAAATATACTCATCAACAATTTGGCTTCCTTGCTTTAGCTCTTGAAGTCGAGTGAATGTATCTTGGAGGTATGTTTCTGGCATGAATCTGTTTTTGAGCACTTTCTTCATCTCAAGCCAAGTGTTAATCTCTCGGTACCCCTCTCATCTTCTCATGGCCTGAAAATTCTTCCACCACATGATGGTATATCTGGAGAATTCAACAGCAGTAGTTCTCACTTTCTCATAATCCTCATATTGATAGTAATCAAACACATGCTCTACCTTTTCTTCCCAATCTAGATACTTGTCAACATCCTTAGATCCATTAAAACTTAAAATCTGAAGCTTTACATAGTCGGATGTTATGGGGACTCGTACACTTTTTTCTTCAAAATGCTCTTCTTCTTCCTCATCAAGCTCTCTTAGGTCTATCCTTTGCATTGCTCGTCCGCCAACTCCTCCATCTCGAACTAGTAGAGCTGAGTTCTGACCTCTAACAGGTTGAATAGCTTGTAGAGTGTTATGTGCGGCCTCAGTAGGTTAACAAGACAGCGCATGAACAGATCGGGTCAGATCTACTAAGAGGTTAGTTACCTTATCAAGTCTCTCATTAGTGCTTTTGGGAGTTCTTTGAGATTGTCGTCTATGGTGGATAACTTTACTGTTATCACCAGCACTAACATTCATACTTGGGTTTGTCATTTTTCCTTATAGATTCAAAACTTAAACACTTCAGGAAGGTAACAGTTAACAACACAATAGATAATTTAACACAGTAACGTACTCTGTTTCACATACACAAAATAAAGTATAATAGAATTTCAAAAAGAACTACCATGATTCACATAAACTTTTGCTTTGATACCAAGATGTTGCGAAACATGACCAAGAACAAACAAGGCCGGTCACTGGATGAGTCTAAGCTTACTGAAAGCTCGAAAATGGTTAATGGGTAAAAGTGCGAAAGAGTGAAAGTGAAGAATGAAAATAGTAAGAAAAACTTAAGAACAGTTCCAGAGGATATGACGCATTAATGGAACTTTCGAAGACTTACAATACAATTAGATATGACGTACAAATTGATCCAATGAGGTTACTCGCCGCTTAACCTTGCTTAAGAGAAAGGATAAGAGTGATGCTGAAAGTAAATAATAGTGTTTACGCAAGGAAGAAAGTATTCAAAAATGTATTGAAAATACAATTTGCCCCTTTACAGCTACAAGTACAAGGGTATTTATACCCTTAAGTTAGGGCAACTTACCTAAAAGGAAAAAGACAAAAAGGACATTTCCTAAAGAAGCAAATGTATACGATACAAAAGGGTAAAAAAGAATATATAAGAAAAACAATAATTGGTGCTATAGATTCTACATATGATACTGTACATGTGGCGATGTTGCATTGGCAAGGTTGTTAAGAGATGCTGATGAAAAGTACGGACAAATGGGTTTGTTCGAGCAGGGATGACTTAGTCAATCCAGACTCTCTCTTTTGGCTTCCTGGCAAGGAAGATACTGAGTAATTGGTCGGCTTGGCATTAGAGAGTAATCATAAACTTGGCATACTATAGAAAAATGGGCGGTCATACAACACGACATTAAAGGTGACTCAGTAAGGAAATACTTGGCCTCGGTAGGGGTTGGTTGGAATAGAAGGATTTGTCGTACCAGCCCCTCTAGTCTTCAGGCTCGACTGTGAGTCAGAGGTCCGGTGGCCTAATTCCTATCACTTACCGTTGGGTAGATGCTTGGTATTTATAGTAGAGTAAAGCTGGCTATTGGAGATCAATTAGTGGGAGAGATCTTCTCCCGTAAATGTGGGAGAGTGGAGCTATCCTACTCGACGTGACTATTTTACCTTTATCCTATAGTTTATAACCGTTATAGTACTTCATGTGCTTAGGTCACTAAGGCCTAAGCTTGAGGCCTATAGAGGCAAACTTAGGGCAGTAAGGCTTAGTGAATTTGGTCGGGCTTGAGAGGTCCCTGCCCAGAGTACCCCATCAACACTTGCCCCCCCATAGTCTTATTGCCGAGGAAGAGGTAAGGAGAAGGAATGCATAGGCTACTTAGGTATGACCAATCCGACTTTGGGAAGTTCGATTCAATGCCATAATGCCAATGTGATGAGGTCTGAGGCAGGAAATCGTTCGAAGTAGTGGGTTGCTAGTCTAAAAACGTTTGAAGTTAGGTAAGTAGGGGTGATCAACGGTCGTTACGGGGTGGAGTGCTAAAGACTTGAGTAATGCTTAGGTTAGGCTGTTAGAGCAAGACACCTTTGCAACTTACTGGGCAATGGCATCATGTCTTAGCCATGCTGACTAGATAGGAGTTGAATAGGCCTTGAAGAAACTTCTTATGGAAGGAAAATTTCAAAATGCGACTTTTGCCCGCCTGTATTCCATGTATTAAATATGACATGACAGATGTCGTGCTATAGTAGGCTAGTGTGCTGCTATATGTTTTCTGTCTTTTAAAGCTGACTATCCGATCAAAGTGCTTTCCACGTACCTATTGGTAGCATTTCAAGGGATTTATGCTTGTACGGATCCTCGTAATTGCCTATACAACTTCCCAGGCAATTTGCCTATAAATGGGGGTATTACAGAGAGAGAGCGCTTTTTCACAATCTTCTTGCCTAATCATCACAATTTTTCCTTTACACTTGAATTCTCAAACCTTCTTCAAAAGTTTCAATTTTTCTTTCAAGAATCACCATTATGTCTACTAATAGAGGTGAGGCTAGCTCTTCTCCGCCGCAACTTACCTCTAGTTTAGACTCTACAAGGAGTGGTCCTTCTTAGGTGCAAGAGGGAGAAGTGTTGTCACCAGCACAATTCGACCAATCTACGAAGATGGCTGTGGAAGCATTGGACAGGGTTAAAATCATCAATGTTATCCCTAGAGACTTATATGTGGATAATCCCTTGCCCCTTGTAATGGATTTATTTGATACTCTTGGTATGGGCAAGGGACCTGATGGTCGTGTAAGTAACAGTAGGGAATCTACCTCCAACTTGGTCGATAGTAACTTCTTCGTAGGGGTGATTCCTAGGTAGCATATTAAGCTACCACGCGAAGACGAACGGGTGGCCCTACTATTGAGGAGGTGCTTTACCGTTTTTGAGAAGTGCTTGAAGTTTAGGCAGTACCTCCCCCCAAGTTGTTTTGAGAGGGAGTTTTTCGATTACCACCGTTGTAGCCTGTTGCAGGTCTTTCCTAATGAGTAGAGGGTATTGAAGGCGTTTCAGGCACTCTATGAATACTTGGTGATAAGGGCTACTCTCGAGCTCTTCTACCACTTCTATATGTGGAAGAGTGTTAATGGGTGGCCTTACCTCTAGTTGTGCCTGGGAAAGAAGTCGTTCCGTGGCTTTGTCGACTTAGTCAAAGGCTGGTAGGATGAATATGTAGTGGTCGAGCTACTTGAAGAGGCCAACTTCTAGACTCAATGGACCGGAATGGTTCGTACTAGAGGTAAGAAGAGGCTCGGGCCAAGCGATGTCGAGGTCGTCTAGGAGATCTTAGACTTCATGGAGTTGAGAGGTGGCTAGGGGATCAATGCTGCGGAGATTGTTGAAAGGTATTTTCGGTACCCGATCTTTGAGCTCTTTCCTAGCATGAAGAAGGTTGTGGTGGAGAAGTGGGTTAAAGGTACTGGTTCATTCCTATGCGCCTGTTTATTGTGCTAGTGTCGGGGTGCTTTGTCCGATGCTTGTAGGATAGGAGGACCTCTTTGGTTGTGCTGGTCATGACGGTGTTTTCCAAATGGTAGTGGTAGTTTCTTTTGGTTCGTCTTTGTTTTCCTTTTCTAACCTGTAAATTAGTCTTCTTGCAGATAAGAGTTTAGCCTTGAGGATGTCTTGTCCATTCGTAGACAACTTGATGAACCAGCACCAAGCGTGATCCAAGGTGGCTCTACCAACCGGGAAGATAGTAAGATAGAAGTTGGGGCTAGGTGAGACTAGTAAGGCGCGAACAAAGTTTGTGCCATAGGGGATTCCCTTCGGCATTCGCGATGAGCCTGTGGACATGGAGCCTTTGAGCATAGCTCTGCTAGCTCTTGCTCCCATTCAATTGTTTGAGCTGATCATCGTGGGCGATGAAGCGGATGGGCCCGATGTGCAGGTGATTTCTCCTCCGAAGGCAGTGGAGGGAGAGACTGGGGAGGTGGCTACCCCACTTGCAGCTGTAGGTAAGAAGTGCAAATCTCTCGAGGTACTCGAGGAGCCAGGTCTAGGGGCGAAGAAGCACAGGCCCCTGGTGAGGGGACCTTTGGCCAGGGGAAAGTGGAATGAGCGGCCTTTGGCTCATCCCTACCAGAGTGTAGATGACGTGGGGGATGGCTTTTTAGACATTCTCAACAACTTCTAAAAGATGGGGTTGGGGCTGGACTCATTCCTAGAAGTGCCATATACTTTCAAGGATGAGGCGCTGAAGAGGGGGGCCTTTAAGTCAGAAATGAAGAAGGCCTGGGGGAAGATCTTAAGGCTGAAGTGGGAGGTCCATCTTGGCGATCTAACACTACGGCACCAGACCCTTAGCTATCGGGTTTTGATGAGGTCTTACACCCCTAGCGACTGGGTTATCTTAGAGAGGATCTCCTAAGAGGACGGAGGCGACCCCATACAGATTGTGGGCTACTTGAGTATGTTGATGCTGTAGGTAGGTCTTCCTTGTTGTTGTGGTGTTATATTATAGTGCTGTATACTAACTTATGGGTGTCATTTTCATCTTGCAATACCACGACTAAGTGCTCCTTGAGTTGAGCAAATCTTATGCCGCTCAAAAAGAGGTAATAGGGTAGTAGGAAGAGTTGCATGAGCAGAAGAAGTGTTTGCTAAAGGTGGAGACTTCTAGTAAGAGGTATTCGACAAAATTCACTCAATCTAACAAGCACCTGCTTTGCTCTATTGTGTAAGTGGTAGGGCTTCAAGCGAGGCTTAAGTATGCCGAACAGGAGAGGGTCAAAGTGGAGAGAGCGGCCTAGAAGGTCATGGAGCTAAAGGCTTAGCTAGAGAACGAGCAGAAGATAAGGGCTCATCTCTCTCAGAAGCTGGATGAGGAGGGTGAAGTTAGGGCCTGACTTGAAAGGGAAAACGCCGAGTTGAAGGCTTCCGTGGCTAGGTTGGAAACCAAGCTGGTGATGAAGGTGTTCGAGTATGAGGGCGTTAAGGCTATGTCGCTAGAGCTAGCTGGTTTGAATGTCACTTTGGAGCAACATGTTGGGGAGCTGTAGGGTAGAGTTTCAGAGATGGAGGAGATCATCTCAGAGATGGAGGAGATCAGCTCCAGATGGAGAGTGAGGAGGTCCTCAACAATGCTGCCCTTAGGAAGATGGTCGCAGACTATAGGGCCACCGAGGAGTGGCTAGAAGAGCTCAAGGACCTTTCCATTGACTTCGCTTGCTTCACTAGGAGGGAAATCCTCTCTCATCATTTGGACTTGGACTTAATCTTCCTTGACTTCCTGGACTCCCCACCTTTCATTGAGAAGAGGAAAGCCCTAGAGTGGGAAAAAGAGTCTGCTTAGGCAGCTGACAAAAATGCAGGCATGTCCTTTGCTATTGAAGTAGGGCAAGGCGCCTCTATATTCGACCCTGCTTTAACAACCTAGCAAGAGGCCACCTCAGAAGCTATCCCTGGGGAAGATCCAATTGTGAGGGGTCCTGCCATTCCTGGTTTGCATCTCTCAAGCCCCCCTCCAACTCAAGGGCAGCCGTCTAAAGTGCCTGCGGATCAGCGCTTGGAACAGATAGATGCTTTAGATTTTTCAGAGCTACCTGAGTTAGCTTATTTGAGGCGGTAGAAGGGTTCTCTCTCTCTCTTTCTTTTTTTTTTTTTTTTAATGCAATTAGGACTGGAATGCTGGCCTTTACTCTATAACTAAATATCCATGGAAGAAATGAATGAATGTTTTTCGACCGTACTTAGCTATTCTTTATCTTTCTTTTAAATTTTTTTGACTCTTAGTCGTGGTTTTGTTGGGGGAGTTCCTTCTTGTAGGGGGCGTTTACCCTTGCCAAGGTTACCTTATGGGGGTCAGGTTGGTGGCATTTTGACTTACCCGGCTCATGGGAGTTCCATAGTACAAGGGGTATTTCCCCTTACCGAGGTTACCTTAAGGGGGTCAGGTTGGTAGCGTTTTGACCTACCCTGTTGGGGAGTTCCTCAGTGCAAGGGGTGTTTCCCCTTGCCGAGGTTACCCTAAGGGGGTCAGGCTGGTGGTGTTCTGACTTGCTCGGGTGACTATTCATGTGTAGAAACAAAGGGAGAGAGAGAAGTATACAATCAATTGAGAACTTTTATTTTAACACAATTGAAACAAAAATTGTACATGATGAAATTCTAATCAAAATATGGGCGTAGATTATCGGCGTTCCATGTGCGCGGGATAAGCTCGCCATTCAATCTTTCCAACCTATATACTCCATTACCCAATCTCTCCTTGACTCTAATCGAGTCTTCCTAATTGGGAGCCAGCTTGCCCTACCCTTCTTGTGAACCAGTGGCCTCTAATTTTCGACACACAAGGTCATTGACCTTGAACTCCTTGTGTCGGACCTTCTGATCATAATACTGGGCAGTTTGATGTTGATATGCAGTAGCCCAAGCAGCAGCAAGGTCCCTAATTTTCCTCTATTATGTCGACGCTTGCTTACAACAATGAATCATTTAGGGTGACATTGAAACTTCTAGTTTGGATGTTGGGGAGCTTAAGTTTGATAGGGAGGACTGCTTCCGACCCGAAAGCTAGTCGGAAGGGGGTTTTGCCCGTTGAAATGCAGTGTGTGGTCTTGTACCCCCGAAAGATATTGGGCAGCTCATCGGCTCAGGTGCTGCAAGACCGGTCAACGCACTTCTTCAAGCTATCTAAAATGACCTGATTAGTCGCCTCCATTGGTTTGTTTGATTGGGGGTGAGCAATCGAGGTGAAGTGTAGGGTGATGTGGTGCTTGTCGGAGAACTCCCTGAACTTGGGGTTGTTGAACTGTCGGCCGTTGTCCTTGATTAGTGCGTAGGGAACTCCAAATTGGGAGAGAATGTTGTTTCTGACAAAGGACTCCATGCTCATCTTTGTGATTTTGGCTACGGCTTCGGCTTCCATCCATTTCGTGAATTAGTCGACGACGACAATTATGAATTGCTATCCTCCTGATGCTTTTGGGAAGGTGCTGAAGATATTGATGCCCTTTGGTGTGAACGACCATGGGTTTGTCAGGGGTTGGAGGGCAGTATTGGGCGCATGATTGATTGGGGCGTGCTTCTAGCACTATAAGCACTTCTAGGCTACGGCCTTTGCGTCTTGCCTGATGATAGGACAGTAATATCTGAGTTGTAGCGCTCGAAGATGCAGGGCTTGGGACTAAATATGATTGCTGCACACTCCGACATGTAGCCCCTCCATGACGTGTAGCCCTTCCCCTTATCGGAGACACCACAGCAAGGGGAGGCTGACTCCCTTGCGATATAGGACATCATCGATCAGCGTGTAATTGGTAGCATGGTACCGAAGCGTCTTCGACTCCCTCCTGTCATTTGGCAATGTACCCTCCTCCAAGTAGCTTTGGATGGGATCCATCTAGCTTGGCTCAGGTACCACCGCGGTTAGTTCCAGAATTTCAATTGAGCTTGGAGCTATGCTTTTTTATGGCAGGTATTCTATGAAGATCTTGTTGTCCTTCATCTTAGGCTTTCGTATGCCATGGAGGCTAGCTTGGATAGCTAGTCTGTTGTGGAATTTTCCAGACGAGGGATCTTCATGATGTTCCAAGCAAGGAACTCCGCCAGGAGGCTCTTCACTTTCTTGAGGTACCTTGTAATAGTATTGTCTCTGGTTTCATATTGGCCTTGGACCTACTGGACAACTAGTATAGAGTCTGAGAAGATTTGCAACTGCTTTACGTTGTTCTCCTTGGCTAGTTTGAGACTGGCGATGAGCACCTCATATTCAGATTTGTTGTTACTGGAATCAAATCTGAACTTAAGGGTGTAGCAAATGGTGACCTAATGTGGGCCGGTTAAAACCAAGCCTGTACCTCCACCCCTCAAGGTAGAGGAGACATCCACGTGGAGGGTCCATACCGGTTTGTCATTACCCGGTGGTGCTTTATCCTCTCTTGTGTATTCTGCCACGAAGTCGGTTAACACTTGTGCCTTGTAGGCCGTTCGTAGCTGGTATTGGATTCCGTATACGTTTGATTCCATCGCATACTTCATCATCCATCCTGATGTGTCAGGCTTCTACAGCATGGTACGCAGTGGTCGATCAGTTAGTACGATCACTTGGTATGCTTAGAAGTAGGGCCTTAGTCATTGGGTAGTGATGACGACAACCAGTGCGAATTTTTTGCCCGGGTGTACCTGATCTCGGGCCCATGAAGTATGTGGCTGACGTAATACACTGGCTTGTGTTTTCTCTCCTTTGCTTTAACTAGTATAGAGGAGAGTGCCCGGTCACTTATGGTCAGGTACAATAACAAGTCTTCCCTTGGGACAAGCTTGGGGAGGACCGGTGGATAGGTAAGGAAGTCCTAGAGTTGTTGAAAAATGGTAGCACACTCTAGAGTCTATTCAAAACCCTTGGGATTTTTGAAAAACTTGGCACATCTGTCAACACTCCTCGAAATGAATCTGCTCAGGGTAACCACCATGCTAGTAAGCTTTTGTACATCTCGAACTGAAGTTGGAGGCTTCATTCCCTTGATCGCTGTAATATTCTCGAGGTTGGCCTTAATACCTCTCTAGGTGACAAAAAATCTGAGGAACTTGCTAGAGTCAATGTTGAAGACACACTTTTGGGTGTTCAGCTTCATGTTGTGCATGTGCATTGGGTTAAAGGCTTCCTGAAGATCATTGACATGATTGGCTGGCTTTTGGCTCTTGATAATTATGTCATTGACATATACCTCTATATTACGCTTGATCTGAGGCTTGAACAATCTCATCACCATTTGCTGGTATGTGGCCTCGGCGTTTTTTAGTCCGAATGGCATCACAATGTAGCAGTATGTGCCGTAGTCGGTGACGAAGGAGGTATGGACTTCATTCTTCAAGTCCATTTTGATTTGGTTGTATCCTGAGAAGGCATTTATAAAGCTTAGTAGGGCATGTCTTGATGTAGAGTCGACAATAGTTGATTTTGGGGAGGGGGAAATAATCTTTGGGGTAGGCTTTTTTGAGGTTGGTATAATTGACACACATATGCCACTTCCCATTTATCTTCTTAACTAGTACCACGTTTGCCAGCCACGTCGGGTACTTTTCCTCCCTTACGAAGTTGGCTTCGAGCACTTTCTACACTTTCTACTCGATTGTAGCCTGCAGTTCTAAGGTGAAATGTATCTTTTTTTGTTTGACAAGCCGTGCTGTAGTGTCGATGTTGAGGCTATAGGTTGCTAAGTCGGGAGAAATTCTAGGCATGTCCAACGTTGACGAGGTGAACCTATTTGAATTTGCCTACAGGAGGGCAATGATTTGGTCTTCACTTTGACCGGGGTTTTAATCTCAACTTTCATAGTTTAGTCGGGAGAAGTGCCAATTTGGACATCTTTTGTTTTCTCTTCGGGCTTGCTCCTCTTAGCCGATCTCTCCTGTAGGCTTGTCTCTAAGGCGAAGATGCCATCGCCTTTGGCCACCTTGACATATAGCTCTCACGAGAGCTTCTAATCACACTTGCATACTTCGACCTTGGTGGGTGTTGGGAATTTAGCCTTTAGGTGTAGGGAGGATGTGATCATCCTAAATGCGTTTAGGCTTGGTCTTTCTAAGAGTACATTATAAGGGGAAAGATAATCGATCACAATGAACTCCACGGGTCGTGGTGCTAAGCGGTCGTTATCACCAAGTTCCATATCTAGCGTGATAATGCCCTTAGTTCAGACTGTGTTACCATTGAAGTCGATCAGATTGTGGTGGTATAGCTTCATCTTTAGTAGTAACTTCTTCCTTATCTTATCATATGTGTGAAGGAAGAGTATATTGGTGGTGCCACCAGTGTTCACCATAATCTTCAATACCTCAAATTTTGAGATCCTCGCTCCAATTACCAGGACATCTTAGTGGGGAGTGTTGACCCCTTTAAGGTCGGCGTCGAAGAAGGAGATGGAAGCGTTTAACTTTTGTCTCTTCTCTTTTATTGCCAGTACCTTTGATTGGGTGTTAACCGAGATATTAGTGCTCGGCTGGCTCTCAGGGTGTGGGCCTCCTATAATTACATTTATAACGCCATTGGGGGTGTGATTATTGCGATGGTTGTTATTCCACTCCACTTGGGCATCCTTGGTTTGTTGCTTTTGAGGTGCCCTATCAGTATCATCATCTTAACGGTTGTCGTTCTTTTGATGGGCCACATATTCATTGAAGAAGCCGTGTTGAATGGTGTATTTGGCAGTGTTTTTTAACTGGAAGCACTCTTCAATTGTATGGTTGTGGTCATTGTGGAACTGATAGCATTTATTAGAGTTCCGACGATTAGGGTTTCCCTACGTTTTTTGTGGCCTTTGTGGCCTCTACAACAAGTTTCAGTGCTTCACTTTGGAATAGACCTAGGCTATGAGTCTATTCAGAGGCATGTATTGGCTGTAAATGGGAAGGGGGAGAGGTTTGTACTTTACTCGATGCTTCTTCTTCCCAAAGCTCTCCTTCTCTGGCTTGCTTTGCATCCTTTCACTAAGGTGATCTTTTACAGACAATTTCTCCTTGTCTTGCTTTTCACCTGACCTTTCTTGGTCAGATTACGCTTGGTATGAATGTTATCTTCCTGGTTGATGTACTTCTGGGCTTTGTTCCAGAAGTCGGTTAGGGTTTTTGGCTTAGTCCTGGCAAGCGATTGGAAGAAATCTCGTAAGGGTCTGATATTGAGCTATGCAGTATGGATAGCGGCTCCCTCCTCTAGCTAAGGGATCTCGACCACGGTGTTATTGAACTAGGTCATGTAATCGCGTAGGGACTTACCTTCACCCTACCTTACCAGGTATAAGGACGATGTGTCCTTGGATTGGGGCTTACTAGCCCTAAAATAGAAGTTGAACTTCCTAGCTAGCTTATTGAAGGAGTTGATCGAATTGTTGGGGAGATAGTTGAACCACATTTGTGCTATCTTCCTTAGCGTGCTCAGGAAGGCATTTGTACAGTATGGCATCCCTATGACTGTGAAGGTTTATGAGGGTGCAGAAGTGGAGGCGATGGTCATCGGGGTCACCTATGCCATAATACTAGTCCAAGGACAGAAGTTTGCCGTTGGGGAGCAACATTTCGTCTTGGATACCCCTAGTGAAGGGGGTTTTGTTACTGGCGACCAGCTCGGTATCACCAGTAGGCTTGCTCCCCTATTGCTTAGAGAGCTACCTTGCCATTGCACAAAGCTTGTTCAAGTCAGTGTTGTTTGCCGGGTGAGCTTGTCATGTGGCTGAATGAGCTTGAACTCCCTGCGAGTCGGCTTCCTATTTGTTGCCAGCTAAAGCTCGGTCGCAGGTAGCTACAAACCTTGCTGGTTACTAGTGCAGTGGTGGATCGGGTTGCTGATCCCTTCCATTCTACTACTGTTGCTAGATGTTGTCCCGCCCAGTGAGGGCATCTGAAGCTTCGAAGTGGTGAGTTTGTATGCTATGATGCTCTGCCTTGTTCAGGCGAGTATAGAGCTCCCTATTCTGCTCAGCATACTACTTAGCTAGGCACTCCATGTACTCCAAGCGTTCTTTCAGCACAGCTCTTCGGAGGGACTAGTTGCCTCTAGGTTGGTTATTCACCAACTATTGATTTTCTTGCTCCTTGCGCTGAGACATGATGTAGAAAGGTTTGATGTGGGTTATGTGTTTAGGATTTCGGGAATAGAAATTTTCTTTCCCATAAGCAGTGCCAAATGTTGTTTCTCAATTCTTTCGGATAGTCGATTAAGGTTTGCATGTACTAGGCCTGCAAAACAAAGCACAGTGAGGGGACGCTGGGGGGTTGTTTGGTGTAGCTACTTTGATGCTTAAGTTAACAATGGGCTTTTGATGGAATAGAATACTTGATGTGCAGGCTTAAAATGCAGAGTTTTTAAAGAGACTTACTGTTGGGTAGATGCCTAGTATTTATAGCGGAGTAGAGCTAACCATTGGAGATTAGTTGGTGGGAGAGATCTTCTCCCGCAAATGTGGGAGAGTGGAGCTGTTGTACCTGACGTAGCTATTTTATCCTTATCCTATAGTTTATGATCGTTACAGTATTTCATGGGCCTAGGTCACTAAGGCTTAGGCCCGATGCCTATAAAGATGAGCCTAGTGCAATAAAGCTTGGCGGATTTGGTCGGGCCTGAGAGGTCCTTGCTTAAAGTATCCTATCAACATGTGGCTTAAGCGAGTAGGATCATAATAAGGAGTCAGATATGTTAACTAACTATTGTAATATAATAGAACCCTTGGAGTAGAAAATAGCTTGCTTTGTAACTAAGTTGAGATATGAGGTGGCTAATGTAGTAAATTTAGGGATTCAACACTCTAGAGGAATTAATGTAACTAGCAGTTAAGTTACAATGACATAGATGATGAAATCTTTATTAGTTGATTATAAACTAGCCAATTTTGCTAAGATTGTTAGTTGTGATAATGGTAGAGGTGATATGAGAGTTGTAGAAAGAAGAGTTGAGGAAGTAAAGTAAGCTAATGAGAGGCGAATTGAAAGGGTTAAAGAGAAGGATAAATCTCCAGCTATAATCAATTAGAGGGCATAAAGTTAATAGAGACCTCAAAGGAAGGGCTCACAAATTAAATGATTTTGAACATCTCAATTTATTATTCCCTTAATTTATCTCAATTTATAAATGAATGGTTGGATTATCTAAATTTTTGGAATATCCTATGATATCATTGTGACGTTATTATCTTCTTTATAGTTTCAATTATTGATTATATATAACAAAATTTTAAGTAGGTATATTGAGAGGATTTGTTTTCTTAGTTAAATGGTTCATGTATTTAGGATTGGGACATCTTCCATATCAAGTGCTTAATTGATGATGTTGTATGTGTTATTACTATTTATAGTGGCCCATAGTAGTTTTACGAATATGGAAACATTAGATATGTTAAAGAATTTATGACTATCAATTTTGTGCATCTTAATTCTTATTAATTGCAAAAACTCAATAATAAAGGAGAAATCAAAGTTGAGATACCTATTTCTATTCTTATCCTTTATGTGGGGTTGTTGTGCTTCTAAGCCTATCTCATGTACTATTTTGTAGACTTTAGTTATATGCATAATTGCCAAAATTGCGATTTTAACTGTGGAATTTTACGAGTTTATGATTTTAAAAAGTTTTTGAAGTTAACTTGGACATAAAATCATTTTTTGTAAAAAATTATATTTTTAATCGAGTTTATATGTAAAATCGGTGGAAACTTGTGTTTTTTATCAAGTTTATCGATTTTATATAAAAAGAAAATACAACTAGGCTTTTACAAGCTATTAATTATTAGGGCATTATATCATTTGCCTTATCTTATTCCAAGTTTTTCCTTCTTTTTCTTTCTATTAGTCCCTTATTTTATGTTCATAACCTCCATTCAGGTTTTGACTCTAATAACAAAGTTTACAAAAAAACTATATACTTTATTTTATACCATTAATAACTTAAAATGGGTTAATATATTTGATTATCTTTATTTTATTGCTTTGTAAGAAAATAATAGAAAAAAAATTTAGTTTCGATTCTATTTGTCATTTTTTCATATATGTTAATTATATATTAATAATTTTTATGGAAAAAAAACTTAATTTTTTCATTTATTTTTTATTTTCATTATGTATTTCAAGTTTTGAATAACAATTATAAGCATATCCATAATTTTTTAATACTATTTTATATAAGTTATAAAAACTTATGTTTCTGCTTTTCGATTTTATATTTTGATTTTACGAATTTTCTAACAATTCTAGATAAAATTATGAATTTGACAACTTTGGTTAGATTATATGACTGTGGGGTTACATATGATGGGTATCTTAATGCTTAAAAGGATGAGAAGATTGCAAAGTTATGCTTGAGTTTTGTAGAGATTTGAGATACATATAACGAGATACATAAGGAATGAAGAAGAGTTTGCTATTAAGGATGGGATGAGGGGTGCAAGTTTGTTGAGATTAGTTATGTAGAGCTAGGTGCTTTAGGTGCAGTTGAGAGGGTTGATGATTAGACGGTTCATAACAAGATGCTATGGGAATTGTTGGTTCAAAGGTGATTTGATAAGCATATATTGAGGAGTTATGGAGGTCCTCACTTAAGGAGTTTGATGCTGGAGATAGTTCATGGGTTTGGCTTAGCTAAACATTTTTGCTTACCCATCTCGGAGTTTTTCTTTTATAGGTATCCTTAAGGGCTTATCATATTTGATCCAAGTGAATACATTACTCCATATTTGAGCCAAACTTTTTTGAGCCTAAGGTACCATTTGCTGCACAACTTTGCATCATGATTATACATTACCTTTGTTTGCATTTAAGGTTGTTGCATGGCACCGTCTTTGGTAGATTACTAATGGTGTGGACTTAGCATGGATTTATTAGGACTTGAATTATTTCTCTTCTGTTGTGTGTTATTGTTTATTCAAGATTAGTTCCTAGGCTTATTTTATATATTTATGGGTTATCTAATTTCATCATTATTTTAATTAGAAACTTTACATTTATGCTTTTAGTTAGCTAGACCTTTCCAAGCGCCATATATCATATTATGCTTAGATATTATTTAGTTAGACTATTAAACTTAAAAACTCTTCACAAACTCTCTTATCTTTTCAATAGTGGCAACACACTTTGGTACAATTTATTGTGCATAGTATTTCTCAATTAAATCAATCCTATTTAATTCTAACTGGGCGTAATATCAATTAGAATTAACTTTACTTGGATGTATTCATGGGTGCATATTATTCTAAAGTTAGAGTCTTCATGTCCATGTTTCTTTAATTCCTACTCATTCGAAAACCCCGAAAATAAATAAAAGCTCAAAAGTCACAAAAACAACCACCTAAATCCTATTTAAATTTCAAAAAGGCTTCATTTCGTGTACTCGGATACAGATTTCCTCTATATATTTTATAGCCCTTAAATTTACAAAATAATGCCTCCTGGTAGACGAAAAAAAAAAAAAAAAATGCATAAAGAAAACGCACCATATCTTTGACATAAGAAATACCCGCCTCCATTCAATCAAGAGCTTGAATATTCCTTTCGTTCGAAAAGAAGAAACTTTCAGAAATTTCTGCTCTAAATCTGCGCTGGGAATGCATAGTGAACAAACGGTTGCACAGATTAATTGATTGCGTAAATGCCTAAAAATCTTTTGTCAAGCACCACATGATAGATACACAGAAACCAAAATCCCACTTTTCATTATACAATCATGAACTCTTTCTAGTAATTTTGTTTGAGTATGTTAACAGCATCAAGCCGTTGCTCATCGCTCAATTCCGTCGGGAATTCGACGAAGAAGGTGATCCGCAGCTCACCTCTCTTCTGAGGATCCTTGGAATATGGCATGCCTTGCCCTGAAATTGCCTTTTCATATCCAGGATTGATTATTTCATCAATATGCATCGCCATCCTTTCTCCTCCTAACAAGGGAACAGATAATGTGCATCCAGTTAGGGCTTGTACCAGTGGGATCTCCACCCCTATCTCCAGATCATCCCCTCTCCTTTTAAACAGTGAATGTCTCTTTTCTCCTATCACAAAAATTACGTCCGCCGGCAAATATCCCGGTTTCTCATCACCTTTCCCTTCAAATGTGATTTTCGTTCCTTTCTTCCATCCAGGTTTCACATTAATCTTCAACGTCTCCTCTTCTGATATTATTCTGCAGTGATAAGAAAGGAAGAAATGCTCGTATTTATTAGGTATAAAGGTAGCAGGTAAAAAGGATTTCTCTAGTTTTGCTTATTGAGAGAATTAAGCAGCATGCGCATCTTCTACATCTACTTGATGGAAATAATAAATAAGGCATACCCATTTTCCGATATAACATCCCTTATTATCTTTACTTTCTTGACACATCCACGGAGAAGCTCCTCAAGTGTGCATTCGAGCTTCTTTTCAATAGGTGCAGGCTTCTTTCTGAATGCGGATTGTGAGAATACGATCGGAGTGCTGCCTTTCCGGCTCATTGTTCTTGACATGGTGGGAGTTGTAGCAGGAGCTTCATTTTCCGAATGGACTCTCCTGCTGCTTGCATTTCTGGATAGAAAGGCCATACTGCTAGCGTTTCTCGATAGAGAGGCTTGAAAGTCAGCAGCCGAGGTGCTCCTCCGACTCATGCTTCTTGAGAAGGAAGAAGGTGTTGGTGTGTGGCTTCTCCTACTCGAACTTTTAGAGAGAAAGGATCGCTTGAGGAAGAAGCTATCGTCGACACTCTTACGATTATTGTGACGATGATTAAAAGAGATATCTGATGTTGTTGCGTCATCGCTGCTTGCGATTCTTTCTTCATGCTTCTGAAAATTTTATAAGAAAAGAAGAATCATTATTATCATCGATATGCGTGCGCACATAAAAGGATATCATTACCGTATCGTTGTTACCTTGTTGGCGAACGAATCAAGAGGATCGGAACATGGATCGCCATCAAATTTGTGGGATGAATGCTTATCACTATGCCATTTCATGGTAAGAAACTTGTATGCCTTAGAAATATCAAGCATGCTTGATGAAGAAGAGCTTTTGTTGTACCCAAGCATGGTGTAAAGATCTGGTTTCGGTGAACGAGGATCCGCCATGAATTTGTATTTTGTATTGGCTTTCTGCTTCTCTATATGTATGCTGGAGAAAGGAAAAGGAAAAGGAAAAGGAAAATGCAATAGGTGGTGACTGAGTTTTGCAATGGAGGAAAAGAGATTTAGAGATGGTTGGAAGGGAATAGATGATTAGAAGGTGATGGGTTAGGAATGACAGGTCTGTATCATCCAATTCAAGGATCTCAATGCTAAACATAGTCAAATTAAGTTTACTTTAAATAGGCAAAATCAGTTTGATTAATGTGGAAAAAGTCAGCCATCTTCTCGTTTTGTTTCTCTCTCTCTCTCTCTCTCACACACACACACACACACACACACAAAATTGGATAATAACGTAAGTTACATTTGACTAAAAAAGAAAAAGAACAAAACGCCAAATCTAGATTGTAGGCATTTTTCTTTAATTCCCCCGGCCCGCTCCTCCTCTTTGTCGCTAGAAACGATCCGTCTATTATATATATATATATATATTAGGCTGCAGCACATGGTTTTTAGTTGCTGATTGCAATTAATTAAGATGTCGTCAAGTTCTAGCGAATGACAAATTTTAATTACATGAAATTATATATATATATAGGATATGAGGATATACAAGAGGTTGCAAAGGTTTGAGATTAAATCAGTATAGTATTGTTACTTCAAGGAGGTAAGTAGAGTTACAATATCGATTATAAAGTTGAAGAATATCATATTTTCTTATGACGAAAGAAGATAATGGTGTTAGAATGTCGAATGTGAAACATATAATAAATCTCTGATTTATGTATTCTATGTACATATTTTGGCCTAGGAAAAAGTTATCTAACATTAAATATGGAATGAGTTCAATACATCAGGTAACTCTGCCATCACATGAATATAAAGAACTAATACAAGCTAAAGAAGGCGAGAGTTTAACAACCCAATCACTAGGACACATCTCCAACTTTGTTAGAGTATGTCTAACAATCCAATTGGTGGCTTGGTTCGCTTAATGCCTTACCAAGATGAGAGCTGTTTTAAGAGAGGATATTATAGCTCTCACATCCTAAATAACATGTTGGATATTCCATGGGCAATCCGATTCCAACAATAAGGCCTGAACAGCAGCAATTCAAAAATAACCTCACGCTACCCTTTTTAGAAGAGCAAATTTGGCTGCCTCCAACATAGCTACAGCCTCAGCAATGTCCGCGGATGAAGCTACAATGGTCTTCGCATCACCCTCGAAAATTTCACCCTTCCATGTTTCTAGCTATAAAGCCTACCGTGGCTTCCCCAGAACTCAAATCAAAAGATGCATCAGAGTTCACTTTTACACACTCAATTATGGGTGGGACGGCTTCCGTCTACTAATTTCAAGTTAAATGAGAGGGTCCTCCATGCAAGGTTGATCATACTGCGCTAAGCTGCTACCAATCAAAGATTAAAGAGCATACCTATTCGAGAGAGTATTATTTCGCATCCAAAGAAGGGGCGTCATGATCCATACTGTTTGAGGCAGCACGCTATGATGGCAGACCAGTACGCAATCCATAAGGAGACGGTTGTAGCTGAACTTGGGGATCGCCATGCTACTGCTGCATGTTCAAGGCCTGATCATAGACGTCACTAAGGTCACCACTAGACAAAAAATGCTGTTGTTGTACATTCTGTACAACTCTACTGGCGTCCAGAGCATCATTTGTTAGGCATTGAAGCTGCTGTGGCAATATATGGTTGGTTTGATGTATCCCACATGTTCTACTAGGCTTTGGAAAGTTTTAATGGGCCTTTTGGTAGACTTTCCATTTTAATGTAGCTACTGTCCATGTGGTGTTTTTGGGCTCATCTTATTGATCTTGGCCTGATTTGTGGTTTTTTCCCATTTTAGCTATCTAGGGCCTACTAATCAACCCGACTTATTTGTTTGGGCTTAGAGCTTAGGCTTACTTCTTTTTATGAGTAGTTTCATGTATTGATCAGTTTTGTAATTGGGTTGAGTAGGTCATGAATCAAGCCCATATTAAGTTTTTAAGCCCGATAAGTAACCTAAGGCCTTGATCTAGCAATTATCTTAACTAATCAAGTCTAAACCTTTATTACTGTGTTTAAATATTCATTTTACGAATTCACATGTACAAGTTTAGCTAGTATTTGTTGGGATTCAAGTCAGATTTTTAAGGCCTTTTTGTGGTTTTGGTCTTAATCCCAAATACTACTATTTAGCTTAACAAATCAAATTCTTGTATATCATTAGTTAATCTTAAACATGTTTAGGATAAAAAATATGAAAATTTCTAGATTTCAAGAGTATCGTTGGCATGGCTTTGCAGGTGGTTCTAAGGTTATTTCTTGTCTTCTCTAGTGATAATCACAACTAATTATCTAACGAACCTTTTGAAAGCATGTCTAACTAAATCCTTAAGAGAAGAACCAAAATAGTCGTAGAAGGAAACTTATGAATCTCAATCAAGCATGTTACATGGGTCAAATAAGGTCCTTGCCTTCCAGTCATGTAAGGAAAGGACCTCATTTGACCTAAACAAGTACAAAAAATATACATTAAGCTTTTATAGAACTTACAAGAATTTTACATATTTCTTACATTCAAAGATCTTCAAGGAACTCATCTATACATATTCATGACTTTTAAACCTACTTTCTACTACAACAAATGTTAAGGAAAAGGTGAAATTAACAAGAACATCTAAGTAAAAGAAGTTAGTTGTACCTACAAGAAGGGCATCTAAGGTTACTTCTCCTTCTAGCCTTAGTTTGCTCACACTTTATACTCCAAAAATGTTTCTTAGGTCACTCCTCGGTGGTTCCCTCCTTGGCTTGCTCAAGAATGGTGGCTTAAGGTGGTGATTATGTAAGGAAAATGGAGGTCACAAGGTAGAAGCTTGGTAGGGCGTTTGGCTGCTAACTTTAGCTTGGTTTTTAGGGTCAAGAGGGAGGTAAGGATAAGCTAGAAGTGGGTGGTTTTCTCACTCCAATTGTAGTGCCGAGAGTAGTGTTTCATGAGTACCAGAGTAGGGTTCTCAGTGGGGGTTTGTGAGAGGCACTTGAAGTGAATTTTTTAGTGGTAAAATGGATGAAAAATGAAAGAGAATGGAAATGGATTTTGGGGATTGCTTGTAGACATGAATGGGGGATGTATAAGAGGATTTAGAGTGTTTTGAAATTATAAAATGATGTGAAGTTTTTGTATGCATAAGGGCTTACATGATTGGAATGGAAAGATGGGAGGATGGGGATGTGTGCCGATGCGATTTAGGAAAAAAATCTACACGAAAGCCTTCCTAAAAAGGCAACAAGTTAACCTCTTTTCTTAAGCTTGCATCGATAATTATGAAGTTAGCTAAATAGGGAAGTTAATGTGTTGGGGTAGTCTTTTCACCTTAGAATGGTGTAAGATCCCTTTAGTTGGGAAGAGACTAGATTAGTTGGCTTTCAGTTGGATGGGATTAGCTTAACTTTATTGATATAAATACTTGAAATTCAAATGCATGCATGTATTGGGATGGGGTGGCACTACATGCTAGGGTTTAAGGTAAATTTTTGCTCGATTAATTCAATTAGGAGCTGTAAAATTTGGAAAAAAGGATATATTATAATAATAATAATAAAGGAAATAAAATAATAAAATAAAGACTTAGAGACATGATATGGCTTGTAATTAACTAGGGATAGTAAGGATAATATAGTCTTAAAAAAGATTTAAACTTTCCACTATCCGTTATAGCAAACAAAACTTATAATTCAACCACATGTCTCTCCTTTACTAAAAATATTACATTACTTTTTCCAAAAATAGAAAACTTCCAGCTTTTAACCAAACATTAAAATCTCAATCAAGATTTAAGTTATTGAAGAAGAAATTCAACAAAAATTAATCTTTCACCCGTTTTTAAGCAAGTCTTCCTTCTATTTTCTTTTTATTTTTCCAATTTATATCTTTTAAGGTTTTCTTTGAGTTTTGGGATAAGGTGTTATAGTAGTCGGTATGGTGCTGGTAGATAATTATTGTGTAGTTGGTTTGTAGAGGTGTCGTATTATTGGTGTTGTGTATGCATATGTGTGACATGTTGGGTATTGTCTATGAAAATTCGATGTGTTGTGATGGTGTTAAATTGTATGCGTGCATGGAATTGTATGAAGAACACTAGGCTAAACTTAAGAAGGGGGGTGAATTGAGTTCTTAGGACAAATTATAATTCTTTTCAAAATTACATATGAAATACAACAATTAGAATGATTAAGGTAATGATAAATGTAGAAATTAAAAGAGATAAGGATAAGCAAAATTAAGCTTAGATGTAACATAGAGTTTGGAGTGCCCCTTAGTCTCTACGGACTTACAAACACCTCTAATCGAGTACTTCACACTACTTTCTTAATCTCTCATTACAATGCTCAAAGAGCTACACAAGTTTACACAAACACAATCACAATCACTATCACTTACAAAAATCTCAAGTACAGTACTTTTCTCTCTTAAGATTGCAAATATAAGAACGCTCAAGCACTATATACTAAGTCTCACTTGTTTGATTTCAAATAAAAAGTACAAGAGATAAATAGTAAGTAATAAGGCCAAAGAATATAAGAGAATATAATTGTAGTGGAATATCAGTTCTTAATCCTCTTTGGTTAGATTGTTAAGCATTTATAACAACTCATTCAATTCTTCCCATTATTGTACATTAAATGCTGTAATGGCTACCATAAATAAGTTTAGCAGCATGATGCTACTGTCCTCTTACAATCATGATGGTAAGCAATGCTGCTACGGGTAAGTGTATCAACACACTGGCTCATTGAAATCAGAAAGCTTTTCCTTTCGTTATCTAAGGCTTTTTACTGTCAGGTTGATCCTTCCTCTTACCGTCAAGTCGATAGGTTAAAAAAACTCCTAAAATCAATTTTAACACACAAAGAACAACCACATATTGCAGTCCAACTTAAAGATTGTTTTGATCACCATTCATAAAAAAAAATATCTTGTAGAGTTAATTGATATATTTAATCATTAAGTAAATTAATCGATCTTATTTAATTAACTCAATTTTATCAAACAAGAATTAGTTTAATCATCCACTTTTATTTTGTTCTCATTAAAATCAATTAGTGAATCTTTAGTTCAACAATCTCCCTTTTTTTTATGAGGACAAAACTCTTATATACTTAAGAACTCCCCCTCAATTTAGCACTTGATTTCAAGATATTTGACGTTTGAGTAAGATTAAGTGAATGCTTACAAGAAGAGGGTATTAACGTGTTAGAGCATCAAATATTCTCTTCATAATAACTTCATATATTGGATATACCAATTTAAGAGGACTTAAGATATGCTAAGATAAGTCAACTATTATTAATTCAACTAAATAAACAAAATATACTTTTAACTCTCTAATGACTTGAAGACAGATGTCAACTAGTTCAAGATGCTTGACATGAGCTACTTGTGGAGGTATAGGGAATTGAACACCCTTTCAGATTAGTAATTGTGTAACAATGTACCCAAATCTTAGGAAAGCTTGAGAGGGGTTATTGTTGACATGCTTGAAACACTAAACCACAATGCTAAAAAAATCAATTTGTTTGTTCATGAGGAGATAATATAGGATCCATAAGTCTTGATATGTGACATTTGGCTGTTGGTCTTTATGAGGACAATAGTTATGAATCACAATATGGTGTAGAATCTTGGTCTTAAGGTTAAGTCTAATAGTGGCTAAACTCTTTGCCTTCCCTTAGTTCCTCCAATACCCTTATATCGAAAGAACCGTTCATAGAACTTAACACAATAGAAATTGGCATTAACTTCGGCTCCCTCAACTGAAGCCCTGATAAGACCATAAATATCCTTAGGAGTGACAGTAATTAGGGTGCCATAAACATAAGTATACGCGATGTATAGCATAGTTCACCACTAGGATTCATTTTTAACTTAGGCTTACCCTGATCGTCTAAAGAGTCAGACATATTGCAATAGAAGTACTTGAGAGCATCATTATGTACCTCATTTGGAAGTCGAAGGATGTCAATGATATGGTTAGAGATGACCCCAAGAATGGCTACAATGCTAAATTCGTTAAGCACTTCCTAAGGATAGAAGATGCCGATGTCGACTTCTAAGTTTACGAACTTTTCAAATCATTGAGCATTGTATCGTGAGGGAAAGAGTCGATAGTCATATGTTGGGGATGCTAGACCACGAGTGGTTCGTAGTGCTATGATGGTTGGAAGTAGGTGAACACGAGGGAGATGGAAGAGGAGAGGATGGGTAAGGAAGTGGTTTGGGTGATGGAAGCCGGGTTGACGATAGAGGTATGAGAATGGTAGTGGCAGCGTGACAGTGTATGAGTGTTCATAGAGAGAGAAAGTTGTGTGAGGAAGAAGAAGAAGGGGGGACAAGATAAGTTGATGTGAGGGATAAGTGATTGAGGGAGTAGAGAGATGATTTGGGAAGAAAAAATAGGATTTTGATGGTTAGAAGATGGTAGATCAAAGAGAGAGAGAGAGGTTAAGGTTTGTGAGGAAGAGAAAGAAAGGTTTTGGAAAGAGAATGAGGGGAGAGAAGGTCACGAGGTGTCCCTTTAAGATGCCTAGAATTGGGTGTATTGGCATGACTGCAATTGATCATACCTGCATGCAGGTGATTGAAACAAAATCGAATTCAAGTCGTTATGTAAAATAGTATACTGGCATGCTGGTGATAGTAGGTACCATCATGCTAGTGAATCGAATAGAATGGATTTCAACTTCTTATCTAATGAGGTATACCAGCATGTCGATGGTTAGTGGTACCATCATGTTGGTGTTTTGCAATTTTGTAGAACCTATGTTAAGTCCACTTCATTTGTTCAAGTTGCCAATTCAAGTTTATTTAGGTTGATTTAATGAGTGTTCTAACACTTTAAACAAGTTTATTTGAGTCTGTTAAGGCTTGAAAAATCTAATTTTAAATTAAAAAGTTCATGATTAAGTGAAAGTGTGCATATATGAGTAAGTTATGTGCATGGACATTGAGTTTTTACACACTAACACTTGAAGCAAGTTTCAAATATATGTTTAAGCATGTTCAGAACACAATATAGCTTTAAGGTGCTTCAACTTGTAAAATCACTACTTGAGTTCCTTAAGAACAAAGTTAAGCATGTAAGTAGAGATCTTTTCTCAAATTCAAAATAAGTTCATGCTTCAAACATGTTTGAAAGCTATTAAGAAACATAAAGAATTCATGATCAAACTAAGCAACATTCATATTGTCACAAATAGGCATAAGATGCTCCAAATAGCACTTAGTTTCTAATAAGGGTCTAGAGAGGTCAAATTTGCATGAAATTAAAATCAAGCTAGATTGACCACTTAAACATGATTTATGGATGAAAATAAATGTGTGGAGCCTGGTTTTGGGAATGGAAACCATTGCATGATGAATATGTGCATATATGAACTTGGATACTTATAAATGACTTCAAATGTGCCCAAAATATCCTAAATGTCATATTTCATGCATGAAATCTATATGATTAAATTTCTTAGACCTCATAGTATGGTTTTTGCAGGTTGAGTCACTCTGTATGTCATTTTTGCTCAAAAACACTATTTTGGTTTTTATATGTCTAACATTCATTTTGCATTATCATTCCCAATTCTCTCCTTAGTATCAATAAATTCTAAGGATACATCATTGTTTTGTACATGATCACAGATAAAGCGACGCTTAATTTCTATATGCTTAGTCTTTGAGTGTTGAATTAGATTCTTTGTTAGGTCTATAGCATTTGTGATATCATATCTTATTGGGACATTGGTGAACTTTAGACCATAGTTATGCAATGTTTGTTTCATCCATAGAGCTTGAGCACAATAACTACTGACCACTACATCTTCGGCTTCGATGGTTGAGAGTGTTACTGAGTTTTTTTTTTTTTTTTTTTGCTTTGAATGCCATGACATTAGAGTGTTACCAAGAAAGTGGCATGTGCTGCTTATGTTTTTTCGATCAACTTTGTAATTGGTGAAGTCGGCATTGGCGTATTTAACAAGATTAAATGAGGTGAACTTGGGATACCACAAGTCGAGTTCAATGGTGCCTGCAAGATACCTGAAGATGTGTTTGATCGCATTCAAGTGTGATTCTTTAGGGCAAGAATGAAATCATGCACATAGATACACAATAAACATAATGTCAAGCCTAAATGTGGTTAAATATAGAAGACTTCCTATCATGTCCCTATACATCTTTTCACAAATGTTTTTTTCCACTTTTGTCTTTATTGAGTTTTAGAGTGGTGCTCATTGGAGTAAGCCTAGTTTTACAATTTTCCATTTTGAACCTTTTTAAGAGCTCCTTAGTATATTTAGCTTGGTTGGTAAAGGTTCCATTTTCGGTTTGTTTGACTTGAAGGTTTAGGAAATAGTTGAGTTCTCCCATCATACTTAATTTAGACTCATTTTTCATACATTGGATAAACTCACTAACTAGATCCTTATGAGCAGCACCAAACACAATGTCATCTATATATATTTAAACAATTGACATAATAGCATTATGTTACTTAATGAATAATGCTATGTCAAGTTTCCTTCTAGTAAAGCCATTCTTTATTAAGAAGCTACTCAATCTTTCATACCAAGCTCTAGGAGCTTCCTTAAGTCCATATAAAGCTTTATTAAGCTTATATACATTTTTTGGGAATTCTCTATCCTTAAACTCCAATGGTTGCTCTACATATATTTCCTCCTTGATATAACCATCTAGGAAGGCACTTTTAACATTCATTTCCTCTTTTTGGTTGTAACCTTTAGCAACTAGGCATGCCTTATTTCTTGTTACTATTTTGGTTTTATCTAACTTGTTTCAAAATACCCATTTGGTTCCAGTTACCGATCTGTCATTTGGTTTTGGTACTAAGTTCCATACTTCGTTTCTAGTAAATTGATTAGCTCTTCTTGCATAACTTAAATCTAAAATTTGTCCTATAGAGCTTTATCTATGTTTTTTGGTTCAAGTTGAGATAAGAACACCATGTTACTTAAGTTCTTAAGAGAGGCTCTAGTTTACACCCTATTAGATGTTTCTCCTATTATTAAATCCTTAGGTTAATGTTTTATGAATTTTCATTCTTTAGGTAAGTTTATTTTAGAATTGTCAATAATTCCATCTTGCCAAGAAGATTTCTTCTCATTTGAAATGGATTGATCTTTGTTAAGACCAAGACCATCCAATTGAGCACCAATGTTTTCTATTTCATCATTAAACTATCTATATGCATATGTATTGTCAAATGTAATATGGATTGACTGTTCTACAACAAGAGTTCTTTTGTTATACACTCTATAAGCCTTATTAGCAAGAGAATAACTAAGAAAGATGCCTTCATTGGATTTTGAATCAAATTTTCCAAGTTTTTCTTTTCCATTATTAAGAATGTAACACTTTGTACCAAAAGGATAAAATATGATATATTAGGTCTTTTATCTCTCCAAAGCTCATAGGAGGTTTTCTTAAGAATAGGCCTTATGAAAACTCGATTTGATATATAGCAAGTGGTATTAATGACTTCAACCTAAAAATATTTACGTAGATTATAGTCACAAAGCATAGTCTCAGCCATTTCTATAAGGCTGTTATTTTTCCTTTTGGTGACTTCATTTTGTTATGAAGTTCTAGGTGTTGAAAAGGTGTATTCTATTCCATTTTTATTACAAAAATCTTCCATATCATGATCTTTAAATTCTTCCCCATGATCAATTCTTATAGAAACAATAGAAAGACCTATTTCATTTTGGACCTTTTTGCTATAATTCAAGAACACATGATACGTTTCATCCTTGTTTGTAAGGAAGAAGGTCCAATTATATCTAATGAAATCATTAACTATGACCAAAGTATTTTTTTTCCCTCCCAAACTTAGGGTTTGGGTTGGACCAAATAGATCCATGTGTAATAGTTAGAGTGGCCTAGAAGTTGAGATGATATCTTTTGATTTGAATGATGACTTTTTTTGTTTGCCATATTGACATACTTGACATGTTTTATCTTTATCAAAACTAATCTTTAGTAATCATTTAATAAGATTCCTTTTAGCTAGTTTTGATAAGATATCTATATTAGCATGTCCGAATTTTATATGTTATAACCAACTATCATTGTTTTGAGCGGATAGATAAGTTTCAAGAGAGCATGAAAATATATTGAAGTCAATTTTGTAAATGTTTCCTTGTTTATACGCCTCAAAACGGATTTGGTTATTGTTAATGTTTTTAATAAAATACTTTGATGCATGAAAAATTAATTTTTATCCTATATCACACAATTGGCTAATGCTAAGTAAATTATGTTTTAAGTTATTAACAAGTAACACATGGTTGATAGTAAGATCATTATTAACGCAAATGTTACCTTCTCTAATAACATGAGCCTTTTGATTATCTTTGAAAGTCACACCTCTATCCTTTAAGTCTATAAATGCAAACTTGGATGCGTCTCCCCTCATGTGTCTTGAGCAACCACTATCCAAGATCCATTTATTATTTTGCCTTAAAGGACCTTACGAAACAAATGGTCATTTCTTTTGTACCCATTTTAGTTTGGATCCTTTAGGGTTAGTTGTTGTTATGTAAGCTTATTCCTTAAGGACTTAAACCATTTTGCCTTTGTTATTTAAGCAGATATTGTGACGTATCGCACAAGTATATGCAATATGACCATATCTTCCACAATAATTGCAAGTTTTATTTGAGGCCTTAACAAAATAATTTTTTCCTTAAGTTTTAGTTCTTTCACTTCCTTTTCAAAATTTTCATTAGCTTCCTTCGATTTGGTATTTTCATCTATCAATTCATTGTTTCTATTACTTAGCTCTTCATTTTCCTCTGTCAATTTTCCAATCTGGATTTTCAAATATTCATTATCTTCTTCTAACCCTTCTTTTGCATTAACTACTTTATTGTATTCACTTTTGATAATATCAAATTCTTCACCTACTTTACTTGTCATTTGCTTTAAGACTTTATTCTTCTTTTGCACTTTTATGAATTATTTCAATAATTCATCATACATACTTCTAAGTTCATTAAAGGAAGAGCCATATAAGGGGAGCATACCTCTTTATTGAGAGCCATGAAACAAGTTTCATTATTGAAGTCGCTAGAATCCCCATCACTCCAAGTAGCAATCATAACTTTCTTTCTTGATCTTTATCGGCCTTCTTGAGTAAGGGACAATATTGTTGAATATGTCCTGGCTTTTGACAATTATAGCATTTGATGACTTCTTTTTTTTCCTTCTTGAACTTAGAAAGTGATCCATATCCTTCTTAATCCTTTTGTTAAGTTTCATGAACTTTCTAAACTTCTTTGCTAACATTGCTTCTTCATCATCATCTTTACTTCCTTCTTCACTTGTGTTCTTCTTCGTGACTTTTTAGAGCAATTGTTTTCTTTCTAGAATCCTCTCCTTATCATTTCACAATCTCATGTGTTTTAAGTATTCTAAGGAGTTGCTCTTTTGACATTTCATTGAGATCTTACACTTCCTCGATTGCGGTTCTCTTGGTTTCCCAATCTCTTGGCAAAGACCTAAGAATTTTAGAATTTATCTTAAGATTAGTAAATGTCTTTCCAATAACACTCAAGAGAATGATGATATTGATAAATCTATTTGCATCTCATCAATCGTTTCATTTGGATCCATCCTAAAATTTTCAAATTATCCATATAATAAGCTTATTTTTGTATCCCTTACTCTATTAGTTCCTTCATATATACTTTGTAGTTCATCCCATATTCCTTTAGCACTTTAATATGTACATATCCATCATTTTCATTTATGGCATAATGCATGATGTTCATAGCAACTTCATTTAGATCAAGTAACTTTTAATCATCATCCAAATAATCTTTTTCTTTTTGCCCTTCTATCTTAAATGGACTTGGGTTAACTACATGCCACAATAATCTATTTTGTGCTTTAAAAAATATAGACATCCTACATTTCCAAAATGGATAGTTGCCATCGATTAGAAGAGGAGGCCTATTAATTGCTTGTCCTTTTAAAAGGCCTAATGCATTAGATGCCATGATGTTTACTCTAATATGTGATTAAGCAAGTGATTAGAAACTAGCTTTAGTATCAATTGAAGAATACTAGGCTAAACTTGAGAAGGTAGGGGGGAAGGGAGGGGTGTTAATTGAGTTTTTAAGAAAAATTACAATTCTTTTCAAAATTCCGTATTAAATACAACAATAAGAATGATCAAGGCAATGATAAACTAATAATAAATGTAGAAATTAAAAGAGATAGGGATAAAGAAAATCAAGCTTGGGTATAATGTAAAGTTCGGACCGTCCCTTAGTCTTTACGCACCTACAAACGCCTCCAATTAAGGACTCCACACCACTTTGTTAACTCTTAATGCAATGCTCAAAGAGCTACACAAGTTTACACAATCACTATCACTCACAATAATCTCAAAGTGTAGTGCTTTTCTCTCTCAAGATTGCAAATACAAAACTCTCAAGTACTGTACACTAAATCTCACTTGTTTGATTGCAAATAAAGAGTACAAGAGACAAATTGTAAGTAATAAGGCCAAAAATGTAAGAGAATGTCTTTTGATTGCAGTAGAATATTAGTTTTTAATCCTCTTTGGTTGGGTTGTTGAGCATTTATAACAACTCATTCAATTCTTCTTGTTATTGTGCATTAAATGCTCCAATGGCTATTTTAAACAAGCTTACCGGCATGACGGTACCATCCTCTTACTGTCATGACAGTAAGTAATACTACTGTCGGTAAGAACACCGACAAGTGTATAGGCATTGTGGATCATTGGGATGAGAAAGCTTTTCTTTTAATTATCTAGGGCATTTCACCATTAGGCTGATCCTTCCTCTTGCCATCAAGCCGGTAGGTCAAAAAACTCCTGAAATCAATTTTAACACATAAAGAACAACCACATATTGCAATACAACCCAAGATCATTTTGATCACCATTCAAAAAATAAACATCTTATAGAGTTAATTGACATATTTAATCATGAAGCAAATTAATCAATCTTATTCAATTAACTTAATAATATCAAACAATAATTAGTTTAATAATCTACTTTTGTTTTTTTCTCATCAAAATCAATTAGTGAATCTTTAGTTCAAAATTGTATGTATGTGAATGGTATTGGCAAATATGTGTGTGTGTATGAAATTGTCATACGCATAAGAGTGTGTTTGTGTTGAATTTCATGTATATATGTATTGTGAGGGATGTGGATTGTGTACGATGAGGAGTGCATGGATGAATGTTGAATTTGTGATATGTGTGAAGTAAATTAGTGGCATGAATAGATGTGTGTATGTGTGTCTTAACTTTTGGTTGATGTGTGTATATATGTGTGTTGTTGTCTTGTATATGAAACTGTTTGGTGATTTTGTATATATTATGCATGTGTATAATTATATATGTAAATCGGATGTGTGGTGCAAGGAATGTATGTGTATTCTATGAGATGTTGGAAAGTAAATAAAAGGATATAGAGGGATACGTAGAGGGGTAGTTGGAAGCTTAAATGACAAGGCAAGGGGTTGAGTTAAAAGGGAAGAGTGTTAATTGGAGTTGGAAAGTATTCAATAAAATTCCAAACTTAGCATTTAGATTTTTGAATAGGTGCTAGGAGTAATGAGGAATCGAATCTTATTGAAATAGGAGCACTAGATATGGGATACATGATTGTTTTGTGTGTGTACTATGATAGTTAATTTAATTGGACTTAAAATAAACTTGAACCTTTAAATAAGTGTATTGCTTGTGCTTAGCTTCACCCTCCTACTAATAAGGTCCAGTCTGTTAGTGATCTTTGCATGATACTATACCGGGTGGAGTCTCACATTGAGATGATCCAATCAGATTTAAGAGGGTTACTTAAGTGTTAAGGAGCACTTGATATGACCCAACACCAATATTTATATAATTTCTTGTTTAGGGTCATGAGTTACTCTAAGTTTTGAAACACCAAGACTATGTTGCCGACCTTATTAATAATATAAAAAAAAAGGGTAAGTGCTACATATTAAATGTTACTTGTTCATGCATGTGTATTGTAGCTACTTGATCATGTGCATGTGTTTGTAGTATTTCGTATGATTGTCAAAATCATGATTCTATAGTTCATTTTAATGCTTAGAATCGGTAGAATCATACAAAACTGGTAGAATCATTTATAAAAGTTCATAATTTTATTAAAAGTTTGTATATAAGCAATTTTACATTCATTTTAACTAAGAAAAACATTATGAAATTATAAAATTGTAGAATCGTACTTTTGACTTGTGATTTTAACAACCATGGTATTCTGTACTAGGAATAGCTTACCTTTTGAGATCATATGGAGTTGGGATTTGGTAGTTCTAGTTATTTTTTGTTTTGTTATTTGATGTTACTTATTGAATCTTTAGGTGGAGTTGTTTGTGATTCTCTTGGTACTTTATGTTGTTTGTTTGGAGTGACTATGACTTCTTAATATTTGTTATTGTTGTATTAAGTATTGAGCTATAGGCTCCATTTGCGGTGATTATGAGGATTATTCTAGTCCTTTATGTCTTTGGCGAGGCCTCATTGAGTTATTCTACTTACTATTAATGTGATATGGAGATTTATCATTTTGTGTGTGTTGGAAGAAATAATTTGATGATGTGGTTATTTGATAGGTTACAGGTTACTAGTTGTTAAGAACCTAAAGGGAACTTGGTAGGATTACCTAAAATCTTTATATCACATGTGTACTCATCATACAAAAACTGTCTTACAAGTCAGAGATCGCAAGATTTAACTAATTAATCAATAGGGCTTTTGATTTTTAATTTTAACTTAGCATAAAGTATAAATAACTATGGAATCTAATATTCTACAGTTCATTAGAACTGTAGAGAATCAGTATCCCTTACTAAATAATAAGATACGGTATGTCGTTCTTAAAATTTATATAACTTAAGAAAGATGTTGAAATTTAACCATGGGATTATTTATTACACAGGATGTTTTAGGTCTACTTTATAAATCTTTTTCTAACTCTTAACTTTTCATTATACCATTAAATGGTCGCACTTTGCATTGGACTCCTATTCTAGTCCCTTTTATCAATTAACCTGCAAAGGATAACTATTAAGGAGTAAGCTACACGAGCTTAGTGAGATATCTATCCTACTATATTGGTAAGGAAGTCATTAAACAATTAATTAACAAACAAGTAGTATGTCGAACAAATAGTATCTGCATACAATTTTGAATTTAATGCCCTCTAAAGTAAAGGTTGGAGATTTATCGGCACCAATCACAATCGGATTCTAGTACTTGGGTTTTTAACCATATATTGAAATAGTAGTATACAAATTCTCAAGTCTAGGGGTAAAGTAGCCCCCACAGTCCATACTCATACCCTATAATGGAGGTCTCTAGACATGACCTTCAGTCACTTATAGTAGTATGAGCCATTAAAATCGCCATTAGGGTAACCGTACTTGGATTTAGGGTCTTTGGGAAAAATTTATCTGATTAAGTTCAAACTTTACAACTAAGTTAAAAAAATTAGTTAGAGTGACCTAGTAAAGTTAGATTTTGAAAATAATGTCCTAAAAACCCAATTTTAGCCTTAGAAATACAATTATTCAAAATGGCATAAAACTTATGGGAACCCTCAAAACTAAGTCTAAAACACAATAATGACTTAAAGATAGGTTATTTAAGCTATAAAAAGGAATAATATGATATATTATATTATATGAATATATGTGTATTTTTATGAATATACTTGATATATATAATAAATATACTCGTAAATTAACAAAAAATTATGTAATTATACATAATAAGCAATAAACCCACAAAAATAAATAGATGATATATCTTAAAAATAAGAGACATGCTAGAAACATGATTATATGCATATAATTACTCATTATATATAATATATATAGGATATATACTCATATATGAACGAAATCATTAAGTATTAACATAAAACACCAAAATACACTAAAATATCATCTAAAAAAAAAAAAAAAGAAAACGACCTAGATTCATTAGAAAATGACATAGAGCAGCTTAAAAAGAATAAGTAGTTGCATCAAAAGCAAATAAATAAATAAAAAAAGATACCTACTACTATTTGTTTTTCAAGGAAAATATTAAAATAAATTACTTAATAATTAAGAAAAATTGTAGTCGACCCTAAACACTATAAATAGGACACTAGGATACAGATTGCACACTTTAGAAACCTAGGACACTTAGAGAAAATTTGAAAGAAAATATAGGAAGAATAGAAAAAAAAAAAAAAAAAAACAAAGCAAGCCTTGCCCTAGCTTTGTTCCCTACCTTAGTGGTGATCTTCTATTGTGCCTATTTAGCCATCGATAGAGCACCCAGTGCCACCTTTGGCTGACAACCCTCTCCAGTTACTAGCCATCTTATTGCCAATGAACATTAGTTGAAAAACATGCCTTATTTTTCAATAAATTCTAAAAATATTAAATGACATGAGAAAATTATGAAAAAATTTATTCCTTAGTCAATGTAGATATATTTTCATGTTGTAATTTTATTTTTGCAAAGTTATGAATATTTTATATATTTGCTTAATAAATGTACTATTTACTTGAATTTTGACTTTTAAAATAAATGTACTAAATGATATTGTTTCAACCTCAAAAATTTTCTATAGAATACATATTACATATAGTTAATTTTTATGTAGCTTGATTTTTATTTTATATATATTTAGCATTTATTACATTTTAGGCCTTAAAAATGGCTAAAAATAGGGTAATTTGTCAATTAAATTTATTTTAGGTGAAATAATTGATGAAATTAGAATTCAATTAATCATAGATATTCACAATGATGTCAAGATAGGTTGAAATTAATTTGGTGTAAAAATCATATTATTTGCTTGATTAACTATGATTTAGTAGCAAAATAGCAATTTTACCTATAAAGGCGATAAACTCAATTGCATGAAATGAGTTATTAATTGAATTCTATATATTTTGCTAAGTCTATAGAAATTTTCACAGAATTATTTGATGAACTATTCTATTAATTATGAATTTTCTTAGGTAAATGGCCTAAATTTAGTGATTAGGATATATGATTAGTAGTAATTGATTAAAACATATTAATTGTTTAGTTAAATCATGCTTGAACATATTTTAACTAGTTAGGATTATTCATTATTATATTTCGTACTATTACAGACTTCGGGTTATGATATATACATACTAGGATTCTTCATGTTTGATTTATCATATTTTATCAAAAAAATTTGTAACAATATATTTTATTTACATAATATAATATTAATGTGGTATTACATGTTATATAGCTTTACCTATATGCTAGGATTAGAAACACCCTTTAGGAATTATCTTTTGCACAAAACTTGTAACTCGTATTGTCGAGTTTGGATGAACTCAACGATATTGACCTTATTACAATTAAGTAACTTTAGATAATTTAATATAGCTTATATAATAACTTAAAGTATATATGTTTATATATATATAATGTGTAGGTATAACAATATATATATATATATACACACACCACTCTATTGAATAGCTGGATAAATAACATCTTAACCAAGTATTAGATAAAATCCTAACGTTTTCGTAAATCTTATGAAAACTAAATATGAGCTTTGGTATATATAGGACTTCTCAGTGAGTAAAGCATTGACGTTACAGACTTGTGGAGTGAGCGCCAATACAATGTTAGTGGGATTTGTAGAGACTACAGTATATGTTTGCTTGTGGTTGTAAGTAGTGGTTTATGCACATGCTACGTGATGTGCCTAAGAGCTTAGTTATCACTAGGACTTATCATAGGAAGTGAGAAACTGATGGGTCCTTTGAAATATTGAAGAAGAGTGAGTGAGTAGGTTGATGATAGACTAGAATAGCTGACGTAATGCTGCGTAGAGGATATGACCACCGACAAACATAACATAACTTGATATGAAGCACGAGTTAATGTCAAGGTTCACCCGCCACTAATCTTGAGTTACTTAGCAAGATTAGATAAGAGTGTATGAAAATGAACTTAGAGAGGGATGTCTTGTAAGAACAGAATATTCAATGTCTATTTGTTAAGTAAGATGATTCTAGCTTACAAGGAGAAAGGATTATTTATAGTAAATCCCTAGGGCAATATTACAAATAAAAAAATTACAAAAAGGCATATACAAAAAGAGCTTCCTAGTACATATGAAAAAGGATAAAAGGGACAAAAGACAAAAAAAGGGTACAATGTTAGATGAAGAGGACAGGTGATAGTACAACATTGGTTCTGTACAAGGATTCTTTAAGCACAGTAAGCGAGAGGAGTCAAAATATTGCAGTGACAAAGAGGCCGAGATGTGAAAGGGTGCCATGAGAGTTAGAAGGAGGCCGGGAGAGAAGCACTTGATAGAAGGAGAATGTCTCATCACTCGGCAGGAATCTTTCGACAATTGGAGATTGGATTACTTGGCACAATAAGGAGAAAACAGAGCAAGGTGTAACCTTATAGAGCTTTTAAGGAATTAAGCCATCCTTCTTTTGCATAGAGTTTCTCATCATCAGCGATGAGAGAGAATTCTTCGAGTGAGGGATTGGAGGCCTCGGAGCTATACGCGAGTAAGAGGACTAGTGGTCAGCAACTCATCAGATCCCTATGGTTGTTGAAGATTTGCCGTCAAATCTTGGCTCTCTTCTTCATCAGGTATATAGGGTGTCAGATCAGCCACATTAAAAGTAGTAGATACACCATATTTGTTGGGTAGCTTTAGCTCATAGGTATTGTCATTAATATACTCAAGGATCTTAAAAGGTTCGTCTGATCTGGGGGATAGCTTGTTCATTCTCTTTCTAGGGAAACACTCCTTGTTGAGGTGGACCTAGACAAGGTCTCCAGGGTTGTAAACTACTCATCTTCTTCCTCAACTACCTTATTCCTTTTGCTAAGCTACAGTCTATGCCAGTTGTTCTGCAACCTTTTGATGCAACTTCTGAAATTCCTCGACACTTTGCAAGCTGAATTTTCCCCTTGTACCTCTAAGTTGATAGCTATATCCAAGGGTAAGTTTTGGTTAAATCCATGTACGACCTCAAAAGGTAACTTCCCTGTCGAGCTGTGAACTGATCGATTGTAATAGAACTCAATGATAGGTAAGGATAGGTCCTAATCGTATAAGTTCTTCCCTACAACTATGGGTAGAAGGTTATTGATTGTCTTATTTACTACCTCAGTCTGGCCGCTTGTCTGAAGGTGGCAAGAAGTATTATACATGAGTTTAGTTCCAAGCTTCCTCCATAGGGTTTTCCAGAAGAAACTCATGAACTTTAAAGTATGGTCAGATACAATACTTCTCGGCAATCCATGCAAATGTACAATTTTTTGCAAAAAGAGGTTAGCGATAACTAAAACATCATCAGTTCTATGGTAGGGAATGAAGTAGCTCATCTTATTGAATCGGTTGACCATTACCATAATTGAGCATGTCTTCTTGGTGTTTGGGGAAGGCCAAGCATGAAATCTATACTTAGGTCGATCCATAGGCGCTCAAGTATGGGCAAGGGTGTGTATTCTCCATATGGCTCTCTCTTCCCCTTTGCATGTTTACACACCTTGCACCTCTCAAGTACTCGATGTACATCTTTCATCATCCTTAACCAATAGAAATGTTCTTTCAATATTTTAACCATCTTCTTTTCTCCGAAATGGTCGGCTATGCCCCTAGCATGGGCTTCATAGATGAGTAGTTCTTTAGTCTAAACACTCAGTACATAAACTTGCTTACCCTTCATTAGGAACCCCTGACTCATGTAGATCCCACCTACAACTCCTCCAATATTGCGCTTGGCCACTAAGGGCCCAAAATACAGATCGTGCTCATACTGATTGGGTAAGGAGCCAAATTTAAGTACCTTGGCCTGCATAGTTGTAATAAGGGCATGATGATAAGAAAGAGCATTAGCCATGGTGTTGGTGCTCCTCTTCTTATATCTGATGACATAGCATGATGGGAATCAATTGGCGACCATATCCAAGTTGAGGCCTATCAATGCTTACTAAGGTTGAGTTGTAGCCAGAAGGATGAGGGGAAGGAAAATAAACACTCGACATTGAATTTGTTGTTAGCCGAGGAGCTGAGAAACCATAAGGCTGAGTACTCAAGACCAAAGAATCACTTGGCATGACCCCGAAAGACTAGCGTCGACTAGTTCCAAACTCGACAATTATAGGCCAACCTCTCTTATGTCATGGCTAAGCCACGTGAGACGTTAGGGACCCCCTCTTGAACTTGTCCATCCAACTGTCGACCACGTTCTGTTCGGATACTACTCCTCCTAAGACATGCTGAGTGACTGAATGTTGAGTTTTGTAAAACGCATAGTTTTGTATTCTTGTATATGTTTTCTCTTTATTTTATTTATGAGCCCAATTCTTTAGGGTTTAAGGCCTTGTATTTTATTTACAGTTTTGCTACTAAGGTTTAGGACTTGCTATAAATAGTAACATTTGTACTAATATAGGGAGATACATAGACATATATAGACAGATAGATATACAGAGTAAAACTTTCCTCTTTCGAGCAAGGCTATATTTGAGTTAGCATTTGTCGGATCATCGAGGTTAATTAGACTCTTTAATCTTTCTCGCGTTCTTATCAATCCTATTCTCAGATTGTGGTGAACCCCTTCATCTGAGCCAGTTAGTGAGTTGCACCTAACTTTCATTTGAAACCCCGAGCAACATCTAGTGTTTGTGAGTTGTATTGAACTCTATTTTGAGCTCAAACCCCTGATTGTGTTTGTGTCTGTGTCTGTGTCTGTGTCTTGGTGAGTTATATCTATTCACATTCACTATCAAAACTCTTCTTGCTCTTCGTACCCATTTTTCTTGAATACCCATTCCTATTCATTTCTAGATCCGCTGCTATTTCTTTCTGGATCGATCCTTTGATTCCTTTTCATCTTGGCATTAGAGATTTGATCTCTTATCATAGCAAAAGGTTTCTAAGAACTCAACTTGTTTGGCGTGACGTTGAGAAAGATTCTATTGTCCTAGGAGGTGCTTAAGAGACTTACGATTGAAGAAGATAATGAATTCTCTCTGTAATAGGTAATATTGCCAGTTCTATAGTGTTCGGACAAGGGCATAGAACTCTTTGTCATAGGATGAATAGTTCAAGGTAGCTCCTTTGAGTTTTTCACTAAAGTAGGCAATGGGTTGGCATTCCTGCATGAGGACAGTACCAATGCTAACTCTCGACATGTTACATTTAACCTCAAAAACCTTCTCAAAATCTAGTAAGGCGAGTATTGGGGCAAATGTCAGTTTAGATTTTATTTCTTCAAAACTTTTCTGAGCTTTCTCCAACTACCTAAACTCAGAATTCTTTTGGGTTAGTTTTGTCAAGGGTACCGTTATGGAACTGAAGTTTCAAATGAACCTTTGGTAGAACGAAGGTAGATCGTGGAAGCTCTTGACTTCAGTAGCATTAGTCGGCATAGGCCACTCAAGAATAGCTCTAACTTTCTTGTCATCAACTCGAACTCCCTTCCCTGAAACAACATATTCGAGGAATATAACCTCGCTTTGATAGAACACACTTTTCTTTAGGTTATCAAATAATCTCTCAGCACGGAGGATGTTGAACATTGATCTTAAATGCTTAACATGGGTGATGAGGTCGGTATTGTAGACGGAATGTCATCGAAGTAAACCACAATGCATTTGCTAATTATTGTTCTAAGCACATGATTCATTTTGCATAAATGTACTTAGTGCATTTGTTAGCCTAAGTGGTATTACCATCCACTCGAATAGACCATCTTTTGTCTTGAAGGCTGTCTTCCATTCATCTCTTGGTCTCATTCGTATTTGGTAGTAGCCACTCTTTAAGTATATCTTTGAAAAGATGTAGGCCCCATGTAACTCATTGAGCATATCATCCAACCATGGGATCGAATATCGGTACTTAACAGTAATTTTGTTGATGGCATGGTTGTTAATGCACATTCTCCATGACTTATCTTTCTTCGATACTAGCACGACTGGTACAACATATTGGTTCATGCTCTCTAGGACATATCTGTAGTCTACTAACTCATCTACCTATTTCTTTAGTACAGTTACCTTCTTAAGATTGAGCCTGTAAGTAGGTCAGTTTGGTAAGGTAGCTTCAGGTTGGAGGTTGATGTAGTGCTCAATGCCTCTCAAGGGAGGTAAGCCTTTTGGGATCTCAGCAGGAAATAGGTCGACATAGTCTTGAAGTAACTGTTGCACCTTAGTAGGTAAGCTCTTAGCTTCTCTTACTTCTAAGAGTATCCTGACTAAAAGTAGCACATAGTCCTTGATCTTGACTTCTTGGGTAAACTGAGCTTAGGAAATCACTAAGGACTTCTGATGTAGTGATCTAGCAACCTTTTCTTAGGCTTCTTATACTTCCTTAGGACTCATGGGTGTCAATATAATTTTCTTCCCGCCCTTTTGGAACATATAGGTGTTCCTATATTTATTGTGTAATACTCTTAAGTCAAATAACCATGGTCGGCTGAGTAATACGTGAGAAGTGCACATAGGGAGGACATCACATAACACCTTATCCTTATACCTATCACCAGTGGTAATTGATACTCTAACTTACTTGGCAACGTATAAACCTCCTTTTTTATTCAGCCAGTAAATCTTGTACAGCTTAGGGTATGGAAGGGTTAGCAATTTCATGGCCTCGACTACCCCTTGTGCTATGACATTAGTACAGCTCCCTCCCTTAATGATCAAGGCACATAGCTTGCCATTCATTCGGCAATTTGTATGGAAGAGGTTCTCCCTTTGCTCATTCTCATCAGTTACAAAAGCACCAAGAGATTGATGAATGACAAAATTGTACTTGGTACTGCCTTGAGGAGGTGTCTCAGCATCAGGGTCTTCTTGAAATTCTTCCATCATCTGTTCAACTCCCATCTCTTCCTCTCCTTAGCTCACCCTCTTTACTTTAAACTAGGGCTTGTCTCCCTTTATGGTCATGACTCGGCGGTTTGGACATTGACTAGCCACGTGTCCATAACTAAGATGTTTAAAATAGTTGATTTCTCGGGTCTTTCTTCCTAAGCTCTAACCTTAGTCTATTCAGATCTCTTGTTCCTCAGTCTTGCCTTTACCTTAGCCTTCTTTTGGTCAGTTCAGCATTTGCCTTCGACATTCTACCTTGGAACTGTTTGATGTTTGGTCATTCACTGGTCAGCTCGGCATGCCACTCTTGTTCGGTAGCATTGGTTAACTACTTGGCATTCGACTAACTTGGTTCTGCCTTTGCTTTTCAACTCTCTATGCTACCCTGATGGCTTCATCCAGAGTTGTAAGACTCCATAGCTCTACAACGTTACTAATCTCAATTTGTAGCCCAAAAATGAATTGTGCTATAGTTTGTGTCTTAAGTTCGTTGACATCACACCTGATGGGAATCAGGTTACTAAACCACTGACCCGTAGTTGAGCCCAAGGACTAGAGGGATTAGCAAGACGAATCCTCCTATTCCAATTGACTCATGTAGAGGCCAAGATAGGGATTCTTATCCTGAGTTAAACTTATGTCGACCTGATTATTAGATCCTTACATGCGTTAGATCCGTCCCTGTTCAATAACAACGCTTTATCTTAGGAGATAGCCTAAGAGTAGCCGAGGTAAGCTCCTGATCTAACCACAAGAATCCAACCTTAAATTAAGCTGACTTCTCTTCAGAAGAACTAATTGGTCTTTGACTTAGTCCACATCAGGTCGGCCCTTGACCACAAGCGTTACTCTATTTTCGCCTACCCTGTACCATATTTCTCTTATTTAGATGCCAAGTGACACGTGTTTTTTGACACAGTATTCCAGAATGATTCTTTTTTTTTTATACTGAATATTCTTTGTCTCTTTTACCCTTTTTAGTATGTCTTATGTAACTTAGTTGTAAAATACCCTTTTATCTTTTCATTCATGTAAAGTATCCGTAGTGGACGGGTATATAAACCCCTACTTTCTTGTATGCGAACAATCATCTCTTCAATACAGAAATTGCTCACTTTGAGCAACCTTAGTGTTCTCATTATCATTCAACTCTTATCTATTCCCTTTAGCAAGGAGTAATAGCGAGTGACCCTTCAGTTCAGACTGGTGTGTCATATTTGGCGGATTGTAGGCTGAGTAGGATTGAGTGGTGTGTCACATCCATTCGGTAGCTGCTAGGTCTTTCCTAGCTTTTTCTTTTGTTTTTTTTTTTTTTGGTTTGCTTCATTGTAGTACCTTTCTATGTGTCTGACTCCAGAGACGCATTAGCTTTGCTGGTATCAGAGCATGATTCCATGAGGGAATGTGTGAAGTTGCAGTGAAGTTTTGATTTGCCTTACTGTTAATGGCTGTTGTGTTTCTTCTATAGCTACTGTAGTGCGTGTTGGTGTGATGGCAAGAGTGATTTTATTGTTACTCAGTTTTTACTTTGTTTCTCATTGTGAAAATAGAGTAAGTTTGTTTCTATATTATTTGGGTGACTGTCAGGTATTGAAGTTGTTAGCAAGTTGTTATTTGTTTGAGTAGTATTGTACCATGTTTGATTCAAGTGTTTAGGGTGTTGTTGGTGATTGGAGTAGTGGTGCTCAACCTGGTCGTGGTCATAATGGTAGTAACACTCCAAGGTTGGTTGACGATAAACTTGATAGACTTACAAACCTTGTTGAGAGTTTAGTCACTGTAATGTAAGTTAATAGATAACGAACCCAAGGTGTGCAATAGCAAAACCCATAGGAAGATGCCCCTGAGAGACACCGTAGCCAAGGTAATTAGACCAATTGCCTAATTCGACCACCACGAGCTAGAGGAGTAGCAGATAGAGTTGCTAGACAAAGACTGGAGTTGGAGGAGATTGGGGAAGATGACGAGGAGATGGATGTTGAAGAGTTTGGTGAAGAAGAAGTAGACTATTACCAAGTGCAGGTATGAGGACGTTGAGTTCCTCAAGGGTTAGATAATGTTAAGGTACAAATCCCACCCTTTAGTGGAAGTGGAGATGTAGATGAATACTTGGAGTGGGAAGAGAAGGTTGATAATGTATTTGAATGTTATGGGTATGGGATGTAGTCAAAGTCTAACTTGTTGCGTTAGAGCTTACTGAGTATGCCACCATGTGGTGGAAAAATCTGAATGCAGCTAGAGAAAGAGATACGAGATGAGATATCAGGACCTGGGATGAGATGAAAAGGTTGTTAAGAGGCAGATTTGTACCTGAGACTTACCTACAAGATACTTTTGCAAAATTGCAGGAACTATGCCAAGGGAACCGATTTGTTGATGATTATGTAAGAGAGTTCCAGATGTTAATGATTTGAGCTAACGTGGAAGAACCAGAGGCCTGTATACTGTAGAGGTTCATTTTTGGGCTCAAGTATGAGATTCGTAATATCATGGAGGTACAAAGGTTTTATACATTGGAAGAGGTAATCAAGATAGCATAGAGGGTCAAAAGGTAGAGAAGAAGTGTTCCAAGTCGACATTCTCGTGAGTCCCACTATTGCGTCGACCTGATCAAGTTGAGTTGAGGAGGCTAATCAGGGCCGAAGAGAGGAATGATTGATCTGAAGACAACCGAGGAAACCAATAGGGCCAAGCCGATCATTTAGGCTAAACCAAGAGCAGGTCAACCTAGAGGATATATGAGAAAGAGCAGACCTTCGGACGAAAGACCAGCGAGGTAAAATGCTTAGGCTTTGGACATATGGTTGCTGAGTGTCTGAATCGACGTATCATGGTGCTCTGAGGAGATGTAGTGGATAGTACTGATGAGAACAAGCTCGAGAAGGAAGAGGATGTTGGAAAACTTGAGGTTGAAGAGGAAGAGGAGACCCGTATCTATGTCGACTAGGGAAAAGTGATGACCTTAATTTTGAGGTGAGTATTGAGCTCTTTGCCGAGCTCCGAAGAAGACTAGAGGAAAAATTTGTTCCACACCAAATGTACCATCAAGGGACAATTGTGCACAATTATAGTGGATGGAGGAAGTTATACTAATGTGGTTACGTAATCTCCTGTGGAGAGGTTGGGTTTGTTGACCTCAAAGCATCCCTAACCTTACAAGTTGCATTGGCTTCATGATAAGGGTGCTTTGCATGTGACTAAACAAGTGACTGTACCATTCAGTATCGGAAATGTATACAGGGATGAAATAGTGTGTAATGTCACCCTTATGGGAGCTTCACATCTACTACCTAGACGACCTTGGTTGTTTGACTTATGTGTTGCACATGACGGGTATAAAAACACCTATGCCTTTATTAAGGATGGAAGGAAGATTGTGTTGCAACCTCTAACCCTGTCCTAAGTAAATGAAACCCATAACTAGCTCATCTAAGCTAGTAAGAAGAAGACCTTAGTTATGAGCCAAAGAGAGCTTTGATTTGCTGAGAAGGATGATGAATTGATGTTCCTATTGGTTAGGAGATTGTTAGAGATGAGGGAATTATAGGATGTTCCAAAAAAGATCTGAAGCTTACGAAACGAGTTTTTCAACTTGTTTCTGGAAGAACTATCACCAGTCTGTGGTATAAAGCACTGTATTAATTTGCAGCTAGGCGTCGCCCTACCTAACTGACCTGTATATAGGATGAACCCTGAACAGGCTGCTAAGTTAAAAAGACAGGTGGAGGAACTCATAGAGCGAGTATATGTGAGGGAGAGTATGTACCCTTATGCTATGCCAGCTGTGCTCGTTTCGAAGAAAGATGGTTTATGGCGCATGTGCACCAACAGCTTAGTAATTAATCGACTTACTATCAAGTATAGATACTCGATACTGAGGCTTGAGGACATGTTAGATGAGCTTCATGGCACAAAGATATTTTCAAAGGTTGATCTGTGAAGTGGCTACCACTAAATTCACATGAGGCCGGGCGATGAATGGAAGACTGCCTTCATGATTAGGCACGGACTCTACTAATGGTTAGTTATGCCATTTGGACTTACTAATGTGCCAAGCACATTCATGAGGTTAATGAACCATGTAATGCGACCCTTAATTGGGAGATGTGTGGTCATGTACTTTGATGATATATTGATATACAGTGCTGACCTGAAGACCATGTTCTACATCTTCGCGAAGTATTTAGCATTTTACGAATTGAGAAGTTGTACGGAAATGTGAAGAAGTATATGTTCTGCCAGAGAAAAGTGATATTCCTAAGGTTTGTAGTGTTAAGGGAAGGAATTTGGGCAGATGAGGAGAAGATCTGAGCTGTTTTGGAATGGTTGATGCTGAAGAATGTCATTGAGGTTCGAAGTTCCCATAGCTTAGCTTCTTTTTATAGACGATTTATTAAGGACTTCAACACAATTGCTGCCCTATTGACCAAGTTGACTAAGAAGAGTGTAAGATTTAGGTGGAATGACCGAGCTGAATAAAGCTTTAGAGAGATTAAGGAAAGTCTCATCTCGGCACCTGTCTTGTCATTGCTAGATTTTGATAAGCCTTTTGAATTAGAATGTGATGCATCGGGAGTTAGAATTGGTGCTTTCTTAATGCAGGAGTGACGGCCTGTTGCCTACTATTGTGAGAAACTTGGTGGTATTACCCTGAATTATTCTATGTATGAGAAAGAGTTGTACTCTCTTTACTGAGCCCTTACTGTTTAGCAACATTATTTGCTATCGCGAGAGTTTGTTATTTATACAAACCATGAGTCTTTGAAGCATCTAGGGAGTAAGAACAAGATTTTATAGAGGCAAGCCAAGTGGTTGGAGTTCATGGAAGGTTTCTTATACATCATTCGGCATAAGAAGGGAAGCGCAAATGTGGTTGCTGACACTCTGTTACGATGGCAAATGTTGTTGACAAAACTATTGGGATTCTCACTTATCACTGAACAGTATGCTGTTGATTCTCACTTTGGTTCTGTTGTTGAACAATGTCGAGAAGGGGTAGTAGTTGGAGGATATTATCTTAAGGATGGCTATTTGTTTAAGGACCATAGGCTATGTATTCCAAACTGTTCCATGTATGAGCTATTGATCAGAGAAGCTCATAGCAGAGGATTATCTGGTCATTTCGAAGAGACCAAGATAGCCAACCTATTGAAAGAAAACTTTTATTGGCTTGGTTTAGCTAAGGATATCCATAAGGTAGTCAGTAGTTATGAAGTGTGTAAGCACGTTAAGGGGAAGAGAGAACCCTATGTAGAGTACATGACATTGCTAATACCCGCTTTACCTTGGGCCGACATCAGCATGGACTTTGTCCTAGGGTTACCTAGGGAATCTAGAGACAGAGATTCTATTTTTGTTGTAATGGACCGCTTCAGTAAGATGGTGCACTTTATTCTGTGCTACCAAACTAATGATGCTCTATATATCGCTGATTTATTTTTGCAAGAGATTGTTCGACTACATGGGGTACTGAAGACTATTATCTTAGATCGGGACACAAAATTCTTGAGCTATTTTTAGAAGACTCTCTGGAGAAGACTTGGAACCAAACTTGTATTCAGCTCCAGTAACCACCCTTAGATTGATGGCCAGACTGAAGTGGTGAACAAGACACTAAGTAATCTACTCAGAGTTGTTGTCAGGAAGAACTTATAGGCTTGGGATCTATGCTTACCTATTGTAGAGTTCGCATACAACCGAAATGTCCATAGCACTACTAAGAAGACCCCATTTGAGGTCGTTTATGGCCTTAGCCCTACCATTCCCCTAGATATGATTGGCACCCCAACAGCTACTAAAGAGAGTTAATCCGAAGTGGACTGAGCCTAAGAATTGCATGAGCTATACCGGTTTGTAACCAAGAAGAATGCCAAGTTCAATTAGAAGCAGCATGAAATTGGTAGCCGAAGCCGTCGAACTATTTCTTTCCACCTAGGAGACTTAGTATGGATACATCTCAACCGAGAACGATTCTTACACTTGAGACAGAATAAACTATCTCCTCGAGCTGATGGTTAATTCAAAGTCTTGAAGAAAATCAACCGCAATGCTTACTATATTAAGTTTTCTGATGACTATGGATTTTCTTCCACCTTCAATGTGTTCGATTTGATCCCTCACCAACCAATAGAAGAAGACCCTGTGAGTGCCCTAGAAGAAAGAGCAGAGACCATTTTAGATTTGAGAACAAATCTTTCTGACCCCCAAGTAGATGATAGGAATCAACCTTTCGGACTGATCACGTGCAATTGAGCTAGAGGACTTCAAAGACTCGTACGGAGGATACTAGCTCTAGGCTATAACCAAGACAGGGATTCCTATCCTGAGCTAATCTTATGTCGACCTGACTATCAGATCCTTACATGCGTCAGATCTACCCCTGTTCAACAACAATGCTTTATCTTAGGAGATAGCCTAAGAGTAGTCGAGGTGAGCTCCCGATCTGACTACAAGAATTCAACCCTAAATTATGCTGACTTCTCTTTAGAGGAACTAATTGGTCCCTGACTTGGTCTACATCAGGTCTACCCCTGACTACAAGCATTACTCTATTTTTGCCTACCTTGTATCACATTTCTCCTATCTAGACGCCAAGGGACACGTGTCTTATGATATGTATCTTCTGACACAGTATTCCAGAATGATTTTTTCTTTTTCACACTGAATATTTTTTGTCTCTTTTACCCTTTTTAGTATATCTTATGTAACTTAGTTGTAGAATACTCTTTTGTCTTTTCATAGGTGTAAAGTAACCCTAGTGGACGGGTATATAAACCCCTACTGTCTTATATGCGGACAATCATCTCTTCAATACAAAAATTACTTACTTTAAGCAACCTTAGTGTTCTCGTTATCATTCAACTCTTATCTATTCCCTTTAGCAAGGAGTAGTGGCGAGTAACCCTTTAGTTTGGATCGGTGTATCATCTTCGGCAGATTGTAGGTTGAGTAGAATCGAGTAGTGTATCACATCCATTCGGTAGCTGGCTGGGCTTTCCTAGCTTTCTCTTTTGTTTCTTTCCGATTCACTTCGTTGTGGTGCTTCTCCCTGTGTCTAACCTCAAAGACGCATCACCTGAATTGACTAAGCTACCCCTACTTGGATAAGCAAGTTATCCATACTTTTTGTCCACATCTTGCAATGGCATCACCAATACAATATCACCACATATACAGTATCATGTGTAGAATCTGTTGTACTAATGATTATCTTCCTTGTATATTTATTTTTACCTCTTTGTATCTTGTATATTACTTCCTTAGGAAATGCCCTTTTAGTCTTTTCCTTTTTGGGTAAGTTGCCCTAACTTATGGGTATAAATGCCCTTGTAATTGTAGCTGTAGGAGACATACATAGAGATTATCCTTAATACACTTGAGTATTTCCTTCCTTGCATAAACACTAATTGTTTACTCTCGACATCACTCTTATCCTAACTCTTGAGCAAGGCTAGGTAGCGAGTAACCTCATTAGATTGATTCGTACGTCATATCAAATTGAGCCATGAGTCCTTAGAAGTTCCATTGGTGCATCATATTTATTGGAGCTATTCGTGGGTTTTTGCTTACCCTTCATTTGCATTCACCCTTTCTTGCAGCACTCTTTATTGTTCCTTTTAAGCTTTCTGTAAGCTTGGACCCACCTAATGACCGGCCTTGTCTGTTCTTGGTCATGGTCTGCAATAACACTGGATCATGAGCAACTGAAACTCTCGGACATAGTCGTCCAATAATCTGTTACCTTGTCTCAAGTCTTAGAGTCGTCTGAAAGTGTCTTGCTCGTAGTAGTCGAGAATGAACCTACTTCTCAGGACTCTCTTCATTTCATTCCATGTTCAGACTTTTCATTTGGCTCTCATGTGGACATTCTACAACTTCTTCCACACATTGCCGCATATCTAGAAAATTCCATTGTAGCCACTCGAATACGAACAACGTCTTTATAATCATAAAAGTCGAATATCTTTTCAATGTTCTCCTCTCAGTCTAAGTAGTCGTAAGTACTACTAGACCCATTGAAGTTCGGAATCCATACTTTGAGGTGTTTAGCTCCCCTAGGAGCTCTAAGCTCACACTTGTCAACCCCAACATACTACTCCTCTTCCTCTTCATACTCGTCCACCTTGTCCAACTCTAATCTTCTTTTTGTGGCTCTATCAGCATGATGGGGTAGTGCTTGGTTCACAAGAAAGGCTTTTGGTGCTTGTTCATTTATTTGCCTTCTTGGCTTATCTCATATCTCTCAACCCTGTTCAATAACTCTCTCACGTGACCTAGTCTCTAAGACTCTCTATACTAAGACAACTAAATTGGTCACAATAGCAACAAGGTCTTGAATCTGCTCCTAAGTAGTATATGGTGTTTGTTAGGTAAGTCGACCACGACCATGAGCATTACTCTCGACATTGTTAATCTCTCATTGAATATTTGGATTCGACATTCTCAAAATGAAGCTTTAGAAAATAGTCCTCATACAAGGAATCCTCACACACACAAATACAACATGAATTGTAAAATGTGAACTTGCTTTGATCTTCCAAAAGAAAACAGAGTATCTTGAACAACAACTAGTCGGGATTGTCTCCATACAGCTCTTGGCCGTAACCTTAAGCTTTGATACCAAGATTATATGATATGGCTAAGAGCTCAGGTATCACTAGGACTTACCATAAGAAGTAAGAAACTGATGGGTCCTTCGAAATATCGAAGAAGAGTGAGTGAGTAGGTCGACGATAGATTAGAATAGTTGACGTGAAGTTGCTCGGAGGATATGACCCATCGATGAACACGACATGAGTTGACACTTTACTTGTTATGACGCACGAGTTAATATCAAGGTTCACCTACTACTAATTTTGAGATACTCGACAAGATTAGATAAGAGTGTATGAAAATGGACTTGGAGAGGGGTATCTTACAAGAACAGAATATTCAATGTCTATTTATCAAGTAAGATGATCCTGACTTACAAGGAGAAGGGATTATTTATAGTAAGTCCTTAAGGCAACATTACAAATAAAAAAATTATAAAAAGGCATATACAAAAAAGGGATTCTTAGTACATACAAAAAAAGGGTAAAGGGGACAAAAGACAAAAAGGGAAAAATAGTACAATGTTAGATGAAGAGGACAGGTGGCAGTGCAACACTGGTTCCATATAAGGATTCTTTAAGTACAACAGGCAAGAGGAGTTAAGAGATTATGGTGGTAAATAAGCCAAGATGTGAAAGGGCGTCGTGAGAGTTAGAAGGAGGTCGAGAGAGAAGTACTCAATAGAAGGAGAATGTTTTGTCACTTGGTAGGAATCTTTTGGCAATTGGAGGTTGGATCACTTGGCACAATAGGGAGAAAATAGAGTAGGTGTAATCTTCCAAAGCTTTCAATGAATTCAGCCATTCTTCTTCTGCATAGAATTTCTCATCGTTAGCAGGTTAACAAGAGAGAATTCTTCGAGTGAGGGATTGAAGGCCTTGGAGGCGTACGTGAGTAAGGGGACCAGTGGTCGGCAGCTCATTACTACGTCTGTGCTTGGTTACTAAAATGTTGATTCGTAGCTGAGCTACATGTTATGCTATGTTGTTTGAGCTTGTTTAGTATGCTACGAATTGGTTGATCACCCTTTATTGGATTAATTGAAACTCAAACTAAAACTATAAATAGATATGCATCACATCCCATTAGGGGACGGTTAGGTTTCTTTGGCTAAATTCCAACGCCGTTAACGAGGTTGCTATGATTTGGCCTTTCCTCATCTTTAGTCAAACTAAGTGGCATGAAAGAAGGTTGCAATAAGGCTGGGGGCATTGGGTTAAGGGTAGTTACAGGCGGAGCAGGAGCCTCTGTTACACAAACCTAGAATTAGCCTTGGATGGGCTTATAGCCTTTATGATTGGCATTATGGCCATCATATTACAATTCCATAATTCAGGTTAAAGTGGGTAAAATTTCTCTAACCTTGTGACGAACTAGATAACATCATACGAATGATACGTTGCTTGTTCATGCATTGTATGTACTAATCACTTGATAACTTGGTTATATTGTTCCACTTGCATATGCTTTTTGCCTCCTGCCCCTTATTGAGCTGTGATTTACTCACTCCCTTATAGATTTGCTTATAGGATTTAAGTAATCATACTGTGTGACGATCACCTTCGGCTATGCAAAATGGATGCGTTTAGGCTTAAGTAAGGCAGAATCAATGAGGACTATGTTTTTAGAACTTTTTGTTTTCTGTGGATCTATTAAATTATCTAGGCAATCTAGTTGGATTCTTACTTTTGAGTCGTATCACATACTTATATACTTTTATAAATACTCTCTAGTTGGCCTATTGTAAATATAAGTTTATTATGAATATAAATGCTATTATATATGTAGAACTATGAATGCTTTAGAGTGATTTGTCATATGTGACTTATGTATATCAGGGTTATGCTATTGGCTAAGCGATTAGTTGCTAGAATAAAATTGATATATACGGCGAATTGTTACTTCCTGACAGTGTTTGGGACATGGGAGGGCCTTGTGGCCTTTATGATTGGCATTGTGGTCATCATATCGTAACACCTCAACTCGGGTTAGAGCGGGTGAAATTTTTTTAACCTTATGATGGACTGGATAACATTGTATGGATGACATGTTACTTATTTATGTATTGTACGTAATAATTACTTGATAACTCGGTTATACTATTATGCTTGTATATGTTTTTTTCCTCTTACCTCTTATTGAGTTGTGGTTTGTTTACTCTCTTATAGATTTACTTACAGGATTTGAGTAATCATGTCGTGTGACGATCACTTCTAAGTGTGCAAAATGGATGTGTTTGGGCTTGAGTGAGGCAGAATCAACGAGGACTATGTTTTTGCAACTTTTAGTTTTTTGTAGATTAGCTAAATTAAGTGGGCAATCTAGTTGGATTCCTACTTTTGAGTCGTATCACATACTTACATACATTTATAAATACTCTGTACTTGGCCTTATTGTAAATATAAGTTTATTATGAATATAAATACTAGTATATCTATAGAACCGTGAATGCTTTAGAGTTGTTTGTTGTATGAGCCTTATGTATATTGGAGTTATGCTAGCGATTGAGCGGTCAGTTTCTAGCATAAAATTGATATATATAGTGGACTATTACAACTTGACAGTGTTCTAAGTGTGAAGTTAGTGTCTCCAAGCACTAAGTAAGCTTGCGAGCTAAGGTTAAGGTCATGTTGTATGAGTGTACCATACTAAAACATTTTTATTCCAAAATATAGACACAACCCCCGTGTGACCTTTTTTTACCTCCGCGTGAGGTGATGGCTAGAATAAGTAATGCAATACATGGTTAGTGCATGATCCATTTTAACTTAAGATAAGTTAAATATAGTTAAGTCGAATTATTAGGCGATTAATCAACATCAGCAAACCATTCAAATCATGCAATAGTTAGGAACTCCAAGCATTAATTTATTAATATAGACAATTTAGGTGCATTAACTATAAGTACATGATAAGTATAGAGTCATTGAAAGTACTTACTTAGCCATGTTAATACTCAAGGTTTGTAGTCATTGGTAAGAATGTCGGTATCCTGATTGAGATCATTTAATAATCAAAAGATAGGGAATTATGGAAAGTCCCTAATTGTAAGATTAGGCTAAATGAATAGCTAACTAGTTAACTAATTTAAATTTCCACTCAACTTATCTAAATTTCCTAATAATGAGCTTTTTCTTTAATCGTATGTAACTTTTTTATTTTAAATCTGATTTTTATGATTTTATAGTTAATCTTTGTCATTTTCAAATATACTTTCATGTAATAAGATCCATTTTGAGAGTTGGGATCCACAATTTCTAGAGGGGGTTAGGCCTGTTTCGAATTTTATTTAATTTAGGCTTGATTATTTTCCTTTTGTTATTTTGATACCTTTTTCACTTTTTTCTTCTAACCGGCCTTATATAAATTATCGTTTGGCCTTAATTAATTATGGGCTTAGTATTTATAGGCTTTAATATTATTGGGCCCAAACTTTTAATGTGTTTATTCTATAGCTTTCTAAACGAGTCTAATTATGTCTATTTTCACCTAAATCCTAGATGGGCTCTTTCTAATTAACTCTCTTAGGCCTATATTTCTTTTCTAAGTTGGCAGATCTGATCGTGGCATCTTATTAGGCCTTTAGAGTCCATTTTGAGTCTATTTTCATTTATTTGATAAATTAGGGCCTAATTAACTTATTGACTTAATAAATTATAATATAATCTACCTAAATTAATTCTAAATTATTGTTTAACATATATATTAAAAAAAATTCACATGGGGTTAGATTTTACTTGCCCTTGTTGTAGGTCTTGTATGGAGCTTTTATATTAATTTCTTCTTTTCTTGATTTCATCTTCTTCTTCTTTTTTTTTTTTGTTTCTCTAAGTGTAGCATTGTAAATTTGTTGTATAGCCTTCTAACTACATATTTATGTAGTTAATCTTAGTGGCCATATTTACATGTCTTGGCCAAGGATGTACACGTAAACGTATTTTTATTTCTCGTTATAAATAATCAAGAAAATACATTATACATTACATTTATATGTCAAAACATAATCCAATTACAAAAATACTAGATTACATTAACTCATGCTTCCTAAACTACTTCTAATGAAAAAAGAAAAATAAAGAAAAAGAAAAATTATACACATATGTAAGTATGGGAAACCAAAAAAAAAAAAAAAGCCTTATTACATCAAAATGGTGCTTGGAAGTCACAGGGTTAAGAACTTCCTTGGTGTGCTTTCTTGATTCTTGCCTCCATTCTTAATGGCCTTGCTCATGTGCTCCAAGAAAAGTTGTATTAGCTGTTGATGATAGTAGTCGAAATATTGGTTAATTAATGTGACTAATGTAGTCAATTAAGGACCTTTTGAAGATAGGAGTCATATAATGATATTATGTTGCTTAGAAGTGTCAATTTTAGTGAGTGAAATGTGATTACCGTATGGAGTTTTTATTAACTTGGTGGTCACCCATGTAATAATTAGGGGTAAAATGGTGGATTACATGAAAATCATTGTCTACATACATGAAAATATTGTGAAGGGTAGCGTGGGAGTAGAGTATGATAGGGAGCCAGTGAAGAAGTTGAAAATGAATAAGGGGTCAAACTATACCCATTTTTTTATTAGAATATACAATAGCATTGGGATTAGCATTATTAGGGTAAAAATTGTTCATGGGTATCCAACATATTACAAAGGTGGTATCCACTATGAGTTGATGCCCATCAAGGATAACGAAGATGTTGAAAACTTCATTGAGATGGCTGAATTGTTAGGTGAACGAGATATACAACACATTTATGTTTAGCTGTGCGAGTAGAGTAATGTGGGCCCCAGTAATAACCCCACAAACATTGCATCATAGCAAGTGCACTCATTTGGAATTGATTTTCCCATAGCTGATGAAAGTCACCTTCATAGAACAGTATAAGACGTAGTTTAGGATGATGCTGTCAACATTAATGTGAATGAGAAAACACTTGATGCAAAAGATGGGGAAATTTAGCAAGAATATTTGAGTTATGATCCTTATATGGAAAGGATTGCTATGGGTCACGAGGGTAATGACAATGAAAATGATGATGATGATGACAGTGAGGAGGATGGCGATGAAGGTGAAGAGGAAGGCGAATCCAACTATGATGAGGAAGATGATGACAGTGGGGACAGGATGACTTTTGATGTCTTACGAAGCTATATGTCCATAGCTAATCCATTTGCACTTTCACTAGCCCTTGTTCAAACTCTTGTAACATAACACAACCGGCCTGCTATAAGAGATCTAATCCTGTTCTTGAATATGGGTGGTGATAGTGGATATGTTCCATTTGAAGATGAACAGAACGCACAATGCAGCAACACAGTTGATAGTAACGAGTTGAGCGTTGGCAAGAGATTTGGCACTATGAATGAGCTATATAATGCTGTAAAGAATTACAACATAAAGTGGCATTACAACTTTTAAGTACATGAATTGGACCCAACGTTATGACACATTCATTGTACTAAAAGGGCCAATGGATGCAAGTGGAGGCTAAGAGCATGTAAAAAGTAGGTGTATGGCATGTTTGTCACAACGATTATTGAGGGACCACATACATGCATTAATCCAGCAATAAGACGAGATCATCCCCAAATAGATAGTAATTTAATGGCTAGACGATTCATTGGAAATGTCAGCACCAATCCTGATATTGCTATTGTAGACTTGACTCAGAATATTCAGAATGAGTTTAGATATATGGCGATGAGAAAGCAGGTGTTCAAGGGGAAGAGAAAAGTAATAGAGATGGTGTATGGTAATTGGGAGAAATCGTACAATGATCTTCCAAAACTTCTAAATGCTATCAAGATAACAAACTTGGGATCAGAGATGAAGTAGGGGTAGAAAGGTATGGCAGAGCTAGGTATATTAGAGATGGAATGGGTATTTTAGACATTCGGACCTTATGTACATGCATTTAGATACTGTTGTCTCGTTGTTTGTGTGGATGGTATCTTTTTGTATGGTAAGTACGGCTATAAGTTGCTCATTATATGCACAATGGATGGAGATAACAGTATTATACCTTTAGCTTTTGCACTTGTTAACATGGAATCTGAGAGGACAAGATCTTGGTTCCTTCAGAATTTGAAGACATAGTTGGCGAATGGGAAGAGACAATATGCTTAATCTTAGACAGGCAAATTAGTATTAAGAAGGCATACGACAATGTGAATAATGGTTGGTAACCACCCTTTGCAGTGTGGAGATATTACATAAGATACATAGCTAATAATTTTAATCATAAACATAAAAACTAAGCATGCAAGAAATTGGCAACCGTAGTAGGCATGTAAGCACAGCAACAGAAATTTTTCGCTTTGATAGAAGAGATGTTGATAGTGAATGAGAATGCTCTGCATTGGTTTGCAAAACTTGACATCTACAGATGGGCATTGTATGTAAACGATAATTACAAGTTTGGATACATGAAGGATCTTCTATAACAGTGTTGCATTATGGGAGAAGGACGAAGAAATTTTGGAGGCCATGTCGAGGGATAGGGTGTACACTACATACGCATAACAGCCGATAGAGAAATGGCGTAGGTAGGTAAGTACACATAAGGTTGTCGGTTATAGTAGGCACAATAGACTGTTTGAGGTGAGAACTGGTAGTCGAAGGGAGCCAAATGGAGTGATAAAAGGTGGTGGCAGGGTTTACACTGTGGACATGAATAACCAACATTACACGTACCAAAAATGGAAAATATATAGAATTCCTTGCTCCTACGCATTCATAGCTGTAGTGGAGCTTAGGAAAAAGGCATTAAATCGTATTGGTCTATGGTACAAGTGGACAAACCAACTTGACGTATACTATAGACATTTTTTCCCACTGGGTGACCACATTAATTGGCTAGTAGTGAATTTTCCAAAGCTTAAGCCATGGTCCATGCTCAAGAGAGACAAAAGCAAGCATAGAATAAAACGTTATCACATGGAAATGGATATACATGAAGCACTTGATTGGAATAGATGTAGTTACTGTCAAAGGGAATGACATAATAAGCATAGATGTTTGGATTTGAATAGGGTTGGTAATTTGTATTACTTTTTTTTATATACGCATACATATAAATTTACTGTTACTTTGCAATATCTAGTCATTTCATATTACTTGCATTGTTATTGATGAATGTTAAACACTATTGTAGGTTAGATGGACTTGGGACCCATTAACCCTTTGGTTTTGGGTGAGCAGGCATCCCATTGCTCTTAGGACATATGGATGGGACAGGTACATTTTTCAAAGACTTTTGCCATTCATTTAATACATAGGTCAGTTGTTGATATGCTTTTATTTATGTCCATGTAACTCAATACAATCATTAGGCACTCTCATAGTTAAACAGTGTGAGCTGGCTATGAAGAAGAGTGAGGAGCTCATATTGTTGGATCAATACATGGAGTAGTACTTGGTAGAGGCAGGATTCATGGTTGTTAGCTGACTTCATTTCATCCAGTTGGAATAGCACTCGATTACCGCCCTAGTACAGAGGTAGAGGCCAGAGACACATACATTCCATAAGGCATACTGTGAGATAACTGTTACGCTCCAGGATATTGAGGTTTAGTTGGGCCTTAGGGTTAATGATGCTGCTGTTTTGGCAACATCAACAAGAATTGGACAAATGTGGCGAGAAACCTTTTGGGTGATGTTCTACCGTTTGATGATGTGAAAGGCGGTCGTGTACGATTGTTGTGGCTAGCTAGCAGGTTTAGGATTATACCGAGTAATGTTAATGGGGAGACAGTGAAGCGTCATACCCTTGCGTATATCTTCTAGCTAATAGGGGGATTCTTATTTTCAGATAAATCTTCTAGTTATGTCCATCTCACATACCTTCCCTTATTAGATGAGTTTTGGATGGCGAGGACATTCAGTTGGGGATTGGCCTGTCTAGCATGGCTGTACTGACAACTATGCAACACTGTACGAATTGGTATATCTGAGATCGGGGGTCAATCATTCTACTACAGGTTTGGGCATGTGACCATTTCCTATACATTGTACCCCCTAGTAGGTCTAGCTTCATGATTACAGAGGGTCTCCCTTTGGCTGGTAGATGGCGAATAGAGAGGAACATTATACAGGGACTGACTTATGTAGTCCAATCGTATCGCGAGGCGTTCGGCTTATAGACGAGTTATCAGGTACACTCTTTAACTTTTCTTCAAAATTTCATGTCATAAGTGCTAATTTTTTTGCTCCTCCTTTAACCCACATACATTTCATTTTAGGTTGTATGGTAACCTTATTCGGAAGACTTCAACTTTTACCTATACCACTATAGGTCGATACCCTATGGTCAGTTCAGTTGATTGATGATATAAAGTGGGCCCACTAGATTGTTGAAGGAGGCCTTCAATTCTTAGAGGACTACGGTGATATTGTTTGCACCATCACTTTTCATAAAATCTACCACCTGATGAAGGTGCCCGGCTTAAGTAGCTAGAGTTAGCTACACTTCAACCGCCATGTGACAAAGCTCGTACTAGGGGAGGTTGGGCTGAGGTCAGATGAGGAAGGGGTCAAGGGGATCTGGATGTTCCATTTGTGGGGCACCATTCCATTAACTTAGGTGAGATTGGATCTAGCTCAAGAGTTTCATATATCACATTACACTTCAATCAACCTTTGGGGGTCCATAGTACGTTGATAATGCCTTAAAAAAGGTATACCATGCATTGGTAGAGCTCCACCATGGGTGAAGGGATCACCTAGTATCAGTTACCTCCATATGTTAGCCTTATTCCACCTAGAGACTTCGTAGATTTGCCGGCTGAGCTTTCTATTGGTCTTTTTGAGAGATAACCATCTCTATTATCTAGATATGGGGCATTTTTAGGTTAGTATAAGGGTCAATATTAGATTTCATTTTCTTTTTTTTTTCTTTTTACATTCCAATTGGAATAGCAACTAATGTACTAAATTGTGATTAAATTTTATTTTATTTTATTACATTCTCATTGTACGTACTTATGGTATTGACATATGAATACATTTTTCACTTAAAATACAAGTGTTTCATATTCCTATTTGAATGAAAAAACACCCGTAGAATCATTGTATTTTGGAAATTTGTGTTCAACTGACTTTGTACTATATTCATATACCTACAACGAGTGTATAGATATAACAAAATTGCATTGAAGTTGCATTGGGGCATGCGATTTCAGTCATGTATTTGTATGGGTATGATAAAAAACTCCATCGAAGTCACATGGGGGGAATGCGAGTAGAGTGGAAAAAAAAAAATTTACACTGAAGTCGCATGGGAATGGTTATGATAAAAAACTCCATCGAAGTCACATGGGGGGAAAGCGAGTAGAGTGGAAAAAAAAAAAATTTACACTGAAGTCGTAAGGGGGCATGTGACTTTAGTGTAAATTTACACGGGTATTGAAGTTGCATTCTTTACATGCGACTTTACTATCATAATTCCGTAATTACTTTTCCTTGAGACTTATTTTTGTGTTATTTTTTCACAAATACCCTTGATCGCCTTTAATTAGAGCTACCGAGTCTTACAATTTAAATTCCTATATTTTATCCTTTACTAGGTTAAATAGGCAAGTGTACCTATCATTGGTTAGTATGGATAAGTATAGGGTCATCTCTACTAGGAAAAGGATTCAAATACTAGTGATTGGATGATTTAATGAAGTAATTTAACTGATTTCTACAACTAAATTGTACTAATTCTACAATTACACCAAGAAAACATAACAAGTAAGATTATAATACGAAAACAACAAATTACGAAGTAGGTTTACTGATAACTCTGATTTTAAACATATTTCATATGGTGATTTTATAGCATTTCCTGTACATTTTTGGTTTTCTTTGAAGAAAATGATACTTAATTGAGTAAAATGTTGATTTCAGGGTTTAAACGCGTTCTGGGCTCGAAAACGAAGAAAACGAATCAAGTTTCACTCAATTCCGAGTTCAAACGAAGAAGTTATGAAGTTTTGAAGTTGTGCAGAAATTTTGCCTTAGTGCAGAAAGTTACACGACCTGGGGACACGGCCATGTCCCAGGCCGTGTCTGGTGACGAAAATAAAATCCGTGTAATACACATATATAAGGAGATCTTAGGGTTGAAAAGAAAGGGAGAGACATTACAGAAACGGAAAGACACAAGAGACGAGAGGAGACTTAAGGAGAAACAACATCAAGAAGCGATAACGACATCGATTTCAAGATTAGAGATTGTTCATCAAATCAAGAGGGGTTTTCATGCTTTATTTTATGTTTTTGATGGAACTCGTTTTTAGATTCGTTATGATAGCTTAGAATTCAAGTATTTAGGATTATGGAACCTAGGGTTTCATGGAACCCTTGGATTGAATTATAATTTCAAGAAAGTTTCTATCTTTTCTTGATTCAATTATGTCGTTAATTATTGATTGATCATTCTAGAGTGTCAATACATGATATTATGCATGTTGATTGAGAAATTGCATGTGTAATTAGATCTTAGCATAATTGAAGAGAATTACATGTATACTTAGAGATAAGATACATGTTTCTTTCGGAAAGTTGATTGTTTGTGTGGGAATTCATTATACATTAATGCAATTCTAAGTTATATTACTAAGTGAAGAGATTTCGGTAAATAATTTAGGATTAGGGTTAATATGCTTGAGAAAGATATTAGCTTTAATTGTGAATCCCTCCGGTCAAGAATAATAGAAACTGAATTGAATATATTTTAAAAGGTTACATATTAAACACTAGGGGAAATAATTCCTAAATACATCATTGCATACTTGAAGTCGCTAGTAGTTTATTGCTTTCTAATTTGCGTAATTAAGTCTCATAAGTAGTTTAGTTGTTAATTTCAGTATTTTTAATTCATTCAACTTGACATAATTTTCCGGTTAGATAATAAAGCTAAAGTTAATATTAGTACTCAAAATCTCTAAGGGATCGACTCGGACTCATATCCGCTATATTAAAATTGATAGGTGCACTTGCCTCGTATCATTTACTCCATCACATTGACATATCTTATGAACTATCCATTCTAATAATGACTCATTTGTAGGAATTCTCTACTCACGAGTATTCTTCTTAGAATTACTCAATTCTAATCCTGATTGCGTTCCTTAGAATCTCTTCTCAAAGAATGGACAAGTCAAGATTGCATTAGAAGCTTACAAATCCTTGAATTCCATACAACATGCAGCGAACTTCCTAAAAATATCTTTATTAATAGGAGTAGTTCATTCTAGTGACTAAGATCTATTCAGTGGAATCGTTTCTTAATGTATTCCATTGAAATCTGCTACAAGATTGTGTCATGCACTATACTATCTCAACTAATATGAAGTTCTAATCATTAGAAATTCATAATTATTAGGAATAATAACAATTCAAAATACATTCATATTAAAATACTTTGTAAACCCTAATTTATCACTCATACATGATAGAAAAAGAACAAATACAGAGAAATAGGAAAAGGGAATTAAAACACAACATAAAAGAAGAGAGAAGAATAAAACCCCATTTGATTCACTTAAAGGATTTTGATACAATAGTATACAGATACTATAAGGATTCCCCTTATAGTATCATTACCTAAGAATACAAAAAGAAACTTAATGGATTCTTATGATTTGTTGTGTTTCTTAATGGTGTTCCTTCTGATGTAATTCTCTCTTGATTTGGTGTTTTCTATCTCCTCTTGTCTAAAAGTCATGATATATTTATACTTGACTTATCAAAGGACTCAAATTATACTACTTCAAGACAACGCCTAATGTTAAGATATGTTCCACATACTGGTTCATTTGAAAAAGTTGAAAAAAAAAAACAGTAGTGTCCTTTCTCATCATGCTCGTGACTTAGGGAGTGATGGTCTTGAAAAACAAGATTCTACACTAATCAAGGCCGTGACAATGGACATGAACTCCTTGTCGTTTCATTATATCTCATCAGGCCTGTGATTGAGGGCAAGAACACCCTTATGCTATACGATCATGGTTGTGATTGATAGGGAGATCATTAGAATTTCCTCAATCACGCCCATGATGGAGGGCGCAATTAGTGCCAACCATTCCAAATTTTCATCATCACGTTCGTGATTGAGTGAATATTGGTTCTACTTCAATGTTTTCTTTTACTTATGGCAGTGATTGCCTCAAAAGTCATTGTTCTTATGTAAATTTCATCTCTTTGTTCGTGATTCATTTGAAATCAATCCATTACCCAATTAAGTATAAAAAACTTGAGAATTGAATCACAATTATGAACAATTTATATCTAAACATGTCTTGAAAATATAGAGTAATTTACGCTTATCAACCCTATTGATGTATAAACTTGGTGGTGGCCTCGGTTGGACTTGTGAAGTAATGAAAATAGTTGTCTTGAGAGAAATTGAAAAAGAAACTGTGACTAGTGTGTGTGTGAGCATTTAGCTGTAATGGGGAGGAGAGAGAGTGAAAGAGTATGATTTTTTTCTACTTGGTCAAAGTTAACCATGGACGAGTGTGTAAAGGTGTATGGCAAGCCTTAAATTAGGGAGTAAAAGTGGGGATATTTTGTGTACCGTATGTGAAGAATAAAACAAACAAAATATGTATTGTGTTTACTTCAACCCAGACGAGAGAGAAGGGAAATTGGGTGTATTTGTATGTTGTTGGACTTAAAAAAATAAAAATAAATAAATAATTAAAAGATGCAATGTTGTACATTGTATAATATAATATACATAAAAGAAAATTTTGTGTATTAGAAAAATTATATATTCATATATATACATATTTATATGGTACAAAACATTTAGTTTATAGATAAATTTGTAATTTTATTGATTTGGTGCCTTAATTTGCTTAATTAATTGAGTTGATATTATATGGTATTTTCTATACCTTAATGTATGCAAAGAAAAGAAATAGTTAGACATATCATGCATAGTATAATATTGTACAAAAAGAAAATCATGTGTTTTGTGTATATATATACATATAGCTTGATATATATATATATATATCATAGGGGCATGGACATAATTTTATTAATCTAGTACTCTAATGTACTTAGTTTAAATCATTTGGTATCTTGCAATGTACCATACTTTTTATAAATCGATATACATGAAGAAATTTACGTGTAGTATATAGATACATATATATATATATATTTATAGCGCCACACATGTAGGTGTAGGGAAAAACATTGTAACTTCAATAATTTTATTAATCTAATTATTTTTATTGGCTTAATTTAGTTAATTAACATGATTTATAATTACTCTAAATAGTGATTTTACACGATGGCGTGCGATATGCAATAAAGTTTATCGAACTATACAATATACTATACCATATACGATTATATTATCTTAATATTTATATACATATTTATGCATGCATGGCACAATTTATATGTATAAGGATAATTTTATTAACCCATTCTTAGGCTTGTTTTATTTGGTTGAGTAATATTATTTATGAATATCTCTAATTGTTTGATAGTGAATTTATGCAATTTGATATAATTCAAAGTCGCTTTACTGATTGCCATTTTTATTAGCTTAAATTTATTCGATTGATCTTATATGGTATATGTTATAAAATTTATGCATATCATATAATTCAATGTTCACTAAAGATTACATTGTCATATTTTATATGATACAATGTATAAGGGAGATCGTATGTAATATGTATACATATATATTATGCTATGCATATATATATATATATATATATATATTCGTGGAAGGGAAATAATTTTATAAATTTAGTATTTTTAGTTCGCATAATTTAAATCAGTTTGATATGGTACGGTATATTACATCTTTAATTGTTTGCAATTAAAGTTGTGTTTATATACATATATGGCATAAATCATATTTATACCAATAAGTTCATAATTAATTTATTTCCCAAATTAGCTTTATTTGATTAATTTATATTATTTGGGAATGTCTCTAGTTGTTTGTTAGTGATTTTAAGTTGTTTCGCATTTTTTGGGGTTAATTTACTAAATTAAGGTTTTCTATAGATTCATAGTTAAAATTAATTATTTATTTATTTATTTTTTTGTACGAGATTAAGGTTTTTGAATTTTATATTGAATTTTTCAAGTTTATCTTAAGGTCTTGATTTAAAATTTTTATCAATTTTATTTTCTTTAGTATTTTAAGTCTAAGGAATATCTATCGAGATTTAAGCTCGACTTTAATTTCAAAAATGCAAATTTTGCAGGGTTTACACTAGATGCCTTAGTGTATTGGTCTCTAGGGTTGATGCGTAGCTAGGTTATGGCTCCCTAAATTCTAGGGCATCATAGGAGCAATGATTAATTTATTGTAATTATTTATTGTTATTTAGTTTTTTTTTTCTTTTTTCTTTTCACTCTAATTCCTTAATATTAAATCACTTCGGTTAGGGAAATGTTAAGGTTCTAAATAAATTTAGGGTTTTAATTAAATTTAGAGTTTTGATTTTTAGGGTTTTAGTATTTAGGGTTTAGGATTAGGGTTTCCAAATTAATATTTAGTGTTTTATAGTTCATTTATAATTTCGAGTCATTATTTTAAGGTCTTCAATTTCAAATTAAGGTGTTTGATTTAAAATTTTTTTTTTTTTATCGTACATGATTAGGATTATGTATACATGGCACGATTCATATATGTGAGGCAAATTTGTAATTTCATTAGTTTAGTGTTTTCATTGATTAATTAAGTTAATTTAAGATTGTCTATTTTATTGTACACGAAAGAAATTATACAGATACATATACACATATATAGCAAAATACACATTTGTAGGATAATTTGTTAATTTATAAATTTTACTCTCTAAGTAGTTTAATTTAATTAGTTATTATTGTTTAAGAACATCTTTAATCATTTGCTATCAAATTTGTGTGGTTCCACAAATACAAAGTCAATTTACTAATTTAGTATTTTAATTAATTCAATTTTATGGCAATTGATATTATGTAGTAAATCTTATAAATATTTGTATGTAAAAAGAAATTTCATATGTGTTGCTCGACACATACTCATAGGGGCGAATTCGTAATTTTTTAAAGTTTACTTTCTACTAACTTAGTAGAGTTACTTGTTATGACATAGAGTAATCTCTAATTACTTGATACCAGATTTAGGCGATTAGGATTAAATTATCCATATACACATATAAGCGTTACTTATATAGAAGTAGGGATAAAGTAGTAATTTTATTTGGTTTCATTTAACTAATTGTTATTATTTTGGGATATCTCTAATTGTTTAATGTCGAATTTTTGCAATTTAATGAAATTCAAGTTTAATTTACATTTTAGTGTTTTCTCTCTCTTTACTGTGGATGCAATACCTTCCTCTATCTTTCTATTCAGAAGAAAGCGTAGCGATGGGACTGCTTTTAAAGGACGAATAAAGGATAGGGAGGGGCGATTTCCATTCCTATTGGGAAGAGGGGGTAAACAGAGGATCTAACCAGGAAGGCCGAGACTAAGTGTTTATCTTATAAATAGAGAAAGATAAGGCCAAACATTGATGAAAAGAACATCATATTAAACCCAAACACTCATTATCCTCAACATAATTCTTTTTTAAGAAGAAATTGAAGTCTTAATGGCAGTACCACTTAAGTGTTCAAGTTGAAAGTTGAAGAGGGTGAAAATACCCGAGGTAAAAAATGGGAGAACCATAGGGTGAAAGCACACTGTCATTACATGATGGGAAGACTTAGACCAAATGGATCGTACTGTAGATACGCATAGCTCATTAGTGGAGTACAACCACTCATGCTTTCGATAGAGATTAGGCTCCAGAGTAGGATCGAGGTATCATATGGTGAAAATCGGGATACAAAGTAGGTGGTTACAGGGTACCTTGTGGAATCTTTTTTTTTTTTTTTTTTACTTCATCATTTTTCGAAATATTATACAAATTCAAATTTAATATCAAAACTATTACTACACTAATGAACCAAATAGTAATCATTTGAAAGGTTCTTATATTTACAAAACATTTAATTGTAATAATATGAAACTTTAGTGGGAAGAATAAAGAAGAGAATATTCATGTGATTGGAAATGTTCAACTTTTGATTGGGTCATGCGAAATTATTTTTTTATTATTTTTTCAAATCATCAAAATAAAATTTTTATCAAATAGTAAAATTGTCCTATACAATACAAAAAGCCATATGTTGAGTGGTTTTAATAAAATATATTGGACAATAAGTTAAGAATTGAAATGTTTTTAGTACATTACTAGATTAGGTTAGTAAAAGAGAAAGAAAGTAACATAAAATGAGATAATAAGAAACAAGAGAAGGTTTAACAAAAAAAAAAAGAGAGAGAGGGGTAAGATAATAGATATAAGAGAATGTAGTTTTAGGATTTTATTATAGGCTAGCTTTTGTTCTTATTTTCTTTAAAGTTAAAAAACAATGCAATAGTGTCAATTTTGTAGTTATTAGTATTATTCATTATTATTATAGGGTAGGTACAAAGTATTGTAAAATTTGTACTTTAGATATTTTATAATGCGGGTTAAAATGTGAGTGTAGGGTACCTTGACGTCATACCCATACCTTATCTTGTAAGAGCAATTACTACCTGAAACTTATCTTGTGACTTTCTTTATCTACCTAGAACCTACTTTGTAGAGCTTTGACCCTGTACAATAGGGTTAAAGTGGGAAAGTAATAAATAAGATATTAATTAGGGGTTTTGTTTATAATAAAATAAATCTTTTTTGTATAGTTAAATTGATATGACCTATTAAGGGTGTATACGTATTGCATGCATCACAACATTCATCAACTAATTAAGCATGAAAATATTGTCAATAATGTAAGAGTAAAAGTAATACATTTTGATAATTATAACCCATTTCTCGAATATTTAAAACTAATGATAAAGTCACAATCTTTTATATGAATAGAAGAAGTATAGTAAGATCATGGAAGGGAGTAATTTGAGCCTAATTGTATATTTCTTGAATATTTAAAACTAATCATAAAATCAGAATTTTTTACCTAAATAGTAAATAGAAGAAGGATAGTAAGGTTGTGGAAATGAGTAGATTAAGCTTGATTATACATTACCATAGACCAAAATAAAGTAAAATGGATGAATGTTTAAAAATGAAAATGTATAATTTTGTCATTTTATATGTTACACTAGACTCCCATCATCATTAAATAACATAGACGAAGTCACAAAGTTGTATTGAAGTAATTGCTCTTGTTTTATATTAATAGAATGAGGATATAAATTATATAATGCTCTTTTGGGCTTTGCTAATATAGTAAATAGATTATGTGGATCCGTTATTTACATCTAATATCCATTTTCCTTTCTTTTTTTTCAATTGTTAAAAAAAAAAAGGGCTACTCCTCTATCTCTCTCTCTTCTTTTTAATATTCTTAGTGATGCATTGCAATGCACATAACCCGAGTTCGATAACACAACTCAAGGAGACAAAGTTGTACTACTATAACGCTTACTCAAAGTCAATAGACATGCTATTGTTGTACGAATCAGTATTGTTTGTGTTTTCACTAAAAACTAACAATGGCTGGTTCTTCTGTACCGAGGTATGTGATCTAAAGTGTGTTGCAATATTTTCTTCATATGGACTATCCAAATTTATTGCTAGATCTACACATGTATTATTGTTTCGACTAACATGCTTAGGATTTCTTGGGCAATAGAGACGATTATGTTCCTCTTACTTGTACAAGCCACATCTAACTTGTTTTCTTGGTCACTTTGATTGGTGGTTGGAAGATCCTTTTACTTGAATGACTTTTAGATCCTTAATCTTACCTATATAATGTAGTAGAATCAACATATACCAAAAGACTACAAATATAATAAGGCAAAAGATGAAAGAGTCTTACCACTTGTGGCATCGTTAGGTGTTGGAGTGGCATCTATATCATCTAAAGCTTTTTGCATCTCATGAGTCAAGCGTATGATCTCATTCATTACTAGAGAAAAGGTTGTCTTCGATTTTGACCCTAGATGATAGTGCACCATATTGGACTTATTCCATCATGATTGCATCTTTAGTGCCATGCATAGCCCCATCACCTCCATAAATGCTCTTTGCCAACTTAGTCTACCTCAGTGATATGAGATTCTAAGGCATATTATTTAGAAACTCTAATTTAGCCACTAGAAAAGCATGGTTACAAGGAAATCTAGTAGTCTCATAGTGTAGATAATCGCAGTTAATAGATTGGTCTAAATTTTTGAATGCCACCCTTATGAGTTTAGAAGAGTGCTCATAGTGGCGTAGAATGTAGATGGTTACCCTAAGCAAGTTGTCATCACGAAGGTATGGAATCCATGAGGCCTCCCACTTAATCTTTGACTTTGCTCTCTTAAATGATGTCCTTGTATATATGGAGGCTTCATAGTTTCTAAAACTCTTGAGTACCGTAGGCATAACTAGTTTTATGTTTATACTCTCATAGTCAACCTTCAGTTCTACATGTTTAGCCGACATCCTCTCAAAGTGCTCAATTACTTGGTAGATCCAATACTTCCTAGAAATAAAAAGGTTTTCCTTTATAAATGAACAAATTCCCTCACATCTAAGGACGAATTTAGGGAGGGTAGGGGTAAGAAAAATTCATTTTTAATATTTTTTTAAAAAGAAGAAATATGTATATTGAACGTATATTTTAAAGAGCATAATATAACATAAAATTAAGCATATTTTAGTGGTTTAGCATTCGAACTCACAATCATGAAGTCTTTGGTTCAATTCTTACATTTCGCATTTATTTTTTCTATATGCATTTATTGCATCATTCTACTTTTCCAATGTATTTATTGCTTAAAAAACATTAGTCATTTTACATTTATTAAACTTTTTTTAAAATTTTAATTAGTAATACATAATAGATAATAATTACATTCTTTATATTATAAATATTTTGGTCTTATCACATAAACTATTGTAAATAATACCAATTATATGATTTTATTTAGTTAATTTATTTTTACAATTGAATGTAGATTATTGAATAATTGATTGGTTAATAACTTATATTCAAAATGATATTCCTTTTTTTAGCATTGCTATTGAGACAATTAGACAAAGTTATCATGAAAAAGATTATATATGTCGAGCTTGAATTTTTCCTAATTTTCAATATTTTTCTTAACTTGACCTATATTGAAACTTATACCCATTCAATATAGAGACTTGGTTTTCCTTTTAATTTTGAAAACTTTTCAGAGTCATTACTTGATCGAAGTTGGGAAAAAAAGTTAAGTTATAACCAATTACATGAATTGGTTATAACTTAACTATTAGTCTTCGAGAAATCCAATTTTTGAAAAATGATTTTGACACTACAGATCTTGAATTCAGAGGCTACCTTATTAAACCCTAATCGAATATTACTTTTAACTTTCTGAAATTAAGTTTATCTTTTAAAATACCCTTTTAACTAGAAGAATTAATTCTAAATTTACAAATAAAGAAGAATAATTTTTATTTACACAATAGAGAAGAAAGTAAAAAAATTAAAATTTTTACAAAAGGGAAAAAAAAAAATCCTATTTTAACTCACCTTATAAATGCCTACGTATACTTTAGTATTTAGTAGGGATCAGACTTCAGTAATTTATTCTTTATAAAACTTTAATTTGTTAGTTTCTTTATTTTAGAAAATGGTCAAGTTAACTTTTTTTTTTTTTTATCCATTTGGTTTTTGTTAAAGAAAAGTTTCTAAAAGGATCCTAGTGTTGACCATTTTATTTTCTTAAAAAATTTCATGAACCCTAATATCATATCCTAGCATAGCATAGGATGCATCATCATACATGAATACCTATTAAAAACTTAACTTAACTTGCACATTCATCAAAAGAAAACTTTATTTATGCGATAATGGGGTTGTTACATCAAAACATGAACCATCCTTTTCTTTTGTCATCTTCAAAATAGTAGGATTCTAGACTTAGTACAGGTTCCTTCTAGAAGTTGTACACTTTGACTATGCTCTCAGTATACATTCTCTTTAGTGTTAGGCCCTTCATGATGCTGTTAACTTGAGGATAAAACATTTTATTCCATCAACTATTGAAGTTGAGTGAGAGTAGATAACAAACAATACAACACATGCAATATCACAACTGAAACATTTCAATTATAATTAGCAAGTTTAGCTCCACACATACATTAGCCTAACCATGCTTTTATTGCTAGCATGCTATGCTCATGTATGTGGCATGTATCGATACCAATATCTTATGCCTTCTAATATCTACATTCGGTTAGTTGACATAGCTGGATATCTAGATACAACATCTAGGAACTTAGGGCAATGAGAAGTTGTTTGGGAGTAAGACCCCTACCAAATTGGACTATACACTATAATCTACTAATATAAAAAAAGGTAACAAGGAGTTACTTGGGAATAAGACCCCCAACTTTGCTTTACAAAATTATACTACACACTGTAGTTTACCAATCAAGACTATCAAAATAGTCAATATGTTCAAGTAATGAGAATCTATATGCTTCTAGAAACTGAGTTCATAAACCTATGCTTTCTTTTCCATGATCACTTAAAAGCCTCATTTTGAAAACTCTGACTTGTAGGCCCCTTTTTATGCCATATCANTATTGTTTCGACTAACATGCTTAGGATTTCTTGGGCAATAGAGACGATTATGTTCCTCTTACTTGTACAAGCCACATCTAACTTGTTTTCTTGGTCACTTTGATTGGTGGTTGGAAGATCCTTTTACTTGAATGACTTTTAGATCCTTAATCTTACCTATATAATGTAGTAGAATCAACATATACCAAAAGACTACAAATATAATAAGGCAAAAGATGAAAGAGTCTTACCACTTGTGGCATCGTTAGGTGTTGGAGTGGCATCTATATCATCTAAAGCTTTTTGCATCTCATGAGTCAAGCGTATGATCTCATTCATTACTAGAGAAAAGGTTGTCTTCGATTTTGACCCTAGATGATAGTGCACCATATTGGACTTATTCCATCATGATTGCATCTTTAGTGCCATGCATAGCCCCATCACCTCCATAAATGCTCTTTGCCAACTTAGTCTACCTCAGTGATATGAGATTCTAAGGCATATTATTTAGAAACTCTAATTTAGCCACTAGAAAAGCATGGTTACAAGGAAATCTAGTAGTCTCATAGTGTAGATAATCGCAGTTAATAGATTGGTCTAAATTTTTGAATGCCACCCTTATGAGTTTAGAAGAGTGCTCATAGTGGCGTAGAATGTAGATGGTTACCCTAAGCAAGTTGTCATCACGAAGGTATGGAATCCATGAGGCCTCCCACTTAATCTTTGACTTTGCTCTCTTAAATGATGTCCTTGTATATATGGAGGCTTCATAGTTTCTAAAACTCTTGAGTACCGTAGGCATAACTAGTTTTATGTTTATACTCTCATAGTCAACCTTCAGTTCTACATGTTTAGCCGACATCCTCTCAAAGTGCTCAATTACTTGGTAGATCCAATACTTCCTAGAAATAAAAAGGTTTTCCTTTATAAATGAACAAATTCCCTCACATCTAAGGACGAATTTAGGGAGGGTAGGGGTAAGAAAAATTCATTTTTAATATTTTTTTAAAAAGAAGAAATATGTATATTGAACGTATATTTTAAAGAGCATAATATAACATAAAATTAAGCATATTTTAGTGGTTTAGCATTCGAACTCACAATCATGAAGTCTTTGGTTCAATTCTTACATTTCGCATTTATTTTTTCTATATGCATTTATTGCATCATTCTACTTTTCCAATGTATTTATTGCTTAAAAAACATTAGTCATTTTACATTTATTAAACTTTTTTTAAAATTTTAATTAGTAATACATAATAGATAATAATTACATTCTTTATATTATAAATATTTTGGTCTTATCACATAAACTATTGTAAATAATACCAATTATATGATTTTATTTAGTTAATTTATTTTTACAATTGAATGTAGATTATTGAATAATTGATTGGTTAATAACTTATATTCAAAATGATATTCCTTTTTTTAGCATTGCTATTGAGACAATTAGACAAAGTTATCATGAAAAAGATTATATATGTCGAGCTTGAATTTTTCCTAATTTTCAATATTTTTCTTAACTTGACCTATATTGAAACTTATACCCATTCAATATAGAGACTTGGTTTTCCTTTTAATTTTGAAAACTTTTCAGAGTCATTACTTGATCGAAGTTGGGAAAAAAAGTTAAGTTATAACCAATTACATGAATTGGTTATAACTTAACTATTAGTCTTCGAGAAATCCAATTTTTGAAAAATGATTTTGACACTACAGATCTTGAATTCAGAGGCTACCTTATTAAACCCTAATCGAATATTACTTTTAACTTTCTGAAATTAAGTTTATCTTTTAAAATACCCTTTTAACTAGAAGAATTAATTCTAAATTTACAAATAAAGAAGAATAATTTTTATTTACACAATAGAGAAGAAAGTAAAAAAATTAAAATTTTTACAAAAGGGAAAAAAAAAAATCCTATTTTAACTCACCTTATAAATGCCTACGTATACTTTAGTATTTAGTAGGGATCAGACTTCAGTAATTTATTCTTTATAAAACTTTAATTTGTTAGTTTCTTTATTTTAGAAAATGGTCAAGTTAACTTTTTTTTTTTTTTATCCATTTGGTTTTTGTTAAAGAAAAGTTTCTAAAAGGATCCTAGTGTTGACCATTTTATTTTCTTAAAAAATTTCATGAACCCTAATATCATATCCTAGCATAGCATAGGATGCATCATCATACATGAATACCTATTAAAAACTTAACTTAACTTGCACATTCATCAAAAGAAAACTTTATTTATGCGATAATGGGGTTGTTACATCAAAACATGAACCATCCTTTTCTTTTGTCATCTTCAAAATAGTAGGATTCTAGACTTAGTACAGGTTCCTTCTAGAAGTTGTACACTTTGACTATGCTCTCAGTATACATTCTCTTTAGTGTTAGGCCCTTCATGATGCTGTTAACTTGAGGATAAAACATTTTATTCCATCAACTATTGAAGTTGAGTGAGAGTAGATAACAAACAATACAACACATGCAATATCACAACTGAAACATTTCAATTATAATTAGCAAGTTTAGCTCCACACATACATTAGCCTAACCATGCTTTTATTGCTAGCATGCTATGCTCATGTATGTGGCATGTATCGATACCAATATCTTATGCCTTCTAATATCTACATTCGGTTAGTTGACATAGCTGGATATCTAGATACAACATCTAGGAACTTAGGGCAATGAGAAGTTGTTTGGGAGTAAGACCCCTACCAAATTGGACTATACACTATAATCTACTAATATAAAAAAAGGTAACAAGGAGTTACTTGGGAATAAGACCCCCAACTTTGCTTTACAAAATTATACTACACACTGTAGTTTACCAATCAAGACTATCAAAATAGTCAATATGTTCAAGTAATGAGAATCTATATGCTTCTAGAAACTGAGTTCATAAACCTATGCTTTCTTTTCCATGATCACTTAAAAGCCTCATTTTGAAAACTCTGACTTGTAGGCCCCTTTTTATGCCATATCATGCCATGATATGCAATAACCACTCATATAAATCATTCAACACAATCTATCTTTTAGTTTTATTCAACCTAATGATTTGATTTTAGTTTTCAAACTCTTCTTAGTGAAATTCTAGTATCTCGCTTAAGGTTTACTTAGGTAAACATGCAAAAGATTGGGTTAGCAATCACTCAACTTCCCTAGTTAGTACAATCATTAGTAAACACTACATCAACACCCAACATAGCAGCATAACAGTTTAACCAAGTATAGTTACCGTTATTCAAAATCACCGCATCAGCATCCATTCTAATAGTATATCAGTTCACCCAAGATATAGCCATATCTAATTAACACAACATCAAACAGCACGCAGTGTTATAAGCAGTAATATATTTGCTCTACGCATGGTTAGATCCACTTACCTAAGCTTAGTAAAAGTGCAAAATCCTAAACTTGATGGTGTGATTCTTCCTTAATTATTACACCTAAGAAAATATAAACACAATCTTTAAGTCAAGTATGGGTTGAACCTAAACTCTTATAAGCATTCATTATTGCGTTTTTAAACTTCATTTGATTGTACTTACTCATTCCTCATTCAATTTCGGTAAACTTTATATTGTCATAATTTTTATTTTGAGTACTATTAAGATATCGTAAGAATTAAGTCTATCAATATTGTTAAAGTCAAAAAATACCCTTTCATATTACCGATTTGACTGTATGTTATTGTAACACCATAATTGACTTGAGTAAGCTTTGATTCTAAACTAGAAATCCTAAAATTTAATACTTTTCAACCATGCTCAATATTGATTACATGTCATAGTTATCGATCTTACATTGTCTAACAAACATATTGATAGTATTATTCACTATTTTGCATATTAGGCTAATATATAGGTTTATAATAGGAAAATACATAATAAATGGTATACAGGCCCAATTAATTTCACGAAAAAGTCCTATAGACTCACAAAAATACATAGTTGAATTATTGACCTGAATTACACTAAACTATTTATTATCTATTTTTACGAAAATAATGGTTTTAGCTCGAAATTATAGAAAATTAGGATAAATAAACAAATTTATATGTGATAAAAATTAAGTATTCCCAATATTATTATAAACTTTTAGAAGTCAAAATATGTAAGGCCCATTTATCAATTTTATCAAAAACTAATTATTTTAAGAATTTGGTAAAACTAGTAGTTTTATTCAAAATAATTATAAAAAATAGTAAATATGCTAAATTTTGAAAATTATTGTTACCATAATTAAATATATATATTTATGTGTATTATATACAAAAATTGAGCTTGAAATAACATCATCTAATATTTATAAAAATTAGTTCAATTTTCGTCCAAACATGGCATTTTCTTAAAGACCTTATATTTCCAATCATTATTTAACTAAAAGAAAATTACTACATTAATCTATACCTAAAATAACCTTAGAAAACCAAATTTCATAATTAACTAATTAACAAATTTGATATTTTTAGAAATTAGAAAAACTTAAAGGTGGAAAATGGGTTCTCTTAAACCGGCTACCACTCCTTATCGGAAACACCCCTCTTACAGCCAACCCTTAAATCACTAAGCCACTTCATGTCAGGTTATGGTTAGCTTATTGAGCCACCCTAGATTTGATTTGCCCCTATTTTTGTTATATTTTTATTTTACTTTTTTTAATTTTTCTAAATTATGTTCTTTTATTTTTAGAGTTCTAAAATATTGTAATTGAGGGTTTGGGTTCTATTTATAAGTTTTTAAGTTAATTTGATTTAATAAAAATTGGACATGCGTTTACTACATGTCATTTTCCCCATTTCTCTAAGTGTGATTAAGCACCATGTGTCATCCTCTTGTTATTTAGGAGTTGACTCATCACTTCAAGTGATCTTTAAGCTACCACATCATTTGGCGACTAATCTATTTATTTTTTAAATTAATTTTTCATTATTTTATATTAGTTTACCTTATCTTGATAATTTATTATTATTATATATATTTAATACATATAATGCATATTACATGTAAATACATGTATATTACATATAATTTAGCTTCATTTATTATTTTTGAATATTAATTAACTTATCTCTATTATCTCACTATATCTTAAAGCTTGAATTTCACGTTTTCAATATTTATTGGCTTTACCTATAAATTGATATTTTTCTTAAATTAATCCTTTTATATAGCTTGTTTTAAGAAATTGAATTTATTAGAATTACTTTGCCTAACTTTTCTAACCTTATTGTGAAGTTTGAAATAAAACGGATAACATAGCTTAGCACTCTAAAGTTAGGGGCTCGGATTCTAGAGTTATCGTATTGACTCAAGACCTCAAGCTATTATACCTAATTTTAAAAAAAGGGTTCATTTGTTTTTATTTAATTGAAAAAAAAAATGTTTTTCTAAGTGATGAAATATTTTTTTTTTTTTTATATATATTTTATTTTTTTTCTATTTTGATTTAACCAAAGAAAAAAAATGCAAACCTTTCCAATCTCTCTTTTCTCTTTTTTTTTTTTTGTTTTTTGATTATTTGTTTTTTTTTTTTTTTAGGATTGAAAGGAATTACATGGAAAATTATATATATATGTAAGAGGAAATAGAAATTGAGTTGCGTTTAGAGAGTAGTAACACTGGTTAAGGTCGGATTTTTCAGTAGGATATGGGTCATCTGACCTGACCACTTGTGCTATACGTTCAAGGGTTAGAGGGCAATTCTCAACAACTGCGATACCATGGATATGGATTCGAGCACCCAATCTTCAAGGAAGTCACATTTTCATGTGATTTTTATTGGATAATGTAGGTTTTTTGTAGGTATAATGGTGTGGGAGGGTGTGTAGTGGTGGTTGGTGGGGTAGTTACGTGTACTACATGTGGTGGCAACTGGAGCTTCGAAGGATGGTTGGTCTTAGGTTTTTGGATGTTATGAGCACGGTTGTGGCATTACTTTTGGTTGTAGAGAGGTGTGGGATGGGGTTTTGAAGCCACTAGCTCTAGGGATTAGGGTTTCACTATGCAAATCAAAGGCGAGGCCTAGGAGTTGCGACAAACTTCGTGGATGGTGTACTTAGGAAGCTTGAGTGGCCAAGAAGCTAGTGAGGCTAGTATTTTAGCTCGAGGAGTTTTAAGCTTAATCATAACCTAGAGAGAGACTAAAGGTCGAACCTAAAGACAGAAAAGGAATTGGGTGAGTGTTTTAAGTGAAAGAGGGTGGAAGCTCATGCTTGGGAAGGTCATTAGAGGTCCTATTTATAGCTTTTTAAGCATGAACAGCTTAGAAAGCTCGTAAATGACCAAATCAACCATGAAAACTCTTCGAGAAAGAACTTCTATTTAATGGAAAGAAACTTGATTCAATGTGATTTAGTAGCTATAGATTAGATTTTGTTGCTATAAATAACTAAAAGAAGCTTCGATTTGCTCATTAGTAGCTCAGATTCAAAGAATTGAGCAAGACCTAAACTCTCGAGTATTAAGTTTTTTCTCGATTTCAAGCTTTAGTTTGGAGGCCCAAATGAATGAATATTGTCATGTTTTTAGCCTTAATTCAAAGTAGGTCGTGCTTAGAACATGAATACAACATTTAATTGTATGTGTGCATGTGGAAATCTTGTGAAAGATTATGGCAAAGTGGTAGGTATGGGCAAGGTGTAAACGAGAAACATAGGGAAAAAGGAGGCAAGGGAAGGAAAAGCTTGTTAATGTGGCGCCACATCAGCTACGTGGCCTAGTAAAAATTTGCTATGTTTCCTGACATGTTACGTAGCCCTATAGATGCCTACCACGTGTCCAGCGAGTGTTATGAAAACAAAAGGCTCAGTTCTTCTTATTTCCCAGTCTAAGCTCTTAACCATATGGGCTGTTGGCCGGTACCCTTAAATATTTTGCAACCAAATTATATTTAAACTATCAATCAACCTAACTTATTCTAAAAAGACAACTACCAAAAACAAATTAACATAATTTTAAAATCTTATTTTTCTCTTAAAAACATTGTATTTTCCTAAGAATATATTTTTCTAAAGAGATAAGAAATTTCTATCTTCCTAAAGAAAATTTTGTCTTTTGAAAAAAAGAATTCTATTCTCCTAAAAGTTCTAGTTTTTTTATTTTTACAAATCTTTAAATTTTTGTATTTTCTTTAAATTTGATACATTTTTTTGTATTTTTTTGAATTAACACACTTTTTTATTATTTAATGAAATTCTAAAAAGAATAGGGTAGGAGGAGGGGGTAGGGTTTGCAAAAATGAAGTGTCTATAGTTGCTCTTCTTTATGGTGAAGTTTGAGTAAAATTTTACCACAAAAGAAAAATGAGACACCATTTTTACCTTGGTGATGAAATTATTCTAAGAGGTGGTATAACTAGCTAGTTATCCTAGGCATGATTCATTTGGGATTTAGTGAAACATGTTTTGAAAGGTGGTGCTCTAAGAGCTGGTCAAAACATGAGAGTGAGTTTTTCTGAAAGGTACAGTGCTTTAGGAGTTGGCTATAACCTAAAGAAAAGAAAATGTTTTTAAAGTTGGCATGACGTTAGAAGTGACATTAACTAAAGGGTAACACCCTAAGAGTTGGCAAAACTGTAAAAGATATAGGGAGAGTAGTAGCTCTATGGGCCAAATAGGAACCCTAAAGATACTGAAAGGAGGGCAGTACCCTTACGAGCTAGTAAGAACCTTAAAAGATACTGACTGGAGGGTAGCGCCCCTTTGGGATAGCAAGATGATACTAAATGGAGACTTGATCATGCTCCTCTAAGCTAACCAACCTCGGCAAGAGCATCTTTATGGGACTATTAATCCTAAATGATAATTGATTTAGAAAACCTGGTAATGCTCCCTTGAGCTAACTAATCTAGGCAGGAGCATCATTGGAAGATTAGCAACCCTAAATAAGAATTGATTTGAAAACCTAATAGTGCTTCTCTAAGTTGACTAATCTAGGCAAAAGCATCATTAGGGGACAAGCAACCTTAAATGAGAATTGATTTGAAAACTTAGTAATGCTCCTTTGAGCTAACTAATCTAGGTGAGAGCGTCACTAGGGCATTAGCAACCTTAAACAAGAATTGATTTAGAAAACTTGGTCATGCTCTTCTAAGTTGATTAACTTAAGCGAGAGTGTCACTAGGGGACTATTAACCTTAAACGAGAATCGACTTAAAAAACTTGGTCATGCTCCTTTAAGCTGACTAACCTAGGTAAACAGGCAAAGTGCTCCTTAAACTAGCTAAAATCTTAAGGTAAATGGATTAAGGGAAAGTGCTTTATGGTTGGCTTAAATCCTAAGAGAGAGATTGGTGAAGGGGAAGTGTCTTATGGGCTAGCATAAGACCTTAAGGAAGATTGGTAAAGGAGAAGAACCCTATGGGTTGGTTAAGAACCCTAAAGAGAGATGGGAAGTGCCTTATAGGCTTGCTAAAACCCGAAGAGAGACGAGTCAAGACAACATTCTATGAGTTGGCTAGAACCTTAAAGGAGATTAACAAAGGGTAAGCGTCCTACAGGCTACCTAAGGACTTTAAGAAAGATTAACAAAGGGTAAGCGCCATACGAACTAGCTAAAGACCTTAAGAAAGATTAACAAAGGGTAAGTGCCCTACAGGTAGGCTAAGGACCTTAAGAAAGATTGACAAAGCGTAAGTACCCTATGGGCTGGCTAAAGACCCTAAGATAGATTAACAAAGGATAAGCGTCTTACGGGTTGGCTAAAGACCCTATGTGGCAATTGAAGAAGCAAAACTGGGGGATGTTACTGTCATGAAAAACCTCTTGACTTGAAAAAAAAAAATACAAATGAGGAATTTGTTGAAAACCATTAATGACGTAGCAAGCATTAGGGATAAGATCCCCTGATTTGAAAAAGAGCTAGAGGATATCAACCATGAGGAAAACTATATTAGGGAAAATAACTCAAACTAATAGGGTTAACCTAAAATGTGACTAAATTTGAAGGAAGCAAATGACTTGGTTTGAAAGTTTCGCCATTAGGGCTGACATAGATTTGGAAATAGGTGGAATAACTTGCAACAAGCCTTTACCTTGTCTCTTTCTCTTTTTTTTTTTTTTCCTTTTTCTTCTTCTTTTTTTTGGGAAGTTTGCTAATGGGTACAAATTCTTATTAAGAAACAAAACCATTCCCTTACTTGATAACCATGTAGGGCATCTTATATTCCCCTTAATCTTTGAAAATGTCTCTTAGCCCTAATACCATCGGGGCTAATCTGGTGGCAAACTTACCTTTTTGGTGGAGCCTTATTTTATTCCTAAAAAAACGGTAACTCATGAGTAGTCTAGTCCAAGAGGACTTCCTTACATACTCTTAATTTAAATTTTGCTCTTAATTACTGTTCTAAAAATTATAATTTAGTTTGCAAGTGATACACTTTGATCAATTTATTAGGTCTTTTTTCGATTCAATATTGTGAATTTAAGCTCTTAGTTAAATGGTTTCAAGAGGGGATTAATGAGAGAGATTATTTTGAAAGAGACTTTCATCCAATCTAGGAATACAAGTCAAGAACGCTTAGGAAAAACTAGAAGTGTGCTTGCCCTAATTTCAAAAACAATTTTCATTAAAGATAAATTATCCTTTAAGATCATGATAGCTTTTATTGAGTGTAGGAGGTATTTTAGGTAAGAAAGCCATGTGTGATTCAAGATGGGTAAGAAGATTTTGTTTTTGTGATTCAGATTGGATATAGAGGTTTTTTTTTTTTGGCTAAAAATGTGATTCAAAGCTTTATGTTTTTAGAGCTATTTAGGCTTCGAGTTTGGGCTTTCTTTGGTTATGGCAATTATATTCAAGTTTGCTTTCTTGTTAGGATAGATAGGGCTTTCTTTCTTGCATATTAGCCCAATTTTTATACCTCTTTTTTTCTTCTTCCCTTTTACTTTCTTCGCTTTTTTTTTCATCTCTTTTTTTTTTATTATTTTACCCCGTCATTTTGCTCCTTTTTCTTTTCTCAAATGTAATTGTGTTGAATCTTTGTCTTTAAGAGATTTAAGACCTTAAAACCAAGGATTCCGAGTGTATGTGCTTGGGTAAAGTATGTATAAGCTTAAGGTGTTTGAAAAAGCATTGGCCTTTCCTCTTTTCAAAGAAAATAACTTATCAGGAATAAAAATCGTCTTCAAATTAATGTTATTGAAGTAAGTATAAACTAATTTTCATCCTTTTCTCTTAGTGCGATGACTTTAACCTCTAAATTGCCCCATTATGGGGTGGTTCTTGATATGTTTAATTTTGAAAACACTCCTTGACTGGCTCAATAGGATTAGTAAAGGACAATTGTGTTTAGGCTTTGAAATAAAAGCCTAACTTCATTTTGATCCACGTATCACATTCAAAATGGACTTCCTTCAAGGAATGAGTCTAAAATATCCTCAGCATTATATCACTCAACTCTTAAAGTGTTTAAGGGTTAGTGTATGGCATATAGTTTACCTCTTTTCATTTTAAACCTTTCAATATTGAGTTATCATTTCCTTAGATAGGAGCTCATGTTAATTTACCCTAAGGTAGAAATTGAATTTGCTCCCTAATTTCTTAAAATATGCCCAAGTGTGAAATGATACTTTTCATTCAATTTAAGTTGAAGACTGAGGTTGTATTTGACTTTGTGTTTTGACTTGGTTTATGGTTGGGTTTGGATTTCTCAATAGATTAAGGGTTTTGGCTCAATTCAACTACTTTGATGGGTCGGGGTTTATGTTTGGGTTGGCTGCCTTATTGGATCGAAGGTTTATGTCTTGGGTTAACTACCTTAATGGATCGAGAAGTTATGTTTGGGTTATCTGCCTTAACGGGTTGAGGGGTTTGTGTTTGGGTTGGTTGCCTTAACTAGTAGATGAGTTGTGTTTAGGTTGGCTACATTAATGGGTCGAAGGTTTGTGTTAGCTACCTTAATGAGTTGAGGGTCAATGTTTGTCCCGAGTCTTATAAGAATTCGTAGCAGTTAACAACTTTTCTCTTTTCTTTTTCATCTTTTTTTTTTTTTGTTAAAGAGAAAGGGCTATTTACAAATAAGGATGGTGATTTTAGAGTTCTATTTACAATCCTATGGAAACTTATTTACATTTCCTTTAGTGTTAGATGAATACTATTGAAAGTTTATTTACAAAAAGGGAATACTAAAGAATAAAGAATAACATGCTAAAGGGAACTTTTATTATCTTGACAAATTAGGGTACAAAAAAACACAAAGGAAAAGGGCTTAACATCTATTCTCGGCTATTATTTAATAAAACATGACATTTATTCTAGGCCCCTTAACTGTAATTCAAAAAACCTTAATCTAACTCTTGTAGGCGAGCTTTGAGATCTTCCAACATTTCATGGTTTTCTCTAAGGACTTGTTTAAGAAGGGATTTTAAAGCCTGATTTTGAGCTTTAAAACATTCGAGCTTCTCTTGTAGATAAGCAATATCAACTTCTAGTAGTTGTTCGCCAATCTTAGGGAGGTCCTATAGCCTATCAATTCTCTGATTGTTCACTTGTTGGTCACTTGCCGTTATCTATAGGCTTAAACATTTCATAGACAAGAATCATTTGTTAATGAAACAAAAGAATGCACATGGAAGCATGCAGATACTAAAACCAGTGGGTTAATACATCATTCCTTAAGTTGCAACCTTACTATTGATTTGGTGTTTACAAAATACCCCTAACTCTTATAAAAGAATAGGTATGAAAAATTGATCACATTTCTAAAACTCTCAAACATTAGTAAGGTTGCAATTTTTAGAATTAGTATATTAACTCATGGTTTAAGTGTATATGATTTGGGTGGGTTTTAAAGGTCCTTAAGCTTTGTGACCTCACACATTTTTATGAAATGGTTCGTTAATTACATTGAAACTTAAGTGGGGTGACCTAATCAACACCGAGCAGTGGTTATACAACTACACCTGAAGCTTACATAACAACCTTCCATTCTAAGGTCCTAAGACAGGTTAGGTTTGATCATATCTATCTTGCATCATTAGTGCAATCATCCCCTCCTCCAATATCTAAGTATGTTACATGCAAAAGTAAATGTTACAATTAAAACAATGAATATTTACAAGAAAATAATCACAAAAAATAACGTGGGTATTTTAAAAAACAAATATAATTTTGGAAGGTTTAATTGGCTAACCCTCTTGATAGTCCCTAGTAGAGTCGCCAAGTTGTCAAAGATGAATTTTTCTCAGTTTTCAATATTTTTCTTAACCTGACCTATATCAAGCCCTATACCTATTCAATGTTGATCATCAACTAAGGATTAAGAAAAACTTGGCTTTCTTTTTAATTTTAAAAACTTTTCGAAGTCGTTATCCAACTGGAGTCGAGAAAAAGAATTAAGTTATAACCAATTTGGTGGATTGGTTGTAATTTAGCTACCAATCTTCAATAAAACCAAGTTTTGAAAAATCATTCTGACACTAGATATCTTGGATCCAGGGGTTACCCAATTATACCTTAATTGGATACTACTTCAAACTTTTTGAAGTTAAGTTTATCTTTTAAAATACCCTTTTAATTAGAAGAATTAATTCTAAATTTACAAATAAAGAAGATTAATTTTTATTTGCACAAAGGAGAAGAAAGTAAAAAATTAAATTTTTTATGAAAAGGAAAATAAAAAAAAATTCCCTATTACCTCGTAAGTGTCGATGTATCCTTTAATATGGATCAAACATCTGTAATTCATTTTATATAAAACTTTAATTTGTTAGTCTCTTTTATTTTAGAAAACAGTCAAGTTTATATTTTTTTTTTATCCATTTGGTTTTTGTTAAAGAAAAGTTTCTAAAAGGGTCTTAGTTTTGATCGTTTTATTTTCTTGAAAAATTTTGAAACCCTAATTTTGAAAAAAAGGTTCATTTGTTTTTATTTATTTGAAAAAAAAAATTTCTAAGTGATGAAACATTTTTTTTTATTTTATGTGTTTTTTTATTTTTTTTCTATTTTGATTGAAGTAAAGAAAAAAAAAAAGAAAGAAGAAAAGAAAAAAATAGCGAAGCTTTCCTATCTCTCTTTTCTTTCTTGTTTTCTTTTTTTTTTTTAAATGAAAGGAATTACATGGAAAATCATAATAATACATACATACATATACACACACACACGCACGCACACACACACACACACACACACACACACACACA
>JAMXBB010000010.1:52573468-52720633 GCA_024138015.1 Lumnitzera littorea | reverse complement strand
GGGGGGGGGGGGGGGGTGGTGTGGGGTGGGGAACCTTAATTTAACTACTATTTTACGGATATTCTAAAAAAATTAACTTCTAGAAAATTGAACCAAAAAACTGAGTTCGAGGATTAATTTATTAAGGTTAAGTCACTATGTAAAAATTAAAGAAAAAACTGATGGGCTTTATTTTCGTAATTTTTCTAAAAATATTAAAAATATATCTAATTCACAAAATATAACTAAAAATGATTTTTTATTGTTTTTTTTTATTACGAATTTTTTTTAAGAAAAAGGGAATTTTTTTTTATTTTTAGACGGTTACCTCGAAGGTATCTACGTATCTGTTACTCAGGATTAAATCGGTTGTAATTCTTTTTTTTTTTTTAATTTTTAATGAATGGGTAATTTTTATATTGAAAACCGAGCCAGGTTTACTTTTTTTTTTTATCAATTTTCTACTTTAAGAAAAAAAAAACCTAAAAAATCTAATTTTTTAGAATTAAACATAAAAAACCTTAACTAACTAAATCTTTTTGAAAAAAAACTCAAGTTAGATTTTTTTTTTCAAACTCCTGTGTATCAAAAAGCATCTTTCTTAAATCCTAATGATAAGAAATGATCTAGATGCATTTATTTTCCAAAAAAGAAAAAAAACATGATCTTATGGAAAATGTAATTGAGCTAAATTTATTAAAAATTGAGATTATCTAAAAAAAAATCACGCAATATGAAATCAATAAAACTTACACTAAAAAAATAAATAATTAAATTAACTAATAAAATAAAAATAAAAAAATAAGAAATTTTACCTATGAGTCAAGTTACGCGTCAAACACTGTTTTTGGATGGTCACGAGCATGATCAAAGGCGTATTGGTTGCTGTTTGCACTTATCACGGGCATGATGGTTGGTGCGTCGGCTTCTGTTTCTACTTATCATAGGTGTGTTGGCTGTTATTTCTACTTATCAAGGGTGTGACGGTTGGCGTCGGCCACTGTTTTTACTTATCACGGGCATGATGATTGGTACGTTAGTAAGCAGTATGTAGGCAATCACAGGTGGTGCTGTAGGTGATAGTAGGCAGTATTGTGGTGGTTATTGCAGTTGTATACGGTGGTTGTGGTGGTGATTTGCGGTAGTTTTGGTGTTTGTGAAAGGAGTGTGATTAAGAAAAAAAAAACCCCTCAACTTTCCCGTTGACGTGCTATTTATAAACTCAAAATAAAATTTTTTGTATCAAAAATATGAAAGATACGATTATGATTTGTCAAGAATTTACCCTAACTTCTAGAAACCTTAATTTATTTTGGGCCTTTTTATTCTTCCAAAGCCTGATCTGATCCACTACAATTTAGCCCAATTATTCCCTAATCTAATTTTAGTACTTAAATTAAATGAACTTTTATTCTATATTGGTCTGGCCTAAAATTAATTAGGCCCATATTATCACCTAATTTGACAATCCAACTTAATTCAATTCAACACAACACGACTTGACTCTTGACTTGATTTTCTTTTTTTCTTTTTTCATTTTTTCTTTTAATTTTTTTTCGTTTTCTTTTAAATTTATTTCTTTATTTTTCTTATTATTTATATTTTTCTTTTCTTTCTTTTTTTATTTTTTATTTTTCTGTTTATTTATCAACTTAGCTCATTTAACAAAATTGATAAAAAATTGGCAAAAATAAGGTATCTACAATTGCTCCTCTTTTTAGTGAAGTTCGATTAGAATTTTGTTACAAAGACAAAAGAGATACCCATTTTTGCTAGACCCAACTTGAATAATCGGAAGAGGATATATCTCTTCAAGATTCTTTTTGTTTAATTCGAAGAGGATAGATATCTTTAAGATTCAATTTGGTTAATTCAAAGAGGATAGATCTCTTCAAGATTCGATTTGGTTAATTTTAAGAGGATAGATCTCTTCGAGATCGATTTTGGTTAATCTAAAGAGGATAGATCTTTTTAAGATTCGATTTGGTTAATCCGAAGAGGATGGATCTCTTCGAGATCGATTTGGTTAATCAGAAGAGGATAGATCTCTTCGAGATTCGATTTGTTTAATCTAAAGAGGATAAATCTCTTTGAGATTCGATTTCACTTTAGTGACTCGAAGAAGATAGAGCTCTTTGAGATTCTTGCTTTGTTAATTTGAAGAGGATAGATCTCTTCAATATTGGTTTTAGCTATTCCGAAGAGGATAGATCTCTTCAAGATTGGCTTTGGTTGATCCAAAGAGGATAGATCTCTTCGAGATTAGTTTTAATTAATCTGAAGAGGATAGATCTCTTCAAGATTTGATTTGGTTGATTCGAAGAGGATAGATCTCTTTAAGATTTGATTTGGTTTCAAAAGTTAGCTTAATTCTTCTAAATATCTCTTTCCAAAGACTTTTAAGATTATTTTTCCTAGGATCGAAGAGTTTCTTAGATAGCAACTGATTAGTATGCTTAAATCAAATCTCGATATTCACTCATTCAATTAGCCAAATTTCACCGAAGGACTGTGATTGCTTCTTCTTCTTCTTCTTCTTTTCAATAAAACCTTTCAAATTTTTTAGCCTTGCAGCTAAACCATGCTCATGCCTTGAATTTGCTTTGTTCGATACTAAATTTCAGTTTCCACTTTATAAGAATTCTGAACGATAAATCACTTTTTGAAAGAAATAAGATTAAATTATTAAGAACATTCTATTTCATGTCATTTGGGGATCCAGATTCATTGGTAAGTGTTTAGTGTCTAAGTGTATGGGGCTAAGAAACATGGTTTATTAGTGGATTGTTTGTTGGTCAATGATCATCCGAATTCGAAAACATTCATGGATAATATAACTTGTAAACGATAAAAGATTAACCACAAACTATTCAAGAAAAATTGAAATCTTTATTGAACTTAGTTTTCATGAATAATACAACTTGACTACGTCTAAATTCACTAGTCCCCTTAATTCTAGGTCATCCATCTCTATCAACACTAATGCGCCTCTTAATAATACCCTTTTCACCACATAAGGGCCTTTATAATTTAGAGCAAACTTGCCTTTAGGGTCTTTTGCATTTGGCAACACTTTCTTCAACACCAAGTCTTCTTCTTTGAAGTATCTTGGGCATACTTTCTTGTTAAAAGCTCGTATCATCCGTTGTTAGTAGCACCAACCATGACATATCATTGCAAGCCTTCTTTCATTTAAGAGATTCAAATGTTCCATCCGCTTCTTCACCTACTCTACTTTATCGAGCTGAGTTTCTACCAATATTCAGAATGGAGGTATTTCTACTTCTACTGGTAGTACCGCTTCAGTTTTGTACACCAATGAATACGGGGTTGCACCAATAGAGGTTCTGACTGAGGTTTTATAGGCCATGAGAGCAAAGGAAAGTATCTCATGCCAGTCTTTATAAGTGATCGCCATCTTTTCAATGATTCTTTTAATGTTCTTATTTGCAACTTCAACTACTCCATCCATCTGAGGTCAATATGGAGTTGAGTTTCCATGATTGATCTTGAATTGGTTGCACATTTCATCCATCAATTTGTTTTTCAAATTTGTCCCATTGTCCATAATAATAGACTTGGGTGCATCGTATCTTGCAATAATATCTCTTTTTAGGAATCTGACCACTACTCCTTTGGTCACCTGGCATATGACACTGCTTCTACCCACTTGGTAAAATAGTCGATCGCAACTAAAATGAATCTATGCCCATTTGAAGCGATTGGTGAAATTGGATCGATCGTGTCAATTCCCCACATTGAGAAAGGCCAAGGAGTTGATAATACATGCAATTCTTGGGGAGGAGCATTGATTTTGTTAGCATACACTTGGCATAGGTGATAGTGCCTCATATGCTTAATACAATCTGATTCCATCATCATCCAAAAATACCTCATTCTCATGATCTTTTTGGCTAGCATATACCCATTCATGTGAGGACCACAAACTTCTTCATATACTTCTTTCATTAATTTCTCGGCTTCACCTTCATCCATACATCTTAGTAGTGTTGCATCTGGTGATCTCTTGTATAATGTGGCTTCAGTTAATAAGAAATGAGTAGCCAATCTTCTTAAAGTTTTTCTATCTTTTCTATCAGTATCTTCAGGAAATTCCCCAGTTTGAAGTAACCTTTTTAATATCATAATACCAAGGTTCTTTTGATTCCTTCTCTCCGACTATAAGGCAAAAAGTCGGTTTTTCTTCCACTTCAATCTTCAAGGGCAAAATTTCTATCCTATCCGTGATCTTTACCATTAACGCTAATGTAGCCAATGCATCGGCAAATTGATTCTAGATCCTTAGAATGTAAGTGAATGAAATCTCCTGGAATTTTTCAATTAGCTTGCTTAAATGCTCATGATACGGTATCAATTTCTCATCCTTCGTCTTATACTCCCTTAAGATTTGGAGAATTATAAGGGAAGAATCTCCATATATTTCTAGCTCTTGTATTCCTATATCTAATGCCATTTTGAGCCCCAAAATGCAGGCTTCATATTTTGCTATGTTATTGGTATATGGGAATGTTAATCTTGTTGCCACAGGGAAATGGTTTTTCTTATGGGTATTTTCTTCCACTGCCATCCCATCGGTTTTTCTTCCACTGCTCCTATCCTATATCTAAACACGCTGGCTGCTCTATCAAAATACATTTTCCACCCCAATTTCTCAGCTCTTAATTCATTTGCCATCACTACATTTTCATTAGGAAATTGCACTTTTGAACCATTGTCCTCATCTTCTAATGGGTATTTTACTAATTAATCAGCTATTACCTGGCCTTTAACTGAACTCTGACTTACGTACTTCATATCAAATTCAGAGAGTAGCGTCTACTACTTCGATATTCTTCCAATCAACGCCGGTTTTCTGCTAAATACCTCAAAGGGTCATGTTTTGTCAAAAACTCTATTGAATAATAAAGACTGTAATGCTTGGGCCTATGCATCACTCATACTAAGGCATAACACGTTCTTTCTACTTTTGAGTATTTTTTCTTCCCTTCTATGAATTTCTTGCTCAAATAGTATATAGGATACTCTTTTCTTCCCATTTCATCTTTCTACCCTAGCATGCATCCCATCGACTCAGGAAGGATTGTTAAGGAGTGACCAGTACAGGAGGATTCATGAGATACTCTTTGATTTTAGCAAATGCTCACTCATACTCTTCATCCCATTCGATGGCTGCATTCTTCCTCAAAAGTTTAATGACTGCTTACATTTATCAATTAACTGCGATACAAACCCTGCAATGTAATCTAATCTTCCCAATAGCCCCTAAACTTCTTTTATAGTCTTAGGGGCTAGCATGTTTACGATTGCCTTAACTTTATTTGGGTCTACTTTGATTTCTCTTCTACTGACTACAAATCCTAACAATTTGCCTGAAGTTACTCCAAAGTGCACTTTTCAGGATTTAACTTCAGTTGAAACTTCCTCAATCGCTTAAATAACTTTCATAAAATATCCATGTGATTTTCATCCTCAGATTTGACAATCATATCATCCACGTAAGCTTCGATTTCCTGATGCATCATGTCATGAAACAAAGCTACCATAGTATGCTAATAAGTTGCCCTAGCGTTCTTCAACTTGAAAGGCATCATACAATAACAAAATGTTCCCCAAGTAGTAATGAAAGGTGTTTTAATTTTATCTTCTTCTGCCATTTTAATTTGATTATACCTTGAGAAACCATCCATAAACGAGAAAAAAATGGTTCTCGATTGTACTAGCTACTAATACGTCAATATGTGGCAAAGGAAAGTTATCCTTTGGTGTTGCTTAGTTTAAATCTCGGAAATCTACACAAATCCTAACTTTCCTCTTTTTCTTCAACATTAGCACTACATTAGTCACCCATTCGGGGTAATCCGATACTTCTCTGAACCTAACTTCTTACAGCTTCTTCACTTCTTCTTTTATTTTGAGGAGTATATCTGGCCTAAATCATTTAAGCTTTTGTCTTTTTGGTTTTATTTCCTCCTTGGTTGGCAATTTATGAACTATAATAGATGAATCTAAACCGGGCGTATTTTCATAAGACCAAGCGAATATATCCAAGTATTTTGATAGCAATCGGGACAACTCCTGTTTTTTTATCATCTATTAAATTACCGCCAATTTTCAAGTTTCGTGGACGTTCCTCTATCCCCAAATTAATCTCATCCATCAGTTAGTCAATAATCACTCTATCCTGTTCATGTCGATGCCAGCTCTCCTAAATTTCGTTTGAAATCTCAATATCATCTCCAACATCTAACCTAGTAGGGTCAAAGGTGATATTGGTACTTTTATCGTTTACATGCGCGAGATGTCCATTGTGTTTGTCATTTTTATCGGATCTGAAGAATAAAGGAAAAAAGAGAAGGACAACAAATAAATAATAAAGAAGAATCGATGGAAAGAATGGAATGAATTTTATTAAATGAATGAATCCAAATTGTTTGGAAGAAAAGACCTAACTAATTTGACTAATTATTGAAATCAAATGTTCTTAATTAATCTAATTTTGTGTTTCTAAAGAGACTTATTAACAGGAACAGAAAACTAGTTGCACAGGGAAACTGGTATGCTAACATCTTCCTTCTCATCTGGATCGATGCTGCATTGTTGAGTTAAGGCCTTGGATAGACTGGCTACTTTGGGTTTTTGAATACTAACTGGTACTGGGAACGTGTGGCGGATGTCCAGGAATTCCATGTGAGCATGGTACAGCTGATCTCCTCTCTTGCTTCTGGTTTTAGCCTTCATTTCTTAAATCTCCTCTTCAGTGGGCTCATACCCAAGCCCAAACGTTCCAATCTGCTGCTTAGGCAATTTTGAATGACCATGTGCCCCTTGTCTTACTTCTTCGATCATGCTAACTTCATCAAAAATCTGTAACCTTGGCTCTTGCAATTCTTCATCCCCGATATAGGGAATAGTCATATCTTTATAAATCTTGTAGTCTTGCTCCTCGAGAATAGCAACCAACTACACATTGGCTATGAATTTCACTTTTTGATGTGGATTGGACAGAATTGCCCCTACTAAATGAATCTATGGTCTTGCTAATAGAAGATTAAAAGTTTGTGGCATATCCATAACTTGAAATGGAATAGTGAACACTTATGGACCAATCTCAACTTGTAACCCAATTTCCCCAATTATCTCTCTTTTTGATCTATCAAAAGCTCTTACTGAAATCAAGCTGGGCTTGATCTCGATTGCATCGATTCCGAGTAAATTTAGTGTTGCTAAGGGACACACATTCAATGAAGACCCATTATCTATTAGAACTCGAGCAACCACTCTCCCTACATACTCAACCACTATGAAGAGAGGTTTCGTGTGCTGGTCTTCTTCTTTACTTAGCTCATCTGGCAAGAATGAGATCTAATTCATCATAAATATTGAGTTCACTACCAATCCTAGCTTCTTAATAGAAATCCCTTTAGGTACTTTGACATCTTTCAGAATTTTAATTAAGCTACCCTGTGAGTATCAGATGATAACAGCATGCCCATTAGAGAGATTTGGGCTGGTATCTTGGCTAGCTGGTCCATTATCTTGTATTCACTAGCCTTCACTATTTTCTTGACAACATTCTGATCTTTATCATCCGTATCTTCAAAAATCTTTCAAGAAGCCTCTTTTATAGCAGTCTTCCTTTTGGCTTCCTCATTCTGATCATAAACTTGTCTCGAGCGCGTAAGCCCATCGACCATGGGTGATGAGGCCTTGGCTGTCTAATTCGCCACTTAGTAATCCAGATGTGCTACTTTGTAATTTTCTAGGGTTATTGGGACATTGAAAGTAATCTTCTTGGGTTTTCCCTATTCTTTGAGCTTCTTAGTCTTCTTATCATACTAAAAAACCAACGGCTTGGGCCAGTCTCCAATCATTCCCACCATCTCAGTTGCTTTCTTGGCTTCTACAATAAGTCTGTCTTCTTCCTCAAATTCTAGACCCCATCTAGTGGGTGGTGCGTCGGCATATACAACAGGTGAACTGACGTAATCTACCAAATACTCAAACTTCCTTGACGATTCTCCTAGGGTGCCAACTATTGGATCGTCGACTTCATACCTTTTTCTAAGCTCCTTCTAAGTACTTCTCTTTTGCAGTTTTGGAATCGTCATAGCCATGATATCAGCTTTCTTTATCTTCTCATCCTTCAACAGTTGATATATTGCTGGTCTATTCCGGGTCCTATCTTTGAGATTCATAATTTGCAAATGCTTGGCTTGCCTCAGATTCCAGGCTATCTCCTCAATAATGATGGGGAGACTATCTAGATCAATCCCCGGTTCAAAAACATCAGTAATGATCATATTGATTGAATTTCCATGATTTGGCAGAGGGTTGTTACCCATGTTGGGAGTAGGATTCTAGATGAAATTCAATTGAACCAATTTGGTATCAATAAGATCCTGGATCTTATGTTTAAGTCTCTAATACTGATCTATAGAGTGCCCCACTTGCCCCAAATGATAATTACATTAAAGCTTTGGGTTATAATCCTTCGGTCTTTGTCCTTCCCTCAGTATTTCAAACGTCAAAAGGTTCTCTTTCCTTAGTCATGCAAGAACCTGGCTTAGAGGAATGGGAATATGTGTGAACTGTCTTCTTTGTAGGTGGTTGTTTTGATTTGAATTTGGTAGGGGATTAAATCCTCCCGTCATGGCTACTAGGGCTACGAGTCTAACAAGGTTGTTGGTACTGACAATGCTTACGGTGGCTTCTTTAGTTTTGTTGGAAAATCTTCAGGGAGGCGGCTTCTTCTCAGATGCTTTAAGATTAAGAAGCCTCCCAATAGCAATAGCTTCCTCAATTCAGCGCCCTAAGGCCATAATTTTTGCAAAGTTGGAGGCAAGGTGCCCGACAAGATGTTGGTAATAGGGGCTCCCAAGAGTGTTGATGAAGGCAAAAGTTAGATCCTTCTCGGTTAAGGGTGGAGTCACCTTAGTTGCCATGCACCACCCCATCTTTGAGCATATTCTTTAAAGTTTTGGTTGGCCTTCTTTTGTAGATTATTCAAATCCTACATGGATGGGGCTACTTCGATGTTGAACTTATACTGGTTATAGAAAGTCCATGCTAACTTATCCCAAGTATCAATGTCATTCAGATCCAATTGGGCATACTAAGTTAAGGTGGGCCTAGTCAAGCTGTCTTTAAAAGTTTGGACCATCACCTTGTCATACTTCATATATTTCCCCATTCTCCTGATGCACAACCTAGTGTAGAGCTTTGGGCAACTAGTCCCATCGTATTTCTTGAATTCAGGCACTTTAAATCTTTATGGGAAGTCATTGTCCTCATATCTCGGCAAGTTGATCATTCCCATCTGTTCAAACCCGTTGGCCATTTCTAGGGTTTTCATTTTCTCGGTCAACTTTTGCATGAACTTTCTTTCCATCTCCTAATGTTTCTCCTCAATTTCTTTTCTCCATACTTCAACATTAGGAACCGATTCTTCATCTTCCAATTTAGGGGGAGGGGCCATTTCTGCATTTCGATTCGGGTTGACTTGAGATCCTTGTTTGTCATTAAGAATCCCAATAGCTTGAGTGAGAGCCTGAATCTATTCGGCCATCTTGTTCATGTTTTCTTCTAAAGTTGTTACTCTCAGATCGGGCTCGGTTTGATTGACATTTCTAGTACCCTGAGTTGACATCCTAACTTTAGAACGAGTGAATATCAAGCTTCTAGTTGAGTTTGCTCGTTTGGACGCTATCTTCGAAATTTTACGCAAAAACTTAAGTTTTAAACTTTTTGGTGAATTAAGAATTTTTTTTTGTTTTTCTCTTTTTTTGTGACTTTGGTTGTTCTATTGTTTGCCGCTCTTGTGTTTTTTTTTTTTTTAATTTTCTCTTTTTTTTTTCTTTTAGAAAGTCAACTATACAAATAATAATAATGAGTAAGAGACTACACAATTAATGAAAATTTTATTCACTAAAGTTGCAAATTTATTAATCATAAGATCCAACTTATATAGCGAACTAAAAAAAGAGAGAAGAAAAACTCCTAACTAATTTTCTTAAAAACTTAAGTCCTATATCTATAAGGGCCAACGGATCTGGTTAGGATGAGCTTCATTAACTTCCTTCATAAGTTTTCGTACCGTAACATCCCTTTTTTAGATCTTGCTTCTCAAGAACTTATTTTCCTCCAACAGTCTCTTATTTTCCAACTTTAAATCTTCAACAATTCTCTCACTTTATTGGAACTAGGCTTCAACTCTAGCCCGTATGGTATCTTAGTAGGCTTGCTCAGTAGGTGAAAGACGTACTAGTTCTGGCTCATGTCTGAATACGTTCGGAGCTTCATACCGTATCTTTCTAGTCTTCTCTAAATGATCATAAATGAACTGCTTAATGGCTTGGTATTCTCCGACTTTACCTCTTAAAGTTCCCACATTGACTATCTTTTTTACTTCTCTCCATTCCTACAACTTTACGAATTCTACTATCGTTGAATTAGAGTGGCCGAGGGTAGACAAGGATCTTAATAATTTATCGTAACGACATCTAATGAGTCTTTGTAGTCCCTCTCTTGAAGTGGACCCAGCTATTTGGTGACATAAGCTGGGAAGTATCCTGTACAACCAGTAATACCGATAAGGGGAACTCTTGCATAGTCGGCGCACCTAAGATAGCTTAAGTGTAATAGCTCCATCTGGCTATCTACATAAAGTCTACAAGTTGCATTTTGCTGATAAATGACACCCATCCATTAAACCGAGCTTCACCTGGTACCTTGAGGTGGCGGGCAAAGTCATCAATTAGATTCATATTTTCAGTTAGGAACACTTTGAGAAGATTCCCTCCATACTCCCGTGTGTAACTAAGAAACCATACGGCAAGGATTGTAGGGTTAGCCGTGAAATAATCGTGCGCCTACTTCTTTAAGTGGGTGAGTGTCCTGAACTGTTCTTCTAGTAATGCCGGTATATAGGATTTACCGGCTAGGAATTGAGTTACTAACTTGATAACTCTATAATGGACTTAGCTATATTTAAAGGGAAATAGCACTATTGCAAACATTGCTATAATAAATATGTTGACCTTTTTTTCGACCTACGATTCATATCCTCCATAAAAGATCTGGCGATATCTCTGATAGGCATTTAGGCTTGAAAACTACTCCACTAATCTTAGGATGCTAAGACATTTCTAGCCCTCTGAAGATAAGAATGGCACTAAGGCTAACTTCTTGACTCCTAACAATGTCATGAAAGCTTTCTTGGGTTGGACTTTGAGATCAAGGATAGCTATGCTTACTTCGAGAGGCGAGGCATTAAATAGCTGTGAGTACTCTTCTATAATGGGTGTCAATACATATGGGCTGAAGTTGAAAGCTGTAGATTCTAGAACCCAGTAATAGATAAGGGCTCGGATTATAGGCTAGTGGAGTTGGACTTGCATAAGGGATATGACTGGCTTGACCTTCTTGCAAATGGGATCTTGCTTGGCAGGCGAAAGCTGGTTCAACTAATCTCTTAGGACAACCTTCAGGAAGGAGTATTTATCCAATTAGACTTCATGGATGGGCTTTGGATTGATACTATCCTGACTCTTCATATCTATATTACAAAAAAAAAAAATATAAAGAAAATAAAAGGTAATGATTATTTACAATAAGGCCATTAAATTTAGAATAAAGTTGGATATGATGTTGATAATTTCGTGGCTTTTTCAAAAATTTTCTTAGAAATTGCGCAGCCTTTCACTGACTAAGGAGTAATAAAATAAAAAAGATAAAACACATATAACATAAGGAAATAAAATATGCATAGAGAAATGAGCATAATCTAACATATAAAAAATGCAATATGTTATACACAAATGCAATGCAATAGCATTGGTAATTAATATATTATAGGAAGTATGATGAATCTACGGTTAAGGACCACCCTTATATATAAGTAGGTTCAAAATAGGATTTTTTTTCTTAAAAAATGAAGCTTGTGAATACTTATATATAAGGGTTACTAGTCTTTTTCACTTTCTTAAAGAATAATATCGGGTTAACTACGGACTAATTGGGCTTTTCCTATAATTTAAGAATATCTTCCCCTTCTTTCGAAAAGGATGATACAAGAGAGTGAGGTCTATGGGTTCTAAGCTCTATCGCTTCAAGGCTTTTCGAAGAGAAGCCTAGTAAGCTACATCAAAGCCTGAGTGGGCTCGCTTATTACCGCCAGGTGGGGGTAAAGACCCTAGTGACTTGAGAGTTACACAATGGTGGCTCGTCCTAAGTTTTTAAGTTGGCACAGGTTCGACTAAATCTAAACACATAGATGCTTAATAATAATAATCAAAACAAAAACCCTTCATTCCCTTAGAGGGCCCATTGGGCCAGGCTTTTTCTTATTAAGGTTTATATCACTAAAAAACAATTAGTACAACTATAATATAATACAAAAAGAAAATAATAATACAAAAGCCCATCAAAATTTTTTTAACTTTCACATAGCTAGCCCACCAAGCTTCCCCAGTGGAGTCACCAATTCTGCCGAGCCCTATTTCAATTTCCTTAATTTAACCTATATTAAGCCTAGCCCATTTAATATAGATTACTCGACATCAAACTAAGGAAAAAAATTTAAAAAAAAAATTAGAGTCGCCAACTAGTTTAATTAGTAAAAAAAAAAAAAATTAGGGTTTTCGTATGGGAAAACCTTAATTTGACCACTAATCTGTGGATATTCTAAAAAAATTAATTTTTAGAAAATTAAACCAGAAAACCGAGTTCGATGGGCTAACCTATTAAGACTAAGTCACTATGTGAAAATTAAAAAGAAAATTGATGGGCTTTATTTTTGTAATTTTTCTAAAAATATTAAAACTATACCTAAATTTACAAATGTAACTAAAAATGATTTTTTATTATTTTTTTTATTACAAATTTTTTTTTAAGAAAAAGGGAAGTTTTTCTTTATTTTTAGATGGTTGCTTTGAAGATGCCTACGTACCCGCAACTCAGGATCAAACCGACCGTAATTCTTTTTTATAAAATTTTTAGTGGGTGGTTTATTTTTATATTAAAAACTGAGTTAGCTTTACGTTTTTTTATCAATTTATTATTTTAAGAAAGAAAAAAAAACCTAAAAAATCTAATATTTTCAAATTAAATAAAAAAAACTTTAACTAACTAAATCTTTCTTAAGAAAACTCAATTTAGATTTATTTTGTTTTTTTTTTCAAACCCCTATGTGTTAAAAAGTGTCTTTCCTAAATCCTAATGATAAGATATGATCTAGATGCATTTATTTTCCAAAAAAAAAAAAAAAAGAAAACACGATCTTGTTGAAAATGTAATTGAGCTAAATTTATTAAAAATTGAGATTATCTAAAAAAAATCACACAATATGAAAACTAGAAAAACTTGCACTAAAAAAATACATAATTAAGTAAAAACAATTAAATTAACTAATAAAATAAAAATAACAAAAATAAGAAATTTTACCTACGAGTCGAGTTGCACATCAAACACTATTTTCGGATGGTCACAGGCATGATTAAAGGCATATTAGTTGTTGTTTGCACTTATTACGGGCATGATGGTTGGTGTGTCAGCTTCTGTTTCCACTTATCACGGGCGTGATGGAGGGCGTGTTAGCTGTTGTTTCTACTTAACATGGGCATGATGGTTGATGCGTCGGCTGCTGTTTCTACTTATCATGATCGTGATGGTTGGTAAGTCAGTAAGTAGATGTAGGTGATCGCGGGTGGTGCTATAGGCGATAATGGGTAGTGTTGTGGTGGTTGTTGCAGTGGTGTGTGGTGGTGATTTGCGGTGGTTTTGGTGTTTGTGAAGGAGTGTGATTAAGAGAAAAAAAAACCCCTTAACTTCCTCATCGATGTGCTATTTATAAACTCAAAATCAAATCTTTTGTATCGAAGATACAAAAGATATGATTATGATTTGTCAAGGATTTACCTTAATTTCTAGAAACCTTAATTTATTTTAAGCTTTTTTATTCTTCTAAGGCCCAATCCGATCCGCTAAAATTTAGCTTAATTATTTCCTAATCTGATTTGAGTCCTTAAATTAGATGAATTCTTATTCTGTATTGGTCTAGCTCAAAATTAATTAAGCCCATATCGTCACCTAATCTGATAATCCAATCCAACTCAATTCAATTTAACACAGTACAACTCAACTCTTGACTTGATTTTCTTTTTTTCCTTTTAATTTTTTTTTTCGTTTTTTTATTTTTGTTTTTTTTTTCTCTTTTTCTTATTTTTTATTTATTTTTCTTATTTTTTTATTTTTCTTTTCTTTCTTTTTTTTTTATTTTTCTGTTTATTTATCAACTTAGCTCATTTAACAAAATTGATAATAAATTGAGAAAAATGAAGTGTCTATGATATATATAAAGAGGGAAATAGAAACTGGATCGAGTCTGGAGAGTAGTAGTGTTGGTTAGGGTCGGATTTTCAAGTTAAAATTAGATGTTATTTCAAATTTATTATTTTTCTGATTTCTATTATAATATTATCTAAATAACCTTATTTTTTTAGATTTATTAATTTACACTTTCATATATTACTAATTTCTCATATTACTTACCTAATTTCCCTAATTAATCATACTTAATACCCAAAGGCTAGGATTAGGGTCCCACTTCAGAGATTAACATCCCTAAACATATAATTAATATCTCAATCAGTAATTAACATCCTAATCACCTAATTAACCCTAAATCACCCAATTTTTCCATCATTTTAGGGCTAAAAATTAACTTAAAAAATTCAAAAATTAATTTTAAAAAAATGGCTTCATAGCACTGTTCTACATTATATGAGCATCCTACAGAAAAAATTTGAGCTCCAAACTACACTCCTAAGCCTATTTATTTTCCGGTTTAATCATATTCGGTTTTGAACAATTTGTTAAGGACCTTATATTTTCAGACATAATTAAACTAAATCAATATTTTTCCCTAAATCTACATACAATAAAACCTCAGAATAACAAGTTTCATAATTTTCTGGGCAAAATAACTGATTTTACAAAATTATACAAAAATCGGGGTGAATAAATGACTAACCGGTTCGAAGCTTTCTGGCCGTCCAAACCCGGTCCAAGGTTGTCGGCCTGTCCAGGCAGTGGTTCTAGGGTAGGGTGGTGGTGGTGGTTCGGTCCCAGGTGGTGGTGAGTGGTGGGTTTGGTTCACTTGTCTAATCTGCACAGTTTTTTTTTTTCTGGATTTTCTCTTGATTTTTTCAGTATTTCGATTTTTCTCAGATCCTAAACTGACCAAATGACTTCTGGAAATTTTTTCCTTATTTATAGACAATTGTAGTAATTAATATGCATTAATTTGATAGGACTTTGCCCCAATTCTTTAATTTTTGGCTTTTTGTTTATCTAATTCTCATTGGTTATTTTTTTCTTTTTCTGATTTGAACCTGCCACGACCTAATCTTGGTTCAGCTTATCATCTTCTGATTTTTTCTGATTTTTTTCCATAATTATTTTATATTTTTCTTTAATTATTTGCTTAGTTTTCGGCCAATTTCGGTAATTATGCGTATTTTTATCTACATGCAAATACATGTGGGGTACACGTGAACATTCCTAATTATTATTTTGGTCATTCTAAAATTTTTAGTATACATATAATCTATCTCTAGTAATTTATTAGTTATTATATTACACTTTTCGCCTTTTCGGTAATTAACAATTATTATGCTTAAAATTTGAAAATTTTATAGTCTCCTATTTTACTACTTATTTTCTTAAATTTAAGTTTATAGAGTCATTTTTACTAATATTTCTCTTAATAGTTTATAATTTGGGTTTGATCGGATCCTTTAGTCAATCGCCCTAAATTTTGAGTTTTAAGCTCAAACTTACGGTTACTTGGCTTGGCTTTAGAGCTTACATAGCTCATCACCAAGACCAAAACCAATTGAATAATAGCAATAACTAGAGTAAGTGGGCCTTACCTTTTCTCCCTACTCTCCAATTCAGCCATTAGATCGGTCCATTTTAACATCCTATCATCTTCAAAGACACTAGATAACTAAACAAATTACATATACTTTCAGGTCTTTCCCATTATAGCAACCCCTTCGTATTCATGTGGAGCTTCCCTTGCCACGGTCTAAGAACTCTACCACCTTAGGATCCTGAACATACTTTAGTAGTCAAACCCCATGCTGGAAGTACAGTGTATAACTGCAATATTTCATTACATTTTAATACCGTCTTCTTATCAATAAATCTAAAGACTACAATATTCAGGCACTTGGACCAAAAATAGTTTAATCTAGATTCGTTTATGGTCTCATAAATGAAATAATCAACATGTTCTAAATACAAGTCCACCATTATAAATTTATAGTAGGCCTATTCCTTTACAAACCTTATCACCATCAACTTGTAGTTTTGTTACAAAGCAATCTACCAATCTTTTAATAATTGGATTCTGTAACAAAGCATCAACCTTTTGCATAAGTATCCCTCTTTCCATAGATATCGTACCTAGTGTTAATTCATAAAGCTTAAAAGATTCTAGTGTGACAAATACTTTACTTGCTATTAAGTTATCCATGAAATGAAGGATGGAAAGCTTTTAGATTTTTTTTTTTTTTTGCCATTATCGTCTTCCTGATATCAATATACTTCTTTTTCATACAACGGAAGTGTGCAAACAACGATTTAACTAATGGTTCCATTATAGGATCATATAGCACATCACTTCTAATTTCACTGTTACTAAAATCTGTCATTCTATCTTTAAAACATTGGATATCAACACTAGAAATCATGGGAAATTGACTAGAATTAAGTTTATAATTATGCTCCATTACTTCAAAAAATAACACCAGTTCCATAGTATCATTAGTTATACTCATGAGTAGTTTTTTCATCCATTTCTAGTTTTCATTTCATTTCATATACACCATGTACTAAGCTACTTATAAGTTACTTAAGTTGCCTAGCCTATCTGCTAAAAGGTGGCAACTAAACTACCTATTTAAAGATAGACTTCACTTCAATATCTTCCCTAACCAATGTTTTGATTTTATACTTATTACTACTAAAGCAAGCTTAGATGATAAGGTAAAGGGTTAAGTTAAAAGGAAAGACTGTTGAGTGGAGTTGGAAAGTATTAAATAAAATTCTAAACTTAGCATTTATATTTTTTAACAAGTGCTGAGAGTTACAAGGTATTGGATCTTATTAAAAAATGAGCACTAGCTATTGGATATGTGATTGTTCAATGTGTATGCTAGGATAGTTAAATTAATCGGACTTAAAATAAACTTGGACCTTTAAATAAGTGTGTTGCTTGTGTTTAGCTTTGACCTTCTATTAATAGAGTCCAATGGTGTTGGTGATTTTTACATGATACTATCCTGAGTGGAGTCTCGCATTGAGACAACCCAGTTAGATTTAAGAAGGTTACTTAAGTGTTGAGAAGGACCAAACACCAATACTTATATAGTATTTATATAATTGCTTGTTTAGGGTCATAAGTTACCTTAAGTCTCGAAATACTGAGATTGTGTCGATTGATGAGCCTTGTTAATAAAGATTAAAAAAAAAAAAAACCAATGAGTTGTTACATATTAAATGGTACTTGTTCATGCATATGTATTGTTAACTACATGATCATGCACATGTACTTATAGTATTTCGTACTAGTCATAGCTCATCCTTTGGGGATTTTGTTTTTATTATAAGTACAAATTATGATGTTAGTATTGAATATTATTATGATGACACCAATTACGATTATTATTATTATTATGAGGATAAGGATTATTACTACTTTAATGATAGGCCGAGTTACGTATAGTGGATAGTTGTAAATCATGTAGAGTTGTGATTTGACAATTCTAGTTATTTTTGTTTTGTTATTTGATGTTATTTATTGAATCTTTAGGTAGCTTAGGACTCCCTTAGTATTTTATGTTATTTGTTTAGAGCAACTATGACTCCTTAGTATTTGTTATCATTATATTAAGTATTAAGCTATGAGCTTCATGTGCTATGATTATGAGGATTATTCTCGTCCTTTATGTATTTAGTGGATGGAGTGACCTCATTGAGTTATGCCACTCACTATTAATATGACATGGAGATTTATCATTATGTGTGTGTTAGAAGAAACAATTTGATGATGTGGTGATTAGATACGTTACACTAGATGCCTTAACGTGTTAGCCTTTAAGGATGACGCTTAACAGGCTTTAGCTCCTTGGGTTTTAGGGTGTTACAAGAGCATTGATTAATTTATTGTGATTATTTCTTGTTATTTAGTTTTTTTTTCTTTATTATAATTCTTTAATATCAGATAACCTGGAAATTTTAAGGTTCCAAATAAATTTAGGGTTTTAATTAAATTTAGAGTTTTGGTTTCTAGGGTTTTAGTATTTAGTGTTTAGGATTAGAGTTTCCAAATCAATATTTAGTGTTTTATAGTTTGTTTGTAGTTTCCAGTCATTATTTTAAGACCTTCGATTTTAAATTAAGGTGATTTATTTAATTTTTTTAATGGTACGCAATTAGGATCAATGCAATTCGTATATGTGTGGCAAAATTGTAATTTCATTGGTTTAGTGTTTTAATTAGTTAATTTAACATTGTATATTTTATTGTGCACAAAAGACATTATACATATACATGTAAACATGTATAGTAGAATACACATTTGTAGGATAATCCGTTAATTTTATAAATTTTATTCTCTAACTAGTTTAATTTATATAGTTATTATTGTTTAAGAACATCTTTAATCATTTGCTATCGAATTTGTATGATTCTATAAATACAAAGTCAATTTACTAATTTAGTATTTTAATTAGTTCAATTTTATACCAATTGATTGTATGTAGTATATCTTATAGATATTTGTACTTGAAAGGAATTTTCATATGCATCGCTTGACGCATGCTCACAGGGGCAAATTCGCAATTTTATAAAGTTTACTTTCTACTAGGTTAATTTAGTTAACTACTATTACTTAGATTAATCTCTAATTGCTTGATACTAGATTTACACGATTAGGATTAAATTATCATATACACACATAAGCATTACTTCTATAGAAGTAGGGATAAAATATTAATTTTCTTAACTTGATGACTTTAATTGGTTCCACTTAACTAATTATTATTATTAAGGACATCTACACTCTGCTCATTGCAAGATCCTATATATATAAAACTCAAATTTAGTTTTTGTACGAGTTTTCATAATTTGAGTTTGATTTACCATTTTAGCAAATTTTTTTCTACATTTAGAATAAGGGTTAACGGGTATAAGGTAGGTAGGTTATGCCACCGTACTCATATCCTATCCTATAAGTACAGATTTCAAAATTTTGTATTAGAAACCTATCATGTAGCACATTGGAGCCACCCTATGGAACCTGCTATTTTTTTTTTTTTTACTTCATCTTTTTTTGAAATATTATATAAACATGAATTTAATATCAAACTTGTAATTATACTAATGAACCAAATAGTAATCATTTGAAAAATTCTTATATTTGTAAAATATTTAATTATAATAATATAAAACTTTGGTAGGTAAAGTTGAGAAGAAAATATTCATATAATTGGAAACATTTGACCTTTGATTGGGTCATGCCAAATCAATTTTTTTATTGTTTGTTCAAATTATCAAATTAAAATTTTTATCAAATCATAAAATTGTTATATACAATATCAAAAACCATATGTTGAATAACTTTAATAAAATATATTAGATAATAAGTTAAGAACTAAAATGTTTTTAGTAACTTACTAGATTATGGTCAATAAAAGAGAAATGAAGTAGCATAAAAATGAGATAGTAAGAAACGATAGAATATTTAACACACGAAAAAAAAAAAAAGACAGAGGGATAAGATAGTAGACATAAGAGCATGTAGTTTTAATATTTTATTATAAGCTAGCCTTTGTTATTATTTTCTTTAAAGTTGAAAAACAATGCAAAAGTATCAATATTTTAGTTATTAGTATTATTCATTATTATTATAACATAGGTATAAGGTATACTAAAATTTATAATTTGTATACTTTAAAGTATCTAAGGTAGTTATAAGATACCTTAAAGTCAAATCTGTACCTTATTCTATAGAAGTAATTGCTACCTCGAACCAACCTTGTGGAGTAATGGATACCCTGTATAACAAGGTTACTAGCTCACGCCTATGTGTTAGGAAAGCAATAAATAAGATATTAAGTAGGGGATATTATTTATAGCAAAATAAATCTCTTCTATATAGTTAAATTGATATTCCCTATTAAGTGTGCATACCTATTGCACGCAACCAGAACATTCGTAAAGGAATTAAACCTAAATATATTGTCAATAATGTAGGGACAAAAGTAATACATTTTGATAATTATAACTCATTTCCTGAATATTTGAAACTAATCATAAGGTTGCAATCTTTTATATAAATAGAAGAATTATAGTAAGATCATGGAAGGGAGTAATTTGAGCCTAATTGTACTTTTCATGAATATTTAGAACTAATCATAAAATCGGAATTTTTTACTTAAATAGTAAATAGAAGAAAGATAGTATGGAAAGGAGTAGATTGAGCTCGGTTATATGTTAGGATAAACAAAATAAAGTAAAATGAAAATACATAATTTTGTCATTTTATATATTACACCAGACTCCCATCATCATTAAATAATATATACGAAGTTACAAACTTTATTGTAGTAATCGCTCTTGTTTTATATTAATAGAACGTGGATAAAAAATACAAAATTCTCTTTGGGCTTTGCTAATATAATCGATAGATTATGCATACGGTGGCAGCTGTTTCTAGAATTGAAAATTTTTTCCCCTCAAATTTTCAATTATCGTTTAACATTTCCTATATTCTTTAATGTTATTCTATTATACTATTACCATGCTATCCTATTTCTAATAATCTCAATCTTAATATACATAAAGGTATTTCAAAGAGGATGAAAATTGGAAAAAACAAAAAGAAAATGAATAAAGAGATGGTGTTTTGATTTGATAGGACAAGAATAAGGTCAATCATGAAATACCATTTCAGCTAGAATAGACCCACCATGGAATTCCATGCCCGTTAAGTGCATGAGAGGAAAAGACCAAACCGTATCAATTGGGATTAAAATTGGTTAAGGGTGAATTTCTTATTTTGGGTAAAAAGATTAAGTTTGATTTTGAAAATTGCCTCCAGCTTTGAAAAACTCACGACGAGCGTAGTTAGTTCTGTGTAAAAAAAAAAAAAAATTATACGATGTATAAGCCGTCTTGTATCTAGTATACTTAAATGGGAAATCTTATTTTAGTGTCTTTATCGCCTTTTTCTTTTTTTCCTGCCAAAGGAGATACTGATATTAGATTAACAAACCATCAAATATATCCAAAAATCTCCCAACAAATAAATTTATCATAAGCATGTCTAGCATCAAATGGAGTAATGTCCTCTAACGACAGTCACAATTTTTGTATTTTAGATATAGGATTGAACTCGAGTATCAATAAATATTTTTTAAGCTTAATGAGACGAAAGGAATTAAAACCCATAAAAATTTTTAAATAAAATATTAAAATAAACTTAAAAAAACTTGATATAAAACTTAAAATAAAAATTACATTCGAAAACCTTAAGCTTTATCACTTGAGTGTTGTGTGAGCATTATGTAATAAATAATTATTAAGTAATTAAAATTAATGGTATTATAATAATAATCTCTTGTTTTAACTATATATCCAAAAATTTATTTCTTAATTGAACTTTTTAAAATATTGATTTTATATTTAAATTTATCTTAAAAAATTGATCGAATGTGATACACTGCGTGTTATACACATATGATGTAATATTAATAAAACGTTGATATATATGACATATATAAATAAATGATAATTGATTTAACAATTGTTATTTTTATTAATATTTATATTTAGATATTATTTAATGTATGATATCTATTAAATATTTTCTTCGGTTGCAAAACCTATTGATAATTCCGTGCAGTTGTCCCTGTTTTATTTCATAAGTAGATAGCGCAGGTGCACGTTTCATGTTGTCAGAAAATTGATTTTTTTTTTTTATTTTTCATAAGAAATCTCACTTTTTGATAGAAAATTTTGCATGTCTAAAAGGGTAAGATAATTAATTTTATTTAGAAAATTTTCTGAATTCTCCGAAAGGACAGTTTGGTACAACGCTAACTTAAAAAAATTTACTAGAATGCCGAAATTCGAAATGGATGAAATATGATTAATCTGGAAAAGATTCGATTGCGACACAAATTTGTACGATTGAAGATAAATTACATTTATGATTGATATGAAGCACCTTTTTAGTTTTTCTTACTTTGATCTGACAAAATGAAACACAACCTTAACATATCCCGTAATATAGCAACTTAGCTTACTTTATCTAATAATATGAAAATGGAAGAAACTGCTATTAGCGTTGTTCTTCTTAAAAATTAATTCTTTACTAATAAAATTTAAAAAAATTATTTAAGATTAATTCCAATAAATAATTTTTGTTTTTCGCAGTTTTTAGTTTTTAATATATTGTATTCTCCATTTTACGTAAAATGAATAAACAAACACGGAAAGATTTCTAAGATAACTTTTATTTTTAATATATTATTGTATTTGATTACTATTGTTTTAGTCACAGATGTCGTGGGTCCAAAAGAAACCTTCTCACACCATCCTTTATGTTATTCCAGCTATCTATTCTTTCTAACTTGTACCACTCTCACAACCACCCTATTCATCCACAGTGCAGAAAGTGAAAAAGCATCGTTCACACACGCACCCACAACCACATAGATCTACCATGGAATCTCTCTTCTCGGAGTTCAATTTCCTCTCAGACCAATCCCTCCACGACAAGAGCTTCGATCCCTCGACCATCGAAGACCTCATGAAGCTCTTCGAGGTCGAGGCATACAAGTCTTGGGCAGCTATGGCCCTAGAAAACCAGGCTGAGGTGGAGCAGGCAGAGGCGGAGGTTAAGGAAGCAGAGGACTACCTGGAGTCGGTGATGGAGAGTGCGATGGATGAATTCAGGAGGTTTGAGGAGGAAATGGAGAGGATGTTTAAAGAAGAATATGATAGTTTAGTGGAGACAGGAGAGAGAGCAAGGAAGATGGGGAATATGATGGAGAAAGCTGCAACACTTGCTTCCAACAAGTATATTGAAGCTGCTCTTAATTCGGCTACTGCTACCATGAAATCTGCATGGAAGGGACTTCAATCCAAAAAGGTCCATCCTTCTTAGGGCCTCTTGTACTGGGTATTTCACAATAGAAATTGAATTTTTTTTTTTTTTCGCTTTTTCTTCTCCTCAATAATAAATAGGTGGTAAGATTAAAAAAGAAAAAATCTATCTGAAATTAATAAGGTATATGTAATTTTTCCTTTTCTTTTTTTTTTTTTATAATTTTCATAAAGTTCCGATTGCAGAAATGACATTTGCTGTGGCTCGCTTGAAATTTTATTTTTTAGTTTTATCGTATGCATAGTTATAGAACTTATATTTACTTTTGTTTTAACTTTATAGACGAATACATAATATGAATTGCTGAAGTAAGCTGCTTACGATATGCACATGAAGACTCAACTAACTCTGCTTTTGTTGTGTAGTTTCTTTCCATGAACTCATCGGATCAATTCCAGTGAATAAATTTGCAAATGTGACATGTGCACATGTTTTTAAGTTTGGGGATAAAACCAACTAAACTATAATTAAGGTGTTTTTAAAGTTTTTAAATTCAAATGGAAAATTTATGGTTGGTTAAAGAAAAAAAAGGTGTATACCAAATCAACAGAACATTTGAGGAATATATATATATATATTTTCTATTGGTGGAGATATACTTTTTCCCTAAAGTTTAAAAAAGATAAAATGGCATATTTAGATATGAAAGCTTTGTTCTTAGTTCTTACACACTATAATCTACAACCTTTTCCATCTTTACTCGAAAATGTAAATGCTAGAAGTTTATTTATTTATTATTTTTCTACTTTCCTCTTTCCTTTTATCTTTACTCGTGATCTTGTAATTCTAATTCAATATGGAAAATTTTGGATAATGTGGCCATATCTTGTTTTGTGGAGTGCGCACTTTGGTATTTGTTTTTCCTCCTTGAAGTGCATTCCCATATAATACATATATGAAAATAATGGCACATAGTGAGTGGATCTTTTTTCCTCCTCCCCTCTCGTGATTTTAGAAGTTAAATTTTTGGGATTGCTTTACCATCGGACATGGTTTTCTTATTTAAAGGGTTCCATCATAATTTTGGTGAGACAAAACATACAATGTTGCACAAATATAATCAAGTGAGTTCATGCTACCCATTGTTGTTACTTGCTAAAAACTCTCGGACTTCACTTTTTCATGATCCAAATACTAAAAATTTGAAGTTCTTGAGTTGCAAATATCATTTCGTTGAAATTTCATTCGGTAAATCTAAATGAAGTGATGCCACAATCAATGGAGTTTGGCAATGCAAGACTTCATTCGAACCTTACATAAGGGAAGTTCAAGATGAAGTTTTACGAAGAGCTTCAATGCTCTATTATAAATCACTTTGTTGAAATCTTACTTAAAAGAGATCTATAAGGTAGATGATTCCATATGCTTGGATTTTTATATTTGTGTTTTTTTTTTTTTTATGAACAAAAAAGGTTCCTTAACCAAATGATTTTTTTTTTTTTATATTTTTCATGGTATTAATCTATTTTTCTTTATTCACAATGGATATGAATAGTTATCTATATGTACATCTACTTTTTTATTAACTCATTGCTTATTGAGTGAAAGGAAGTTTAGGCTCTACCGAGTATTGAGCCGAAAAGAAAGGTTGATGTCAAAGTTGAGTAGAAAGGTTGACTTAATGATGAAGTGCCGACCTGAACGTATGAGAAGGGATAAGGGTTTGGTAGGAAGACTAGCTAGATCTAGTGTTTCAAGTGTCAAGGATTCGGATATATAACTACTCAGTGTTCGAATTGACGGACGATAGTCATTAAAGGAGATATCTTAAAGTTAGAAGTAGAGAATACAGGTGAGGAACCCGAGAAAGATGAGGTTCCTACCGAGAAAGATGAGGTTCCTATCGAGAAAGAGCTAATTGAGGAGGACGTGTTTCTTGAGAACTTAAATTAATTACTTATGGTTGTCTGAAGTATTATTAACGCGAAATTCTCGCGAGAGGAGGAGTAGAGAGAAAATTTGTTTCATACCACCTGTAAGGTGAATGATCAGATGTATACCTTTATTGTGGATAGTGGAAGCTGCACCAATGTAGTATGAGCCAATCTTGTTTCAAAACTAAAGTTACTGACTGTTGCATATTTGAGGCCATAAAAGTTACATTGGTTGAGTGAGAAAGGACTCATACATGTTATTCAGCAAATACTACTACCGATCATTATAGGGAATTACTCTAACCAGATTCTCTGCAATGTATTGCTTATGTGCATTTCCTACGTATTGCTAGGAAGACCGTAGTTGTTTAACGGGAGAGTTATGTATGACGGCTATAAAAACACTTATTGTTTGAGAAGGATGATCGGAAGATCATATTGAACTTGATGCTGTTGAGAAAAGTTCACAAGTTGTAGACGAAACTTATTCGTAGATTGAAGAAGACTCTGGTGATGAGTAGTGCTAAGCTATGAGAGGCCATCAATGCTAATGAGCCAACCTTCATGTTGGTAAAGTGACTACTAAAAATGAAGGAGCAGGGTGAGTTACCCTAAGAGGTCAAGGAGTTGTTAGATGAATATGCCGACTTGTTTCTAGAGCAGTTACTTGAGGGGTTGCCCCCAACTCAAGCACTACATTGACTTAGTACCCAGTACTGTACCACCAAATATGCTAGCTTTTTAGATGAATCTCGAGCAAGTTTTTGAGCTTCAATGTCAAGTCAATGAGTTGTTGGAGAGAGGTTATGTAAGAGAAAGTCTCAGCTGTGCCTGCACTTTTAGTACCGAAGAATAATGGAACTTGGTGAATGTGTATAGATAATTGAGCTGTGAATAAGATCACAATCAAATACAAGTATCTAATTTTGAGGTTAGAAGACATGTTGGATGAACTCAGTAGAGTTAAGATTTTCAACAAGATTGATCTTAAGTTTGGCTATCATCAAATCCACATGAGGCTAAGATATAAATGGAAGATTGCATTCAAAACTCTATATGGACTTTACGAATGGATAATCATGCCCTTCGACTTGTTGAATATCTCGAGCACTTTCATAAGACTTACGAACCATGTGCTGAGATATCTCATAGGGAAATGTGTCGTAGTGTACCTTGATAACATCTTTGTCTATAGTGTTGACATGCCAAGTCATCGTGAATATCTTAGAGTAGTCCTGGATATCTTACATGTTGAGAGACTATTTGGTAGTTTAAAGAAATGTTGCTTTTACTAAGAGGAAATGGTATTCTTGGGCTACATAGTTAGTAGAGGAGGTTTGTAAGTCGATGATGAAAAAATCTGAGTAATTGTCGAGTGATCGACTCTTATTACTTATGCCGACGTAAGAAGTTTCCACAGATTGCTTCATTTTACATAAGATTTCTTAGGAATTTCAATACCTTCACCACACCACTTATCGAGTTAACGAAAAAGAACATCGACTTCCGATGGGGAGAAAGAGAGGAGAGGAGTTTTGCTGAGATAAAAGGAAGATTGACCTCCACCCTACTGTTAGTACTACCTAACTTCAACAAAATTTTTAAGCTGAAATGCAACGCATTGAGCATTGGAATAGGTGCTGTCCTGATGCAGGAAAGCCGACTAATTACCTTTCATAATGAGAAGCTTCAGGGACAACAATTAAACTACTTCATGTATGATAAAGAACTTTTAGCACTAATTCAAGCAATGCAAGTATGGCAACATTATTTACTACCAAGAGAATTTGTCATATATACTAACCATGAATTGCTAAGATACCTTTGAAGTTAGACCAAGTTGTTGAAGCGGCAGGTGAGATGGGTTGATATTCCTTAAAGGATTCAATTTTGTAATAAAGTATAAGCAGGAAAAGAGCAACTTAGTTACAGATGCTATTTCGAGGAGGTATGCACTTTTATTAGAACTGCAGACCAGACTGTTTGGATTTGCAAGTATGAAAGAACAGTACTCTGAGGATCCATACTTTGGACCCATAATTTCACGGTGTGCCAACAAAAGGATGATAGATGAGTATCATATGAAGGATGGCTACTTGGTCCGAAGAGGAAAATTATGCATACTGAATTGCTCACTAAAGGAGCTACTGATCAAAGAAGCTTACAGTGGAGGTCTCTCCGAACACTTTGGAGAAAGAAAGACCTATGAATTGTTGAATAGCTGATTCTTTTGGCTGAAAATGAGGAGAGATGTGTATCGAATAATCGAAAGCTGTGTCGTATGCAAGATGGCTAAGTATCGAGTCGAACAAGGGAGAGCAATGCCCTTACTTATCCCAACGAAATTGTAGACCGAATTGAGCATGGACTTTATTCTCGAACTGCTGCAAACTACTCGAGGTAAAGATTCTATAATGGTCATTGTGGATAGGTTCAATAAGATGGTACACTTCGTGTCCTGTTCGAAAACTAACAACGTTTTGGTTATTACTTCTCTTTTCTTATAGAAGATTGTGTGGATACACGGCGTACCAAGAAGTGTAGTCTTCGATAGAGACCTAAAGTCCTTGAGCCATTTTTAGAGAACCCTAAGACGTCAACTGAGAACCAAATTACTCTTTAGTATCTTGTGTCACCCCCAAACTGACAGTCAAACAGAGGTAATTAATCGTACTTTAGGGTCATTGTTTTAGGATGCAATAAGCAAGAATTTGGCTAATTGGGACGTTTACCTGCTAATGGTTGAGTTCACCTATAACTGAACAATACATGACACCACTAAGCTAAATCCCTTCGAGGTAGTCTATGGGTTCAATCCCAAGTTGCCCCTCGACCACACCTTTGTACTAGTACCTACATAAGAGGACCCAAACGCATCCACTAGAGTACAATCCCTTCAGCATATCTATGATAAGGTCACTTGACATATTGATCAAGTTGCTGGAAGAATGCGACAAAAAACTAAGGGTAGGATAGCTAAACGATTTCAACTGAGAGACATAGTATGGTTGCACCTTGGTAAGAAGCGGTTTCCAAACAAAAGGAGGAACAAATTATCTATAAGTACGGAAGGACCTTTCAGAATTCTCCAGAAGATCAATAATAATGCTTACAGGTTGGAATTGCCTAAAGACTATGGGGTTTCTAATGCTTTCAACATTACTGACCTTAGTTTGTATCACCCTGACAGAGAACTAAGTGAAGACCATTCAGATTTGATCCCAAATCGAAAACAACTCAAAGGTAATGATGGGAATCAGGTTGCCGAACCCCTGACCCACAGTTGAGCCCAAGTACTTGAGGGATTGGCTCGACGAATCCTTTTATTCCAATCGACTCATGCCGAGGTTGAGTACTTCCTTGCTAATTTACCCTTCATACCGAGCCGTATGACTACTCATCTTTCAGTAGTGTGCCAAGTAGAAGATTACTCTTTTGCGGCCAAGTCGACCAATTACTCGGCATCTTCCTTGCCGAGAAGCCAAGAAAGAGAAACTCCGAACTAACAAAGCCATCTTTACTTGGGTAAGCCAGCTGTCCGTATTTTTTACCCGTATCTTCTAACAACCTCGTTAATGTAGTATCGCCATGTATACAATATCATGTATAGAATCCATTGCACCAATGATTGTTTTTCTTATATATTCATTTTTACCCTTTTGTATTTTGATCTTTACTTCCTTAGGAAATGCCTTTTTGATCTTTTTCTTTTTAGGCAGGTTGCCTTAACTTATGGGTATAAATACCTTTGTACTTATAACTATGAGGACATCAGATCATTCTTAATACACTTTTTGAGTACTTTTCTTCCTTACGTAAATACTATTTGTTTACTCTCGGTATTACTCTTATCCTTTCCCTTAAGTAAGATTAAAAGGCGAATAACCTCACGAACTAATTTATGTATCATATCGAATTATGCCATGAGTCATCAAAAGTTCCATTGGTGCGTTATATCCTTTAGAATTGTTCATGGGTTTTGCTTACTGTTTCATTCTTCATTTTGCTCTTTTGCACTTTCCTCATTAATTCTTTTTTGAGCTTTCTATAAGTTTGAACCCATCCAGTGATTAGCCTTGTCTGTCTTTTGTTACGGTTCACAATAACATTTGGTTTATCAAATAGGTAGCAATCAAGACACACTCTCCCCAAAAAACCTTTGGTAAACCAACATATAAACATAATGCTCTAGATGTTTTGATCAAATGTCTATGTTTATGCTCCACTCTTCCATTCTGTTGTGGTGTGATGCATTGTTCTCTGATGAACAATACCAAGTTGAAGGAAGAACGACTGACATTCTTTAGAAAGAAATTCTGCGCCATTGTCAGTCTAAACAAATTTAGGTGTGAGATGAAAATGATTTTAAATATAAGCAACAAAGTGTTTAAGGTTGATAAGTGTTTGTGATTTCAATTTCATGAGATATGTCCATGTTCCTCTCAAGTAATCATCGACAATGGTTAGAATATATCTAACTCTAGTAATTGATTCCACATGATACAGTCCCTAAATGTTAATATACAGCAAAAAGAAAGTAAAAGGAGACACACTTTTACTTCTTGAAAAAGGAAGTCTTTGTATCTTAGCCAATTGACAAGTATCACAAAATAAATGTGTTTGTGAATTACAATTACAACAACTAATATGTCTTAGTTTTGAAATGGATGAATGTCCTACCCTTACATGAAACAACTCTAAACTTACTATTGAAACAGAAGAATTGACATACAAAGAATACTTTGAAGTTCGTTTATTCTTGTCATGATGAAAATCAAGAATAGCCGAGGGAAAACAAGGCTCAGATGTAAGTACATAGAGACCTTGAAGTGAAGCCGCCTTAGCTATCAAATTCCTAGATTTCTGGTCCTGAAAAGAACAAGAATATCTATTAAAATGGGCTATAATTGAGGAGGCAAATAATAGACGACTCACTGACAATAGATTTTGTTTAAATTCAAGAACAAAGAAGTCATTATTCAATATCAAATTTAAGTTTATGTAAATTTAACCAATTATTTTAACAGTTTGAACTCTACCACCTAGAAGTGTAATAGAGATAAGTGTTTTAAGAACATGTGTATGAGAAAAAATGTGTTTAAATGGTGACATGTGATCTGTAGCTCCTATATCAACAATCCAAGATCGCATATTGTTATTCTAACTACTGAGATTCATAGTAGAGTAAGAAATACCTGCATAATGTTTTGCTGCACCTAATTGACCAATGTTAATAACCAAATTCTGCTCTTCAACATTTTTGCCTTTCATCATCTTCATCAATTCATGGAAAATTGACTACAAAAATTGTGTGTCTACTTTATTATTAGTCCCAATAGAAGTTCCTACAACATCGAGAGGAGTTAGTGATCTATCATTTTCAGTAAAGCAGTATATTGTAGATCGTGGATTTCCTTTCTTAGTTCTTCACCCTTTGTACCAATTTAGATAGCCAATCAATTTAAAACATGATTCAATCGTGTGTCCTTTAGAATTACAATGTTTGCACTTCAATTTCTTTTTAACTTTCTTCTTATCATAAGCATTGGACTTATTCATCCTTCTTACATTGAAAACAGACATATTACTTTCGCCTATCATCAAGGCTGACACTTGTCTTTGCTTTACAACTTGTAAAACCAGATAAAAAGCTTGATTCACTTATGGTAATGGGTCAGAAGATAGGATTTGATTCTTAATAGATTCATAAACATCTGTGCCCATCAAGAACTGCATCAGTTTATTTTGTGAATCATACTCAACCAATCTATCTTTAAGTGCATAAGTGCAATATTCCAATCTCCCACAACTACAAATCGAATAAGGATTCAAAGTGTTCAACTCATCCCAGCACTTTTTGAAATTATTAAAGTAAACAAAAATTGAATAATCTCCCTACTTAATGTTTGCAATCTCATGCTAAATTAGATAGATCAAAGGTCCATTCGCCTGACCATATTGTTTGCATATCTCTCTCCAAAGTTTTTGTGAAGATTGCGTATACATAAAACTTTGAAACAATTCAGCAACCATTAAATTGAGAATTTGACATCTTACCATGTAATCACAACAAATCCACCTTACAAAATCATTTGAATTCTCCTCTAATTTTGGTAAATTTCCATCGATAAATCCTAATTTCAATCTCGCACCAAGCACCATCCCAATCAATCTACTCCACATCATAAAATTCAATCCATTGAAAGTAATATTACCTAATATCATTCCTAGATTATCAGAACCAGAAATGAAAAAAGGATCTATCGTAAGCAACTCTGTATTTTGTTGATTCTAATTATTCATGATGAAAACTGAATTATCGAGCTATTGGTATTCAATTGTGAGGAACAAAAGTATTTCTTGAATCAATAGAAAATAGAAATAGGTATCCGAATAGGGAAAGATCATACCGTGGCTTCAACCAAAGAAAAAAAAAACATATTATGGATTCAATTGCTCTGATACCATGTGAAAAATCCTTCATTAAGAAGGAACTCCTCTATTTTTCCTTCTTCATGAGAGTATAAATGTTGATTTTGTAAAGAATGAAAAGCTCTCAAAACTTACATATCACAATCTTAACCATTTATACTAAAGTAACAACAACTAATCTGATAACAAACTACCTAACAAACAGAAGAAAATAACAAACTATTCTAACTAATTGGGGAAAAATAACGTGTAAAATAAATAAGCTTCATAAAAGGTCATCAACTTACTGTAAGTTCCTTGGAGTAATCGTTTTTTTTTTTTTTTCACTACTACTAGGATTGTTGGCAAATCAACAAATGAAAAAGGAAAGAGAAAAATATATATTTGCTTTTGAGAAGAGGAATAAGTTTCTATTATATTTATCGCCATTAAAAGCAAAGTCAGGACTAAGTCAAAGCCTTATCACCTATTGAGATTGAAAAAATAATAATAATGAAAACGACAGTAAGGAAAAAGTTAAATAATTCACAAATTTGAAGTCAAACCAAATTTTAGACAACTCGTTGAAGGATTAAATATCACAGTTAGGACTTATTAGCGGTGGAGTTGGAAGTTCACTAGCTTGCCAAGAGTTTAGAAATATGTTAGAAGGTGCCAAGAGTTTAGAAGTATTCTCTTGATCCATGTGGCTGAGGTTGGAACAAAGAATAATATGTAAGGTCATTAGAATCTCTTAATATCAAGGCATACAAGTAGTTAAGAGAAAAAAGAGAAAAAGGAAACTTCACTATTATCATCTCCACTAGCTCGAATTGGAAAAGCAAGTAGAGCAAATCATGCCAAGGAAGACTTTACGAAAACAAGATAATGGAAAACTGGATGAAATATGTTAAGATATGGAGAAGCCATTCAAAAAAAGAAAAAAATATTGAGAAGCTATGGACAAAGGTAAAGACTTGATTAAGAAGGGGGCCAAATTAAAAGTTTTGATACTTAATGAACCTGATCATAATTGTTTTGTAGTCAAGCGCGAGACAAGATCTTGAAGCTAGAGAATTTGTACTGTTCATGCTACTCTTGTTCTAACAATCCAAGTCATTGCTATTCTTGAAGGGGATGAGTTACTGAAGACTCTTTGAGATCAATTGGTAAGAAAAATTGCAAGCTTTGAATTTTTGAGTTTTTTCAAAAGAATAGAAAAAGAGCAAAGAATTGAATTAACGAAGTCTACGTATGAAGATGAAACCGATATATATTGAAGAAATTCGTGCTTTTAGTCACTGGAATTTACTAATTTGATTATTTTTGTTAATCAGGCCTTTAGTATGATGAATTAAATCTCGGTAACCTTTTAAAGAATAATGGAAAAGTGAGTGGGAAGTAAGAAGGGAGAACAAACTTGTGATAATTAAAAGAAGAGGATTTTGTTTAACTAATTTCTTATTGTACTTCGTTATATTTTTCGTAACTATAGAAGTGTGTCAGTCATGTCTGAATTATTCCTTGATATTCATGATCGCTCTTATTCTTTACAAGTTGCAATTGTTAATAAGTTGCGCTGATTTCAGTGAAGAACGACGCTTCTAATTAAGGCAAGAGGTAACCGGTGCAGCTTCATCATTATGTAATTTGAAAGCAAGACGTAGTCTCGATCAACGTAAACTGAAGTCTACTATTTTCATCTACGTTTGATATTTTCTATTTGTCCGCCATCACACTCTTGCTCTTGCAAATTGTTTGTTATTGACATCAATTATTTACTGATAATTTCAATAAAAAAGTGAAAGAGATAAGTGTTTAGAGTGGTGAGCTAGGAAGGAATTTTAAAAAAAGATATGATATGATATCTTAAAGATATAGGATACGATCTTTATATTATTTCAGAGATAGGATATAGGAAGATTTGCCAGTGTCAACATTGAAGGGAATTTGCATTTATCTTATATATATATATATATAAGATAAATGCAAATTCCCTTCAATGTTGACACTGGCAAATCTTCCTATATCCTATCTCTGAAATAATATAAAGATCGTATCCTATATCTTTAAGATATCATATCATATCTTTTTTTAAAATTCCTTCCTAGCTCACCACTCTAAACACTTATCTCTTTCACTTTTTTATTGAAATTATCAGTAAATAATTGATGTCAATAACAAACAATTTGCAAGAGCAAGAGTGTGATGGCGGACAAATAGAAAATATCAAACGTAGATGAAAATAGTAGACTTCAGTTTACGTTGATCGAGACTACGTCTTGCTTTCAAATTACATAATGATGAAGCTGCACCGGTTACCTCTTGCCTTAATTAGAAGCGTCGTTCTTCACTGAAATCAGCGCAACTTATTAACAATTGCAACTTGTAAAGAATAAGAGCGATCATGAATATCAAGGAATAATTCAGACATGACTGACACACTTCTATAGTTACGAAAAATATAACGAAGTACAATAAGAAATTAGTTAAACAAAATCCTCTTCTTTTAATTATCACAAGTTTGTTCTCCCTTCTTACTTCCCACTCACTTTTCCATTATTCTTTAAAAGGTTACCGAGATTTAATTCATCATACTAAAGGCCTGATTAACAAAAATAATCAAATTAGTAAATTCCAGTGACTAAAAGCACGAATTTCTTCAATATATATCGGTTTCATCTTCATACGTAGACTTCGTTAATTCAATTCTTTGCTCTTTTTCTATTCTTTTGAAAAAACTCAAAAATTCAAAGCTTGCAATTTTTCTTACCAATTGATCTCAAAGAGTCTTCAGTAACTCATCCCCTTCAAGAATAGCAATGACTTGGATTGTTAGAACAAGAGTAGCATGAACAGTACAAATTCTCTAGCTTCAAGATCTTGTCTCGCGCTTGACTACAAAACAATTATGATCAGGTTCATTAAGTATCAAAACTTTTAATTTGGCCCCCTTCTTAATCAAGTCTTTACCTTTGTCCATAGCTTCTCAATATTTTTTTCTTTTTTTGAATGGCTTCTCCATATCTTAACATATTTCATCCAGTTTTCCATTATCTTGTTTTCGTAAAGTCTTCCTTGGCATGATTTGCTCTACTTGCTTTTCCAATTCGAGCTAGTGGAGATGATAATAGTGAAGTTTCCTTTTTCTCTTTTTTCTCTTAACTACTTGTATGCCTTGATATTAAGAGATTCTAATGACCTTACATATTATTCTTTGTTCCAACCTCAGCCACATGGATCAAGAGAATACTTCTAAACTCTTGGCACCTTCTAACATATTTCTAAACTCTTGGCAAGCTAGTGAACTTCCAACTCCACCGCTAATAAGTCCTAACTGTGATATTTAATCCTTCAACGAGTTGTCTAAAATTTGGTTTGACTTCAAATTTGTGAATTATTTAACTTTTTCCTTACTGTCGTTTTCATTATTATTATTTTTTCAATCTCAATAGGTGATAAGGCTTTGACTTAGTCCTGACTTTGCTTTTAATGGCGATAAATATAATAGAAACTTATTCCTCTTCTCAAAAGCAAATATATATTTTTCTCTTTCCTTTTTCATTTGTTGATTTGCCAACAATCCTAGTAGTAGTGAAAAAAAAAAAAAAACGATTACTCCAAGGAACTTACAGTAAGTTGATGACCTTTTATGAAGCTTATTTATTTTACACGTTATTTTTCCCCAATTAGTTAGAATAGTTTGTTATTTTCTTCTGTTTGTTAGGTAGTTTGTTATCAGATTAGTTGTTGTTACTTTAGTATAAATGGTTAAGATTGTGATATGTAAGTTTTGAGAGCTTTTCATTCTTTACAAAATCAACATTTATACTCTCATGAAGAAGGAAAAATAGAGGAGTTCCTTCTTAATGAAGGATTTTTCACATGGTATCAGAGCAATTGAATCCATAATATGTTTTTTTTTTCTTTGGTTGAAGCCACGGTATGATCTTTCCCTATTCGGATACCTATTTCTATTTTCTATTGATTCAAGAAATACTTTTGTTCCTCACAATTGAATACCAATAGCTCGATAATTCAGTTTTCATCATGAATAATTAGAATCAACAAAATACAGAGTTGCTTACGATAGATCCTTTTTTCATTTCTGGTTCTGATAATCTAGGAATGATATTAGGTAATATTACTTTCAATGGATTGAATTTTATGATGTGGAGTAGATTGATTGGGATGGTGCTTGGTGCGAGATTGAAATTAGGATTTATCGATGGAAATTTACCAAAATTAGAGGAGAATTCAAATGATTTTGTAAGGTGGATTTGTTGTGATTACATGGTAAGATGTCAAATTCTCAATTTAATGGTTGCTGAATTGTTTCAAAGTTTTATGTATACGCAATCTTCACAAAAACTTTGGAGAGAGATATGCAAACAATATGGTCAGGCGAATGGACCTTTGATCTATCTAATTTAGCATGAGATTGCAAACATTAAGTAGGGAGATTATTCAATTTTTGTTTACTTTAATAATTTCAAAAAGTGCTGGGATGAGTTGAACACTTTGAATCCTTATTCGATTTGTAGTTGTGGGAGATTGGAATATTGCACTTATGCACTTAAAGATAGATTGGTTGAGTATGATTCACAAAATAAACTGATGCAGTTCTTGATGGGCACAGATGTTTATGAATCTATTAAGAATCAAATCCTATCTTCTGACCCATTACCATAAGTGAATCAAGCTTTTTATCTGGTTTTACAAGTTGTAAAGCAAAGACAAGTGTCAGCCTTGATGATAGGCGAAAGTAATATGTCTGTTTTCAATGTAAGAAGGATGAATAAGTCCAATGCTTATGATAAGAAGAAAGTTAAAAAGAAATTGAAGTGCAAACATTGTAATTCTAAAGGACACACGATTGAATCATGTTTTAAATTGATTGGCTATCTAAATTGGTACAAAGGGTGAAGAACTAAGAAAGGAAATCCACGATCTACAATATACTGCTTTACTGAAAATGATAGATCACTAACTCCTCTCGATGTTGTAGGAACTTCTATTGGGACTAATAATAAAGTAGACACACAATTTTTGTAGTCAATTTTCCATGAATTGATGAAGATGATGAAAGGCAAAAATGTTGAAGAGCAGAATTTGGTTATTAACATTGGTCAATTAGGTGCAGCAAAACATTATGCAGGTATTTCTTACTCTACTATGAATCTCAGTAGTTAGAATAACAATATGCGATCTTGGATTGTTGATATAGGAGCTACAGATCACATGTCACCATTTAAACACATTTTTTCTCATACACATGTTCTTAAAACACTTATCTCTATTACACTTCTAGGTGGTAGAGTTCAAACTGTTAAAATAATTGGTTAAATTTACATAAACTTAAATTTGATATTGAATAATGACTTCTTTGTTCTTGAATTTAAACAAAATCTATTGTCAGTGAGTCGTCTATTATTTGCCTCCTCAATTATAGCCCATTTTAATAGATATTCTTGTTCTTTTCAGGACCAGAAATCTAGGAATTTGATAGCTAAGGCGGCTTCACTTCAAGGTCTCTATGTACTTACATCTGAGCCTTGTTTTCCCTCGGCTATTCTTGATTTTCATCATGACAAGAATAAACGAACTTCAAAGTATTCTTTGTATGTCAATTCTTCTGTTTCAATAGTAAGTTTAGAGTTGTTTCATGTAAGGGTAGGACATTCATCCATTTCAAAACTAAGACATATTAGTTGTTGTAATTGTAATTCACAAACACATTTATTTTGTGATACTTGTCAATTGGCTAAGATACAAAGACTTCCTTTTTCAAGAAGTAAAAGTGTGTCTCCTTTTACTTTCTTTTTGCTGTATATTAACATTTAGGGACTGTATCATGTGGAATCAATTACTAGAGTTAGATATATTCTAACCATTGTCGATGATTACTTGAGAGGAACATGGACATATCTCATGAAATTGAAATCACAAACACTTATCAACCTTAAACACTTTGTTGCTTATATTTAAAATCATTTTCATCTCACACCTAAATTTGTTTAGACTGACAATGGCGCAGAATTTCTTTCTAAAGAATGTCAGTCGTTCTTCCTTCAACTTGGTATTGTTCATCAGAGAACAATGCATCACACCACAACAGAATGGAAGAGTGGAGCATAAACATAGACATTTGATCAAAACATCTAGAGCATTATGTTTATATGTTGGTTTACCAAAGGTTTTTTGGGGAGAGTGTGTCTTGATTGCTACCTATTTGATAAACCAAATGTTATTGTGAACCGTAACAAAAGACAGACAAGGCTAATCACTGGATGGGTTCAAACTTATAGAAAGCTCAAAAAAGAATTAATGAGGAAAGTGCAAAAGAGCAAAATGAAGAATGAAACAGTAAGCAAAACCCATGAACAATTCTAAAGGATATAACGCACCAATGGAACTTTTGATGACTCATGGCATAATTCGATATGATACATAAATTAGTTCGTGAGGTTATTCGCCTTTTAATCTTACTTAAGGGAAAGGATAAGAGTAATACCGAGAGTAAACAAATAGTATTTACGTAAGGAAGAAAAGTACTCAAAAAGTGTATTAAGAATGATCTGATGTCCTCATAGTTATAAGTACAAAGGTATTTATACCCATAAGTTAAGGCAACCTGCCTAAAAAGAAAAAGATCAAAAAGGCATTTCCTAAGGAAGTAAAGATCAAAATACAAAAGGGTAAAAATGAATATATAAGAAAAACAATCATTGGTGCAATGGATTCTATACATGATATTGTATACATGGCGATACTACATTAACGAGGTTGTTAGAAGATACGGGTAAAAAATACGGACAGCTGGCTTACCCAAGTAAAGATGGCTTTGTTAGTTCGGAGTTTCTCTTTCTTGGCTTCTCGGCAAGGAAGATGCCGAGTAATTGGTCGACTTGGCCGCAAAAGAGTAATCTTCTACTTGGCACACTACTGAAAGATGAGTAGTCATACGGCTCGGTATGAAGGGTAAATTAGCAAGGAAGTACTCAACCTCGGCATGAGTCGATTGGAATAAAAGGATTCGTCGAGCCAATCCCTCAAGTACTTGGGCTCAACTGTGGGTCAGGGGTTCGGCAACCTGATTCCCATCATTACCTTTGAGTTGTTTTCGATTTGGGATCAAATCTGAATGGTCTTCACTTAGTTCTCTGTCAGGGTGATACAAACTAAGGTCAGTAATGTTGAAAGCATTAGAAACCCCATAGTCTTTAGGCAATTCCAACCTGTAAGCATTATTATTGATCTTCTGGAGAATTCTGAAAGGTCCTTCCGTACTTATAGATAATTTGTTCCTCCTTTTGTTTGGAAACCGCTTCTTACCAAGGTGCAACCATACTATGTCTCTCAGTTGAAATCGTTTAGCTATCCTACCCTTAGTTTTTTGTCGCATTCTTCCAGCAACTTGATCAATATGTCAAGTGACCTTATCATAGATATGCTGAAGGGATTGTACTCTAGTGGATGCGTTTGGGTCCTCTTATGTAGGTACTAGTACAAAGGTGTGGTCGAGGGGCAACTTGGGATTGAACCCATAGACTACCTCGAAGGGATTTAGCTTAGTGGTGTCATGTATTGTTCAGTTATAGGTGAACTCAACCATTAGCAGGTAAACGTCCCAATTAGCCAAATTCTTGCTTATTGCATCCTAAAACAATGACCCTAAAGTACGATTAATTACCTCTGTTTGACTGTCAGTTTGGGGGTGACACAAGATACTAAAGAGTAATTTGGTTCTCAGTTGACGTCTTAGGGTTCTCTAAAAATGGCTCAAGGACTTTAGGTCTCTATCGAAGACTACACTTCTTGGTACGCCGTGTATCCACACAATCTTCTATAAGAAAAGAGAAGTAATAACCAAAACGTTGTTAGTTTTCGAACAGGACACGAAGTGTACCATCTTATTGAACCTATCCACAATGACCATTATAGAATCTTTACCTCGAGTAGTTTGCAGCAGTTCGAGAATAAAGTCCATGCTCAATTCGGTCTACAATTTCGTTGGGATAAGTAAGGGCATTGCTCTCCCTTGTTCGACTCGATACTTAGCCATCTTGCATACGACACAGCTTTCGATTATTCGATACACATCTCTCCTCATTTTCAGCCAAAAGAATCAGCTATTCAACAATTCATAGGTCTTTCTTTCTCCAAAGTGTTCGGAGAGACCTCCACTGTAAGCTTCTTTGATCAGTAGCTCCTTTAGTGAGCAATTCAGTATGCATAATTTTCCTCTTCGGACCAAGTAGCCATCCTTCATATGATACTCATCTATCATCCTTTTGTTGGCACACCGTGAAATTATGGGTCCAAAGTATGGATCCTCAGAGTACTGTTCTTTCATACTTGCAAATCCAAACAGTCTGGTCTGCAGTTCTAATAAAAGTGCATACCTCCTCGAAATAGCATCTGTAACTAAGTTGCTCTTTTCCTGCTTATACTTTATTACAAAATTGAATCCTTTAAGGAATATCAACCCATCTCACCTGCCGCTTCAACAACTTGGTCTAACTTCAAAGGTATCTTAGCAATTCATGGTTAGTATATATGACAAATTCTCTTGGTAGTAAATAATGTTGCCATACTTGCATTGCTTGAATTAGTGCTAAAAGTTCTTTATCATACATGAAGTAGTTTAATTGTTGTCCCTGAAGCTTCTCATTATGAAAGGTAATTAGTCGGCTTTCCTGCATCAGGACAGCACCTATTCCAATGCTCAATGCGTTGCATTTCAGCTTAAAAATTTTGTTGAAGTTAGGTAGTACTAACAGTAGGGTGGAGGTCAATCTTCCTTTTATCTCAGCAAAACTCCTCTCCTCTCTTTCTCCCCATCGGAAGTCGATGTTCTTTTTCGTTAACTCGATAAGTGGTGTGGTGAAGGTATTGAAATTCCTAAGAAATCTTATGTAAAATGAAGCAATCTGTGGAAACTTCTTACGTCGGCATAAGTAATAAGAGTCGATCACTCGACAATTACTCAGATTTTTTCATCATCGACTTACAAACCTCCTCTACTAACTATGTAGCCCAAGAATACCATTTCCTCTTAGTAAAAGCAACATTTCTTTAAACTACCAAATAGTCTCTCAACATGTAAGATATCCAGGACTACTCTAAGATATTCACGATGACTTGGCATGTCAACACTATAGACAAAGATGTTATCAAGGTACACTACGACACATTTCCCTATGAGATATCTCAGCACATGGTTCGTAAGTCTTATGAAAGTGCTCGAGATATTCAACAAGTCGAAGGGCATGATTATCCATTCGTAAAGTCCATATAGAGTTTTGAATGCAATCTTCCATTTATATCTTAGCCTCATGTGGATTTGATGATAGCCAAACTTAAGATCAATCTTGTTGAAAATCTTAACTCTACTGAGTTCATCCAACATGTCTTCTAACCTCAAAATTAGATACTTGTATTTGATTGTGATCTTATTCACAGCTCAATTATCTATACACATTCACCAAGTTCCATTATTCTTCGGTACTAAAAGTGCAGGCACAGCTGAGACTTTCTCTTACATAACCTCTCTCCAACAACTCATTGACTTGACATTGAAGCTCAAAAACTTGCTCGAGATTCATCTAAAAAGCTAGCATATTTGGTGGTACAGTACTGGGTACTAAGTCAATGTAGTGCTTGAGTTGGGGGCAACCCCTCAAGTAACTGCTCTAGAAACAAGTCGGCATATTCATCTAACAACTCCTTGACCTCTTAGGGTAACTCACCCTGCTCCTTCATTTTTAGTAGTCACTTTACCAACATGAAGGTTGGCTCATTAGCATTGATGGCCTCTCATAGCTTAGCACTACTCATCACCAGAGTCTTCTTCAATCTACGAATAAGTTTCGTCTACAACTTGTGAACTTTTCTCAACAGCATCAAGTTCAATATGATCTTCCGATCATCCTTCTCAAACAATAAGTGTTTTTATAGCCGTCATACATAACTCTCCCGTTAAACAACTACGGTCTTCCTAGCAATACGTAGGAAATGCACATAAGCAATACATTGCAGAGAATCTGGTTAGAGTAATTCCCTATAATGATCGGTAGTAGTATTTGCTGAATAACATGTATGAGTCCTTTCTCACTCAACCAATGTAACTTTTATGGCCTCAAATATGCAACAGTCAGTAACTTTAGTTTTGAAACAAGATTGGCTCATACTACATTGGTGCAGCTTCCACTATCCACAATAAAGGTATACATCTGATCATTCACCTTACAGGTGGTATGAAACAAATTTTCTCTCTACTCCTCCTCTCGCGAGAATTTCGCGTTAATAATACTTCAGACAACCATAAGTAATTAATTTAAGTTCTCAAGAAACACGTCCTCCTCAATTAGCTCTTTCTCGATAGGAACCTCATCTTTCTCGGTAGGAACCTCATCTTTCTCGGGTTCCTCACCTGTATTCTCTACTTCTAACTTTAAGATATCTCCTTTAATGACTATCGTCCGTCAATTCGAACACTGAGTAGTTATATATCCGAATCCTTGACACTTGAAACACTAGATCTAGCTAGTCTTCCTACCAAACCCTTATCCCTTCTCATACGTTCAGGTCGGCACTTCATCATTAAGTCAACCTTTCTACTCAACTTTGACATCAACCTTTCTTTTCGGCTCAATACTCGGTAGAGCCTAAACTTCCTTTCACTCAATANGGTACAATCTTTCCAAACAATAGAATAATACGCTATTTGTCCGGCTTAAATCTTCCATAAAATGTTAGAAGGGGAACTTTTTTATGATAAAGTCAAGTATCGATGTTGGCTTATTGGTGGAGTGGCTGGAGCCGATCGAAACATTTGCCTTAACAAGTTCAAGTTTAAACAATAAGAAAGTTGTGAACAAGATAAAGAATGAGCTAAGAAAGAGGTCGGGCTAATGCTAAAATGCATACAAAATTGTGGATAAGGATTATGAGAATGAGAGTGTAAGGGATGTTAGAGGTATGCAAGTCGTTAATGTTGTGCTAAGGTAAGCTTATCAAGGGGAAGCTATTTACCCATTGTGCTAGGGGAAAGGGTGTTGCGCCTTCTTTTTGAAGAGCTCGTATTGGGTACAGTATTTAATACATACATTTGTTTTGGTTTTCTATTAACCTTGTTGTCTTTCCTTTGTATTTTTGCAAACTTGTAATTCATAGGGCCATTAAAGCACAATAGGAGAGGAAACCTTCTTAGGGAGCTGGTGGGCCATAACTACTAATTCTTAATGAGGCTATTGAAGTTTCCCCTCAATTTAAAGCAGCTTCCCCCTCCATGTGATGGAATTTAAAGGACGGGGTTAACAAGGAGGCTAGCCTAACCATCGAAGAAATGTCCTTCAAACAAGGGTGTAAGGCAAATTGCCTTACCTACCTAGGTAGAGGAGATTATTGAGGTAGATGAGGAATCAAATTTTGTTTGTTAGCCAGTTTGTTTAGGGGGTTTTGTCACCTGAATTTAGTCTTTAGAGATTTGTTTCTTTGATCTTAGACATATGCTTGGGCTTATAAGAGAAAACATAGTTAGTGGTATTAGAGGATTACTTAGTACAGTTACTCTAATACTTTAGTTGGCAGGTTTGTAGGTAATGACTGGGAAATAAGAGAACTTGTGTATGTATGTCCATCCAAAGTTCCTTACCTAAGGGTTCAAGCACAAATGGATGAGTTACTTTAGGAAGTGACGTACTTCGTCTTACAAAGGAAAGTATATCTTTGTAGGTTCCCTCTTAAATGGGCAAGTGAGTGATGCATTCCTCATTAAGACTCTACTATAGGTAAGGTGGGCTTTTAATAAGCAAGTTTGGATGGTCTTTGTAGACACCCCTTTTTTGCTATCTATAATTTTTAGAGTTTCTTTTAGAATAAAAGAGAAAGGGTCCTAATTGAAAAAAAATATATATATATAAAAATACAAAAATAGTATAAAAATATAGATATATTGAAAAATGAAAAATAATATAAAAATTAAGAAAAGTAGAGTTTTTAATAAAATAAAAATCTTAGGTTTTTTTTTTTTAAGTAATTAGGTTATGATGAATAGGTCATTTCAATTTTAGGGTCGGATAAAGTCAAAGCACATAAACATAATTTAGTAGTTATAGGTTATATTTAAAAATATTTAGACTACATTTAATTTAAATTAATTTTTGAACTAAAACTCGTAAAACCGTTAAATTGGGTTTGATATGAAAATTAATTTTAGCATGTGTGCTAGACTTAATTATATTTTAATTTGGATGGAAACGAGATAAAATAAAATAAGTGACTAGTTTTTTTTTTTTGCTTTTTTTCTTTTTAGAGAGAGGAGAAAAAAAAAAGGGATTGAATTGGTCTTCTTTCACTAAACTTAAAGGCTTAGCCGTGTTTAGTAGAGTTAAAAGCCTTATAGCTTGGCCCAAAGCCCAAGCATCAGAGGGTGCCTAGTTTATTTTTTGAAGAGCACATGTATATTACACATATACGCCTAAGCACTTTAGTCATGATTGCCCATCATCTTTCTCCTTCCTTAGTTTTTTCCTCGAATTCCTAACTTTCTCTCTCTAGCTTCAAGCATATTCTCTCTCTAGATTCGAGCTTTGTTTCAATTGTTTTCAAACACAATTGCTAATACTAACAGCTTTACCAATTAAAGAATAACCCGCAAGCACTACCACTACACTTGGCTGCAATCACTACGAGCGGTAACCACCACCACCATCGGTGACCCTTTTTCGAAACACACCAAACCACCACTAAATATGAAGACACCCACACCATTCAACCTTTTGCTAATAAAATGTCATGAAAGTGATTTTTCGTCATCATTTTGGTGTCAAAAATAGCCTAAAGGACATTGACCACTGCTAGCCCCTTATTCCCCTTACTACGTACATGCACAACACATGATCAGGTCGAATGACCCATCCTGGACCCGACTATTGATCTAAACCCGCTTCCAAAGCCATACCTGACTCGCGTGAGATAGCTTGATCCGATCCTCTTTCCTTTTTTTTTTTTATTGTTTTGTATTACGTATCTATTCTTTTTTCTCTCTTTCTCTCTCTCTCTTTCTTTTTTCTTTTTCTTTTCTTTCTAATGTATTATTTAGTTGTTAAAAAAGACCAAAAAAAAAAAAAGAGAAGAAAGAAAAAGAAAAAAAATACAAAAAAAGAAGAGAAAAGGAAAGCTTGATTCTATTATTTTATTTATTTATTTTTTATGCTTCAATCAAACTTAAATAATAAAGTAAAATAAATAAATAATAAAATAGGTTTCATCACTTAGAAATATCTTTTTTCCAAATAAATAAAAGATAAATGTACCCTTTTCAAAATTAGGGTTTCTTTAGAATTTTCCAAGAAAATAAAATAGTAAAAAAAAAAATAGGACCCTTTTAGAAACTTTTCTTAAACAAAAACTAAATGGATAAGAAATGTAAAATCGACCATTTTCCAAAACAAAAGAGACTAACAAATTATAGTTTCATAAAAGAGCAAATTACGGAAGTCTAATCTCGAATAGCAAATATATAGACACTCGTGATAAACTACAAGGGGACTTAAAATATAGAAAAATCTATTTTCCCCCCTTTTTATAAAAAAAAATAATTAGTATTTTTTTCGTGTAAATATATGTAATTTGTTAATTCTTTATTTGTAGAATAGAAATGGTCCTTCCAATTGAAAAGTGTGTATTGAAAAATTAAATTAAATTCAAAAGGTTAAGGTGGTATTCATTAGGGTTTAATAGATTAGCCCCTAGATCCAAAATATCTAGTTTCAAAATATTTTTTTTTTTTGTTTTAAATTTGGTTTGATCAAATATTAATAGCTAAGTTATAATTAATTCACCCAATTGTTTATAATTCAACTCTTTTTCCCTACTCTAGTTAGGTAGCTAAGAACACCAAGTTTTTTATTTTTTTAAATCCTTTGATCTATATTGAATGGGCATAGGGTTCAATATAGGTCAAGTTAAGAAAAATATTAAAAACCGAGAAAAATTCAAGCTTGACATGTATCGAAAACGTATAAGGTCTAGAGCTTAAGGACCTTTAGAATCCACCCTAATTACATATATGTCCCTTAAAACCTTGAGTTAATACATATCTTCAAAAGGTTGCAACCTTATAAATATTAGAGTGTCTTAGAAATGTAATCATTTTTTTGTTCCCCAAATAGTAGGGTTACAATTTAAAGGATGATGCATTAACCCAATGGTTTTAGCATCTGCATGCTTCTACGTACATTCTTTTATTTCATCAAATAAATGATTCTTCTCCATGAAATTTCTAAGCTTATAGATAATGGCAAGTAACCAACAAGTGAATGATCAAAGAGTTAATAAGTTGTTAGATGTCTTAGGAATCAATGAATAGTTGCACAAGCTAAAGCTTCCTACTAGAAGCAAAGGGCTAAATGCATTGAAGCCTCTAACCAAGCCTTGTTGGCCTAAGTCAAAGAAAGTGAAAAAACCATGGATTAGGCTTTGGAGATGCTAGACAAAATTGTAACCCGATTGTAAGAACTAGATTAAGGACTTTAGATGTAGTTAAAAAGCTTTGAATAAATATTAAGTTTCAATGAATAATAATTAAGAATAAATGTTAGGCTCCCTTTCTTTGTTTCTTTTTGTCATGATAATAAAAGTTTCTTTTAGTGTATTATTCTTTATTCTTTAGTATTCCTCTTTTGTAAATAGGCCATCAATAGAATTAATCTAATTATTGTTCTATATGTAAATAAATTCTGTAGGCTTATATATAGAATCTTAAATAAGTAATTCCTTATTTGTAATTTGATCACTTAGTCTCTTTAATATAAAGCATTTTTTTTTCTCATTAAAAAAAAAAGAGAGAAAGTTGCTTATTGTTATAAATTCTTATGGGCTTGACCTAAACATGAACCCCTTGGCTAGTTAAGGTAGCCACCTAAACACAAACCCTAGGCCATTAAGGCGGCCAACCTAACTTAAAACCTTTAGTCCATTGATAAAACGAAGCCTATGCAAGTCAAAACATGAAACATCAAAAAACCCCATTCGTAGCTCTTTTACCTCAAAAGACATCAATATTAGCCTATTCCACTGTAAAGAACGAAGCTTGTAAATGCACATGAAATCCAAGGAGCATAAGTTTGGGGCAATTATCTACTCAAGCTATTAGGAACACAAAAGGTCTAGGGAATTTGGTCTTTCAAATCTAATTTTGATTTCAAATTGAATGAAAGATATCGTTTCATAACTAAGGCATGTTTCGAGAAACTAAGGGGCAAGTTAATTTCCACCTTGGGGAAAATCAACATGGACTCTTACCTTAGAAGATGGTAACTCAATTTTAAAAGTTTTAGAATGAAAAGAGGTGAACTATATCCCATATGCTAGCCCTTAAACACTTTGAGAATTGAGTGACATCATGGTGAGGATTTTTTGACTCATTCATTAAAGGAAGCCCATTTTAAACATGATTGTAGATTAAAATAAAGTTAGGTATTTATTTTCAAACCCCAAACACAATTATCCATTATTAACCCTATTAAACCAATTTAGAGTGTTTTCAAATATAAACCCTGTCAAGAACTACGCCATACTAAGGTAATCCAGAGGTTAGGGTTATTAATTAGGAAAGAAGGATAAAACTGTTTAAGCTTACCTTAGTAATAACAATTCAAGGATAACTTTTATTTTCAATAATTTGTTTCCTTTGAGATGAAGAAAAGCCAACACTTTTTTAAACACTTCAATCCTACACATGCCTTACTCAAGCCCATATACTCAGAATCTATGTATTTAAGGCTTTAAATCTCTAAAAAACAAAGACTAAGCAATAGAGATAATCACTTTTGGGAAAGAGAGAAGAGCAATAAATAATGGGGCAAAGTAATAAATAAGAAAAAAAAAAGAGAAAAAAAAAGAAGAGAAGAGAAAAAAAAAAACGAAAGAAAAAGAAAAGCTTGAAAATTATGCTTGTATATAAGAGAAGCCCTAACCAAAGCAATCTAAAAACGCAAGGCCCTTAATTACGTTCCTAGCCTAAAAACACAAAGCTTACATATCCATCCCAAATCACAAACACAAAACCCCCTTGCCCATTCTAAATTACAAATACAAGGCCTTCCTACCCACAATATCTTAAATAAAAATTGTTTTTGAAACTAAGGCAAACACGTTTTTAGTTTTTCCTAAAAGGTTCTTGAATTGTACACCCATGTTGGATGGAAATATTTCTTTCAAATACGCCCTCTCTTTAATCTCTTTTAAAACCATTTGACCAAAAGCCTAATTTATAATATTGACCTAAAAAGACCTAATAGATTGATCAAAGTGCATCACTTGCAAACTAAACTATAATTTTTGGAATAGTAGTTAAGAGTAAAATCTAGACCGAGAGTGCACAAGGAATTCCTCTTTGACTAAACTAATCATGAGTTACTTTTTCTTTTTGGAAAGGAATGACAAGGCCCCACCAGGAAGCTCAGCATTAAGTTGAGGAGGCATTTTCAAAGATTAAGAAGAATATGAGATGCCTCACATGGTTAGCAAGGAAGGGGATGTTTATAGTGCTTACTTCGTAAATAAGGATTTTGACTTGTTAGAAAACCTTTTTTTTTAAAAAAAAAAAGAGATAAAAGAAGAAAGAAAAAAAAAAGAGAGAGAGAAATTAAAAGCTTGTTACAAGTTTTTTCCATTCATTTTCAAATCCTTGATAACTTGAGTGGCCAAGCTTTCAATTCTTGTCATCTACTTCCCTCCAATATGGTCACACCTTTTAAGTTGATCCTAATAATCTAAGTCATCTTTCCTAATATAGTTTTTCTCATGATTGATGTCCATTAACTCTTTTTCAAATCAAAGGACCTCGTCCCTAATATCTATTTTGTCATACACGACTTTCAATTCCTTTTTTTGTAAATATCCAAGTCATAAATTTTTCCAAAAAGATTACATCACCTCTATTGTTCCTTCTTATCCTTTGAGGCTCTAAGCCAACCATAGGGCACTTTCTTCCCTTTAATCTTCCATTAGGGTTTTGAGCTAGCTTATATGGCACTTTCCCATTTCTCATTCTTTCTTAGGGTCTTAGGCAGCTTATAGAGCGCTATCCTATCTTACATGTCTATTAGGGTCTTAGCCAGCATGTAGGGTGCTTCCCTTTCACTAAATTTTGTTAAGTTCTTAAGCCAGCCCATAGGGTGCTTTCTTGATTTTGATTTTCTATTAGGGTTTTAAGCTAGCCTATAGGGCACTTTCCTATTTCTCATCCTTTCTTAGGGTCTTAGCTATCTCATAGATCACTATCCCATTTTACATTTCTCGTAAGGTCTTAGCCAGCCTATAAGGCGCTTTCACTAAATTCTCTTAAGTTCTTAAGCCAATCCATAAGGCACTTTCCTCATTTTGATTTTCTTTTAAGGTTTTAAGTTAACTCATAGGTTGTTTTGCCATTTCTCATTCTTTCTTAAGGTCTTAGCTATCTCATAAAGTGCCATCCCATCTTACATTTCTCTTAGGGTCTTAGCCAGCCTGTAGGGTGCTTCCTTTCACTAAATTCTCTTGAGTTCTTAAGCCGTTCCATAAGGCACTTTCCTCCCTTTGATTTTCCTTTAGGGTTTTAAACTAGACTATAGGGCACTTTCCCATTTCTCATTCTTTCTTAAGATCCTAGCCATTACATAAAGTGCTATCCCATCTTGCATTTCTCTTAAGGTCTTGGCTAGCCTATAGGACGCTTCCCTTTTACCAATCTCTCTTAAGTTCTTAGCTAGCCTATAGAGCACTTCCCCCCACTCCAACTAACTTTCATGATTTAACAAGCTCAAAGAGCGCTTTTCTCACCTAGTTTAGTTAGCTTAGAAAAGTACAACTAGGTTCCATATCGATTTCTCAGTTAGGGTTACTAGTCCCTTAAAGAAGCTTTAGCTTAAGCTAATTACCTCAAAGGAGCACAACTAGGTTTCAATTTGAATCTCCTTTAAGGCTTTAGCCAACTCAAAGAGTGCTTTACCCATTTGCTTAGGTTAGTTAGCTTAGAGGGGCATAACCATGTTTCAATTTGAATCTCCTTTAAGGTTTTAGCCTGCTTAAGATGCACTTTACCCGTTCACTTAGGTTAGTTAACTTAAAGGAGCACTATCTGGTTATCAAATCAATTCTTATTTAAGGTTGCTAATCTTTTATTGACGCTTCCACCTAGGTTAGTTAACTTAGAGGAGCACGACTAGGTTTTCTAAATCAATTCTCATTTAGGATTGCTAGTCTTTTAATGACACTCCTGCTTAGGTTAGTCGGCTTAGAGGAGCACTACTAGGTTTTCAAATCGATTCTCATTTAAGGTTGCTAGTTTTTTAGTGGCACTTTTGCTTAGGTTAGTTAACTTAAAGGAATACGACCAAGTTTCAATTTGCCATTTAGGGTTTTAGCCAGCTTAAGGAATACTTTACCTGTTTACCTAGGTTAGTCAGATTAGACGAACACGACCAGGTTTCAATTTTCCCTTCAGGGTTTTAACCAACTTAAGGAGCGCGTTGCCTGTTTGCCTAATTTAGTCAGCTCATAGGAGCATGACCAAGTTTTAATTTCTCATTTAGGGTTTTAGTTAGCTTAAGGAGTACTTTGCCCGTTTACCTAAATTAGTTAGCTCATAGGAGCATGACTAGGTTTCAATTTCTCATTTAGGGTTTTAGCCAGCTAAAGAAGCACCTTACGTGTTCTCTTAGGTTAGTCAGCTTAAAAGAGCATGATGATGTGAACCGCAACCAAACACAGACAAAGCCAATTGTGGGGATGGGTCCAAGCTTACCGAAAACTTGAAAAGAGTAATGAAGAATGCCCAAAAGAGTAAATGAGAGGTAAACAAAAACCTAAGAATAGCTCCAAAGGATATGACACACTGATGGAATTTCCAAAGACTTATGACACAATTTGATATGACATATGAATTGGTCCAGTGAGATTACTCACTACTTAGCTTGCTTAAGGGTTAGGATTAAAGTGAAGTGAAAGTAAACAATCAGTGTTTATGAGAAGGAAAATGTCAAGTATATTAATGGTAACCTAATGATTACAGCTACAAATACAGAGGGTATTTATACCCAATAAGTTTGGGCAATTTACTTAAAAGGGAAAAGACAAATAAGGGTATTGCCCTAAAGAAGTAATGTACAAGAATACAAAGAGGTAAAAATGAATATTATAGAAAAGTAATGATTAGTGTAGTAAATTCTACACGTGGACTTATACACATGGCAAAGATACGGTAGTGATGCTATTGGAGGATGCAGACAAAGGAATACAAGCAAATTACTTGTTTGGGTAGGGGTGACTGAGCATTAGTCCAGTGTCAATCTTTTGGCCTCTTGGCAAGAGAAAGGCTAAGCAAGTGGTTAGCTTGGGCATGAGTGAGTTAGAAAGCGATGATTGGTTATTGTCTTAGCATTCTACATTTCAACACACAATCTCTAAGAGATAGGTAGTCATTCGACTCGGCATGCAAAGTGGGTCGATAAAGAGATATCCGGCATTGATAGGAGTGGCTGGAGCAGGAGGATTCGCCTTGCCAATCTCTCTAGTCCTTGGGCTCAGTTACGGGTCAATGGTCTAGTAGCTTGATTCCCATAATTCCCTTTAGGTTGATTTGGATTTAGGATCAAATTCGAATGGTCTTCGGTTGGCTCTCCGTCAAGGTCATATGGATCGAGGTTAGCAATGTTAAATGTGTTAGATACCCCATAATCTTCAAGAAGCTTTAACCTGTAGGCGTTATCATTGATCTTTTGGAGGATCCTAAAAGGTCCTTCAACTTTTGTAGATAGCTTGTTTCTCCTCTTGCTTAGCAACCATTCCTTGTTGAGGTGTTGCCACACCAAGTCTCTTGGCTAAAATTGTTTAGCCATTCTATCTTTAGCTTTCTTTCGTAGTCTTCTAGCGGTTTGGTTAATGTGCTAAGTGACTTTATTGTAGATGTATCAAAAGGATTGTGCTTGGGCTCTCGCGTCAGGGTCTTCTCTTTTAAACTCAGGTATAGGGGTGTGATAGAGGGATATCTCAGGATTGAAACCTTAGACAACCTCAAAAGGGGTTTACTTGGTGGTGTCATGTGTTAAATGTGTTAGATACCCCATAATCTTCAGGAAGCTTTAACCTATAGCTGTTATCATTGATCTTTTGGAGGATCCTAAAAGGTCCTTCAACTTTTGTAGATAGCTTGTTTCTCCTCTTGCTTGGAAACCATTCCTTGTTGAGGTGTCGCCATACCAAGTCTCTTGGCTAAAATTGTTTAGCCGTTATATCTTTAGCCTTCTTTCGTAGTCTTCTAGCGGCTTAGTCAATGTGCTAAGTGACTTTATTGTAGATGTACCAAAAGGATTGTGCTTAGGCTCTCGCATCAAGGTCTTCTCTTTTAAACTTAGGTATAGGGGTATGATCGAGGGACAACTCAGGATTGAAACCTTAGACAACCTCAAAGAGGGTTTACTTGGTGGTATCATGTACTGTTCGGTTGTAAGCGAATTCAACTACTGGTAAGCAGTCATTCCAATCAGCCAAGTTCTTGCCCATTATAGCTTGGAGCAACGATTCCAAAGTGCAATTAACTACCTTTGTTTGGCCATTCGTTTGGGGGTGACAGGAAGTACTAAATAGCAGTTTGATCCCCATCTATTACTACATAGTTCTCTAAAAATGGTTCAAGAACTTCGAGTTTCTATTTGATACTACACTTCTCAGCACGCCGTGTAGCCTAACAATTTCCTACAAGAAAAGAGAAGTAATAGCCAAAGCATTGTTAGTTTTAGAGCTGGGCATAAAGTGTGCTATCTTGCTAAATCTATCCATGACGACCGTTACAGAATCTTTACCTCGGGCAGTTTGTGGTAGTCTGATAACAAAGCCTATGCTCAATTCAGTCTATGGTTTTGTTGGAACAGGCAAAGGCATTGCCTTCCCTTGCTCGGCTTAGCATTTATCCCTCTTGCACACAGCACAACCTTCTATTACTCGATGTATGTCTCATCTCATTCTTAGCAAGAAGAAACAAACATTCAACAATTCATAAGTCCTTCTTTCCCCAAAATGCCTGGATAGTCCACTATTGTGGGGTTCCCTGATAAGTAATTCTTGTAGAAAGCAGGTCAGCACGTACAATTTTCCCCCACGGAACAAGTACCCATCTTTCACATGGTACTCATCCACTGTCCTTCCATCAACACATCATGCAAATATGGGTCCGAAGTGTGAATCCCTAAAGTATTATTTTTTAATGCTTGTAAACCCAAACAATTTGGTCTATAGTTCAGTTAGAAGTACTTGCTTCCTTAAAAGAGTATCTGCAACTACATAGCTCTTTCCTTGTTTGTGATTTATTACAAAGTTGAACCCTTTAAGGAATTTGATCCACCTCACCTACCGCTTCGACAATTTCGTCTAACTTTAGAGATACCTCAAAGACTTATGATCCGTATAGATAACAAATTCTCTCAACAACAAATAATGCTACCATACTTATAATGCTTAGATAATGCTAAGAGTTCTTTATCATATACAGAGTAGTTTAGTTGAGGTCTCTTAAGCTTCTCATTATAGTAAGCAATTGGTTAGCCTTCCTGCATTAGGACAGGGCTTATCCCAATGCTTAATGCATCACACTCTAGCTCAAATCTTTTCTTTACTTCGATAAAACTTCTCTCCTCTTTTTCTCCCCATTAGAAGTTGATGTTCTTCTTTGTCAGTTCAGTAAGGGGTACAGTGAGGGTACTGAAATTCCTGATGAATCTTCTATAAAAGGAAGCCAATCCATAGAAACCTCTCACTTCGACACAAGTAGTAGGAGTCAGGCACTTGACAATTGCACGGATCTTCTTATTGTCCACTCGTAAGCCTCCTCCACTAACTACATAGCCTAAGAATACCACTTCCTCCTGGAAAAAATAACATTTCTTAAGGTTGCCGAATAATCTCTTAGTGTGAAGGATATTCAGTACGGCTCAAAGATGTTCACAGTGACTCGGCATATTGGTACTATATATTAAGATGTCGTCAAAAAACACCACAATGCACTTCTCCATTAGATGTCTCAACACATGGTTCATCAGTCTCATGAAAGTTCTCGAGGCATTTGACAAGCCAAATGGCATGACCATCCATTCATAAACTCTATGTCAAGTTTTGAATGCAGTTTTCCATTCATCTCCCAACCTTATGTGAATTTGATGGTAACCTGACTTCAGATCAATCTTGCTGAAGATCTTAGCTCTACTCAATTCATCCAACATATCTTCCAATTTGGGAATAGGATACCTATATTTGATCATAATCTTATTTACTGCTCGGCTATCTACACACATCTGCTAGATTCCATCCTTTTTGGTACCTGAAGCACTGGTATAGTGCAAGGGTTGAGACTTTCCTTGACATAACCTCTCTCTAGTAACTCATTGACTTGATGTTGCAACTCAGAAGCCTATTCAAGACTCATCTGATAGGTTAGCTTAATCGGTAAGGTAACGTCGGGTATTAAGTTAATGCAGTATTTTATGCCTCGAAGTGGGGGCAACTATTCTAAGACTAGATCGACATATTCATCCGGTAGTACTCTCACTTCCAAGGGTAGTTCACCCCACTCCTTCATTTCTAATAGGTGTCTAACCAACATGAGGGTCAACTCATCAGCATCAATGGCTTCTCGGAGCTTGATTCTACTCATCACCAGAGTCTTTGATCCGCAAGCAAGTTTTGTTTGTTGTTTGTTAACTTCACTCAGCGATATCGGGTTTAGTGTAATCTTGCAGCTATCCTTCACGAACACATACATATTCATGTCTCTGTCATGGGTAACTCTTCTATCAAACAACCATGGTCAGCCAAGCAACATGTATGAGGTATACATAGGCAGCATATCGTAGAGAATTTCATCAGAGTAATTTTTTATAGTAATTGGCAGTAGTACTTGCTAGGTGACATGTAGCGCTCCTTTCTCACTTAGCTAATGCAACTTATACGACCTCGGGTGTGCAATAGTAGGAAATTTTAACCTTATGATCAAATTGATCGATGCCACATTGGTGCAACTTCCACTATCAACAATTAGTGTGCTCACCTGATTATTCACTCTACAGGTAGTATGAAACAAGTTCTCCATTTGCTCCTTCTCTCGTAAGGGTTCTAAGTTTATTGCACATCGAACCACTAAGACCAACTGATCCAAGTTCTCAGTGAACACATCCTCTGTAATTAGCTCATCATCATGAGAAACTTTTTTTCGATAGGATTCTCCTCCCCATGTTCCTCATCAGTACTTTCCACTTCCAGCTTCGCCATAGTTATTCGGTTCAAGCATTGAGCAGCCATATATCTAAACCTTTAGCACTTAAAGCACTTGATCTAGCTCATCTTCCTACCAGATCCTTGCCCTTTCTCATAAGTTTGGGTCGACATAGCACTGTCAAGTTAGCCCTTTTGTTCAACTTGGATATCTACCCTTCGGATTAACTTAGTACTCGACAGAGCTTGGTGACTTCCCTATCCTAGTTGGTTAGTTGGCAGTCTAGTCAGTACTCAGCCTCTTTTCTGCCTCTCCACTTGTTGAGCTATTCAAATGGCTTTATCTATTGTGGTGAATCGTTGGAGTTCTATAATGTGTCGAATGTCATCTCTCAATTCAGCAAGGGACCTAGAGATTATTTATGCTGGTGGTTCCTCCACTTCATAACAGATCATAAGCATTTAAAATTTTTTAACATACTTATCAACAGATTGGCCTCCTTATCTCAGCTCTTAAAGCTAAGTGAAAGTATCTTGTAGATAAGTGTCTAGTACAAATCTGTTATTAAGTATTCTCTTCATCTCAAGCTAAGTATTAATCTCTTTATAGCCTTCTTATCTCCTCATAGTCTAAAAATTCTCCCACCACACGGCAGCGTATTCGTAGAACTTAATAGCAGCAGTTTTCACTCTCTCGTAATCCTTATATTAGTAATAGTCAAACACACACTCTACCTTCTCTTCCCATTCTAAGTATTCATCCGTACTTCCTGACCCATTGAAACTTGGAATTCGAAATTTCACATGGTCAGAGGCTCTAGGTGCTCGAGCTTACCCTTCTTCCTCATAATACTCCTCCTCATCCTCTTCTCCCATGTCTCTTAAATCAATCCTTCCCCTTACTCGTCCACTTATTCCTTTACCTCGAGCTTGTCGAGTTGGGTTCTTACCTCTCACAGGTTGAGCAACTTGTGAGATTTTATGCACGACTTAAGTAAGTCGGCAAACCAATGTATGAACAACTCGGGTTAAGTCTATTAAGAGATTAGCTACCTCATCAAGTCTCTTATCAATGCTCCTAGGGGTTCCCTAAGATTGTCAGCCATTGTGGACAACTCTATTGTTGTCATCTCCAATACTAACATTTACACTTAGGTCTGTTATTTTCTTTACAGATTCAAAGCTCAAACTCTTCAATTAAGTATTTTAGCAAACACTCTTGCAAACTAAAAATTTAACAGCCAACAAACATAGCAATTAAACAAACATAGTAACTTGCTTTGATACCAAGATGATACAAACCGCAACCAAGGTATACACAAAATTTCGAAACAACCTACTACAACTTAAGCGAAACCTCCACTTTAATACCAAGATGATGTGAACTGCAACCAAAGACAGACAAAGCCGGTCATGGGGATGAATCTAAGCTTGCCAAAAGCTTAAAAAAAGTGATGAGGAATACATGAAAGAGTAAATGAGAGGTAAGCAAAAACCTACGAATAGCTCCAAAGGATATGACATATCGATGAAACTTTTGAGGACTCATAGTACAACTTGATATGATGTACGAATTGGTCCAATGAGGTTACTCACTACCTAGCTTTGCTTAAGGGTTAGGATAAAAGTGAAGTGAAAGTAAACAATCAATGTTTACAAGAGGGAAAATGTTAAGTATATTAATGCTAATCTGATTATTACGGCTACAAATACAAGAAGGTATTTATATCTAATAAGTTAGGGCAATTTGCCTAAAAGGGAAAAGGCAAAAATGAGTATTACCCTAAAAATGTAATATATAAGAATACAAAAAGGTAAAAATAAATATTCAAGAAAAGTAATGATTAGTGTAATAGATTCTACACGTAGCAGAGATATATTGGCAATGCCGTTGGAGGATGCAAAAAAATGAATATAAGAAAATTGCTTGTCTAAGCAAGGGTGATTTGTACACACCTAATTTTTGCCCCTCTATAGTCCTAATTTTTTTATTTTAAGGGTCCTAATTTAAAAATAAAATAATAATAAAAATAAAAATAAAAAAAATTAATAAAAGATAAAAATAATAAAAATTGACAAATGATGAAAATAAAAAAAATGAGAAAAAGAAAAGTTAAAAAGATTTTTTAGATTTTTTTTTAGGAAATAAATTATTTTAGGGATAAATAGTTTTAGTTTTAGCTTAAGCTTAGTCCAACTAATTATTTTAGAAAGTTGTATGGTTTAAGTAAAATTTAATTGTATTGAATGTCAAGGCACAAACCAACGGCCTAATGGATAATTATTAGAGTATTGGATTAGATTTAATTTGAAATTTTGGGTTCGAATCTCATTAGATATTTAGGTGTCGTTTATTTCGATCTTTTTACAAAAAAGCAAGTTGAACGTATAGGATTCATATCTAATTAAAATCATTTGAATCTAGTCTAATTTTTATTATATTTAGATTTATATAAAGGATTCAAATCTAATTTTTATCAAATTAAATACAATAGATATAAATGGATACGATTTGATGTGATTTGTTTTAAGTTTATAAATACACATCACGCCAAAAAGAAAAAGGTTTTTTTCAGCTTCAACATAATCCCTCCACTACTGTATCCCTCCAATTCACTATATCTTTCCCAACATTGACCCAAAATAGTGAACCACAGCTACATAACACCAATTGCCATACGAACACAGTAGCGGCAACCCAGCACGTTAACTGACAAACAGATCACACCAACCCTAACATTACCAATTATCATACTCTCTCTCGCATATCCACAAGCCACACTCCGATCAACAAGTCTATTGATAATCTACTAGCAACACACTCTACGTCCACGTACGCTCGCTACACTGCTCCTCCAATACTGTTGCATGGTCATAGCATACTTATACGGCATCAGCACAACAACATGATAGCAACTCTAGCCAGCACCCAAGATTAGCTATCAGTACCAATGCTCTACTGCAGAACTCCCACGGATAGCAGCAACGCCAGACTCACAACTACAGTACACCACAAAAGCCAACCGCACTTCGCCCAAAATTCTTCACATGTATCATCACTTTCACACAGTAGTTCTCCATCCACAAACAGCCACGCCTTGAACTCCAGCGACCAAACAAGACTCCAGCCAAGCTCCACACCACGCTCCACAGTACTGTCGTCGCACTGCTGTCCAACTCCAGTCATATTCCTTAAATCAGCACACAAACGCCTAAAGCAATCCCCTTGTATGTACCTTCTCCGATCATCAACACCAACCAATCCTCGTCTACTAACCCAAGCTCACCTGCCGTTGTTGTAAGCACAGGCTTCACCGAGCATGTCTAAGCTATACGCCTGGAGCATGTCGAATACTTCCTACTGCAACCCCAACGCCAACAGCAGCAACCGAACCAAGCTCCAATTACTGTAACAGTCATGCTCAACAGCCACTTGTTAATGATCTGCACTGTGACTCCGATCAACCATAAACGTCCACTACTAACTGTATTCTGCCGTTGCTACACTCCGCTTGTGATCACCATAGACGTCCTAAACTTGCTAATCATACACGGTTACAACTGAACAGAAACAACAAGTTTAAACTGTCCTTCATCGTGCGTACTAAACAGTAGTTTATACGCAAGTTCAATTTTGTTTTTTTCAGTTTTGAATTTTTTTTTTTAGTTATTTGTTATATCCATTCTATTAGATCATTAGTTCTTTAATTATTGAACATGGCATATGTATATATAAATATATTAGTTTAGGAGATTTATAATTTTTTTTTTTTTGTATGTATTAGAGTATATTACATGATATTACTAATGTATTTAGGTAGATACTTGTTTAGCAGCAATAGTATGTATATATACATATACATATATATATATATATATATTAGTTTGGGAATTTTTTTGGGATTAGTTTCTTTTAGGATTTCTCATTTAGAAAATCAATTTCTTTTAGGAGTAAAAATTAATAAAAGAGTCAATAAGATTTATAGGATGTTTTAGAGAGTCGTTTGATTACTCACCAGTTAAGACCCCGTAGATTTTTTTTTTTTTTGAATAAACTGAATCGATTAAACATGTATACTCGATCAATTTTCAAAATTTAAAATCAACCAATACATTAAAGTTTTTTTTTTTTTAAAGAACTACGATCGTCTGATCTTGGCTAGCGAGTACGTAAACACCTTCAAGGCGATAATAAAATATGTAGAAACTTAGGTTCTTTTTTCTTTTGATTTTATTTATTTATTTATTCTTTAAAAATATTATAATTAGAAGAAAATCCTAATTTCGGTAAATAGATAGTGGTACCCATTAGGGTTTAATAGGTTAGCCCCCGGATTTAGATTCATTTGGTTTGTATTAAATTGAAATCAAAGATCGGTAGCTAAATCGTAATCAATCCACCCAATTGATTACGGTTTTTTTTTTTTTCCTGACTCCGATTGGGTGGCGACTCCAAAAATTATTTTCAATAAAAAACTGGAGTTTCTCAATTTCTTTAGTCGAGGATTAATATTAACTGGTTAAGGTTTAGTATTAATCAGGAAATGAGAAATCAATTTTAAATAAATAGAAACCGAAAAATTAGGCTTGACATGACTGAAGATTAGTTCGATGTTAGTCTCTTAGCCTCTTGGCGAGAGTAAGGCTAAGCAAGTGGTCAGCTCAAGCATGAGTGATTGAGAGAGCGATGATTGGTTATTGTCTCAGCATTTTGCATTTCAACATATAATCTCCGAGAGATGGGTGACCATTCGGCTTAGCATTTAAAGTAGGTAAGCAAAGAGATACCCAGCATTGGTAAGTGTTGGCTAGAGCACGAGGATTCGCCTTACCAGTCCCTATAGTCCTCGGGTGCAGCTATAGTTCGATGGTCCAATAGCTTGATTCCCATCACATGACCAGGTTTCAATTTGCCCTTTAAGGTTTTAGCTAACTTAAGGAGTGTTTTTCCCGTTCGCCTAGATTAGAAGAGCACTATTAAGTTTTCAAATCAATTTTCATTTAAGGTTGTTAGTCCTCTAAAGATGCTCTCACTTAAGCTAACCAACTCAGAGGGTACTACCTTTTCCTTAGCACCATTTTTAAGTTCTTGCTAGCTCATAGGGAATTGCCCTCCATTCACTACTATTTTTAGGTTCTTGCCATCCCTTCAATACAATTGTAAGGCTCTTACTAGCTCTTAGGGTGCTACCTTTCACTCAATATCACTCTTAGGATTTTATTAACTTCGAAAGTGCTTCCCTTTCCTCAAATTATAGCCAGCTTTCAGGGCTATAACTCATTCTTATGTTTCGATCAACTCCTAGAGCGCCATCTTTCTTTCTAAATCTTTGATGGATCAAGTTTAGGGAAGCTAGCTGACTACATCGCTTCTTAGTCTAGTTTATCCCTAGGGTAAAAATAATATCATTTTATCTTTATAATAAAGTTTTGCTCAAATTTCACCACAAAAAAGGGCAACTACAGACAACCCATTTATGATTTTTAGAGTTTCTTTTAGAATAAAAGAGAAAGGGTCCTAATTAAAAAAAAAACACACACACACACACAAAAAAAAAAAATAGAAAACTATAAAAAAATAAGTAAAAAGATATGGAAAATATATTGAAAAATGAAAAAAAATACAAAAATTAGGAAATGTAGAGTTTTTAATAAAATAAAAATCCTGAGTTGTTTCTAGAGTCATTGCGTCACATGAAATGGGCCATTTCATTTTTAAGGTTGGATAGAGTCAAAGCACACAAACGTAATTTAGCAATTATAGATCATATTTCAAAATATTTGGACCACATTTGATTTAAATTAATTTTTGAATTGAAACTTATAAAACCATTAGATTGAGTTTGATATGAAAATTAATTTTAACATGTGTACTCGACTTAATCATATTTTAATTTGGGTGGAAATAGGATAAAATAAAATAAGTGCCCAGTTTTTTTTTTTAGTGTCTTTTTTTTTTAAGGAGAGAAGAGAAAAAGAAAAAAAGGACCGAATCAGTTTTCCTTGACTAAGCTCAAAGGCTTAGTCATGTTTAATAGGGCTAAAAGCCCTGTAGCTTAGCCCAAAGCCCAAGCATCAAAGGGCGCCTGGTTTATTTTTTGATGCGTGCACTTAGGCTTGTTAGTCATGTACTCTGCACATGATTGCTCATCCTCTTTCTCCTTCCTTAGTTTTTGCCTCGAATTCCTAGCTTTCTCTCTCTAGCCTCACCCATATTCTCTCTCTACATCCAAGCTTTGTTTCAATTTTTTTCAAACCCAAATGTTAGTACTAGCAGCTTTACCAACTCAAGAACAACCCATAAGCCCCACCATTACACATGGTTGCAATCATTGTGAGTGGCAACCACCACCACTACCGACGACCCTTTTTCAAAACACACCAAACCACCATTAAATATGAAAACACCTACAGCATTCAACCTTTTGCTAATAAAAATGTCATAAAAGTAATTTTTCTTATCATTTTGGTGTCAAAAACAGCTTAGAGGACATTGATCACTGCTAACCCCTTATTCCCCTTATTGTACACGTACGTAACACATAATCGAGTCCAACAACCCAACCTAAACCTAACTCATTGATCCAAATCCATGCCCAAAGCCACACTCGACCCGCGTGAGATAGCTTGATCCAATCCTCTTCCCTTTGTTTTTGTTGTCTTGTATCATGATGTATTCTCTCTCTCTCTCTCTCTTTTCTCTTTCTTAGTCTTTTCTTTCTAATGTATTATTTAGTTATTAAAAAAAACTATAAAAAAAAAGAGAGAAGAAAGAAAAAGAAAGCTTGGTTCTATTATTTTTTTTTATGCTTCAATCAAACTTAAATAATAAAGTAAAAAATAAATAAAACAGTTTTTATCACTTAAAAATATCTTTTTTCCAAATAAAATAAAAAATAAATGAACCCTTTTTAAAATTGGGGTTTCTTTAGAATTTTCCAAGAAAATAATATAGTAAAAAATAAGACCTTTTTAGAAACTTTTCTTAAACAAAAACCAAATGGGTAAGAAATGTACATTTGACCATTTTCCAAAATAAAAGAGATTAACAAGTCAAAGTTTTATAAAAGAGCGAATTACGGAAATTTGATCCCAAATAACTAGCATGTAGGCACTCGTAGTAAACTACAATGGGACTTAAAATATGGAAAAATCTATTTTTCCCTTTTTTTGTAAAAAATTTATTAGTTTTTTTTTTCTTATGTAAATAGATATAATTCATTAATTCTTTATTAACAGAATATAAATCACTCTTTCAATTTAAATAGGCATATTGAAAAATTAAATTAAATTTGGAAGGTTAAGATAGTACCCATTAGGATTTAATAAGTTAGTCCCCGGATCTAAGACATCTAGTTTTAATTTAAAAAAAAAAAATTGGTTTTATCAAAGACTAGTAGTTAAGTTATAATTAATCCACCCAATTAGTTATAACTTAACTTTTTTTCTTGACTCCAATCGAGTGACGACTTCAAAAAATATTCAAAGTTAAAAAGAAAACCAAGATTTTTTCAATCCTTAGTTGAGGATCTGTATTGAACGGTTATAAGGTTTATTATAGGTCAAGTTAAGAAAAATATTAGAAACCGAGAAAAATTTAGGCTTGATAATCTCGAGTCAAGACAACCTTAGGTAGATCCTTGGGCTCTAAGAGTTTATGTAAGCCTTGGATTGGATTTCATAAAGTTCTCTATAGGTAACTCCCATAGTTGGGGACAATCGTAAGCTGTAGTCGATGAGTCCCCAACTTACTGAGGTCACAATAGGCCTTTAGAGCCTACAGTCTAAATTTTCCCATCAACACTTACGCCTTGCTCTAACCATGTGCACCCTATGATCCTAATCGAAGGATTGCTAACGATGTTGAAATTGCTGTCTCTGCTTTCTATTCGAAGAAAACTGAGCCAAGTATGAAGGTAAGCAAGTTGATTACTTGGGAATTTCCTTATATTGAGACATAGGCAAGGAGATTAAGTGCTAAGATGGGTTATGAAGACATTTTGCAAGCTCGTAAAACAATTATATTGCCAAGAGTTTTTATCAATGTTCTTCCTTAGAAGTGTTCCTCGCCTCATATGGAGCTTTCGTGCCTCACCAAGATGTGGTAAGCTCTAGAGCCAATTCTATCTTAGGATTGATGGTCTTATTAAGGTTACTTACACTCCTTTGTGAGAGAGAGAGTTTGACGTGTCTTCTCCAGAGTTCAATGTATCAAGACAATTTATCTACATGTCTATTTGTACAGGGGATAGGTGCGTATTACTAATAGTTGGCCCTTATAACTATCCTTTTATGTCTAAAAAGCACTAATCGTTTGATGAGATCATAGCTTAAGTATTGTGTTCTAAGGGTTCAACATATCACATCCTTTCGATTTTCCATAGATACCAAAACTTAAATTTTAATGTTATGTTTATAAAAGTGGCAACAACATCATCTAACTCCACTTTTTGTAATCTTGCATTCTCTTATTTCATCAAGCTTTACTCTTACTTTCTTCATAGTTTCCATTTTTGTTATCAAGAAATGGTGGGTTTAGATGAGATTTTGGGATCTATGCCATATGGTTCTTTCACTACTACCTTGTCCAAGAGCAATGTTGTTTGTGATGTGGTGGAATGGATGGCTTCCCCATTAATAGAGGTGGCTACAATGCAATACAAAGAGAAAGTAGCAATGGTTTAGGAGGTTAAGCTAATATAAGCATAGGCAAATGTAAGTTATCGCACTTCTTAAAGATGAATACCCTGACGGTGACCTTACCTGCGTAGAAGAGGTGGTTATGCTAATGTATAGTATGGCTACCAATGTAGAGCTCACTCTACATGGTCAAGTAAGTGAAATCACTTAGGTAGAGGCGAGCCACTTGTTCATAATGTATTTTCCTAATGAGATGCCAAGCTTATACACTTAACCACCTAAGGAAGAGGACCAAATTGCCTTGATCTGAACTAACGGGTTCTATCTATGCTGGGAACACTTCGTGGTCAAGGGATTGCAATGGCCATTCTCGAAGTTTTTTATAAGGGTCCCCATTTACCAACACCTTTTTCCAATGAAACTAGTTTCAAATAGTATAAGGATTTTTTGCAGCTTTTGAAGCCATGTATACCTAATTAGAGGTGAATGCTACTCATACATTGTTTTCGATACTTCTTCTTCTTGTGATAGCATCACTTATGATGGTTTTACTTTCTGGTCACATCAATAGAAAGATCTTGGGAGGCCTAGAGTCTCTTATCTATGACTAGAAGAAGAACTTTATGCAAATCCAAGCATATCAAAAGCTCAAGTTCTAGACTAAGTGGATGGATCCAATTCGTATGGGGAGCATTAAGTTTCTAAGAGAACACAATAGATGTGTAATTAACTGGATCCTTCAATGTTTTAATCTTCGGAAGAACGTTCCTTGAAATGCCAAGGTAATAGTGCATTGGCTTCATCACAAGGAGCCAATCCTTTTTTTACAATAAGTTAAGGTAGCTTAAGGCACTTTCCTCTTTGAGTCCATACTGAAAGGGGCACTAAGCTATGGTTATCATCTACTGAAGTTAAGAAGAGCTTCCTAGGGAATAGGCTCGTGTTCAACATGACCTCTCATAGTAAGTTCATCATTTCTTCAGGGCTTTTGCTAAATGCATTCTTTATTTTACAAATTGCAAGCTCCTTACATGCGATGCTTCAAACTTTATGTTGGAGTGGATTGTTGAGGTAGAGTGCTTGAAGAAGGAGAAGGCTACAAAGAGGGCCTAGAAGAAGAAACAGCTAAGGATACGAACCTAAGGATGGTGGTGCTGTCAAGACTACGGGAAAGAGAAAAAGGTTCATAGAGAAGGCTGATAAGGTTCCCTTATAGCATGATGCTAAAGGGTAGTTCATCAAACCCAAGTCTCAAGGGGCGGAGGTGGATTAGTAGGTCTTTGGTAGCAATCGGATCACTATGTTGACTAAGACTAGAAGGACCTTCGGATGAGTCGTCCTTGCAAAAGACAAGGGCGATGGGTCCAATGGTTCCAAGTCTAGCCAATAAGGAGCTAGTGTCACTTCTCCTTCCCCTCCCCCCTTCCTCCCTTCCAAATCAACATAATGGATGATGATGATGTCCCCAAATTCAACGTCCCTACTTTGTATTGGACATTGACCTTACCTTTTATGGAGGTTCCTACTGCAACGCCATCTAATCATGACTATAGTCCCAATTAGTCTATGTATTTCGTAAGCTTAAGTCTAAATAGCTGGAAAATCAATAAGGAGCTAGTTCAAGGTACCATACTACCATGGAACCACATTGCTTTGGACAGCTTGCCAAATAAGTTGTTCAATGAGGATGCTAAGCTTGATAACACAAATTTAGCATACATTTTGTATAGTTATTTAATGCTATTTTAGACTTTAATCAAATAAAATTTTGTATTGTTTTTTAGTTCAATCTGTTTAAATTTTATGTTTAGGGACTTCTAGAGCATTTCAAGGAGTTTTGAAGGTTTTCAATAATTTTTGAAGTATTTTGAAATAAAAGCATTAATCACAAATTGAAGGGGACAAGAATCAAGTAAAGAATAAAAGCCAAGAAGGACCATGGTCCCCACTCGCGATCCCTTCATCAAGCAACTTCATTAAATTCAAAGTTTTCACGTAAAGAGTAAGAACATATCTATACTCTAACGTTATGTACCTATGGCATGGACATTAATAAGTGTTTTATTACATATATTTGTAAATTGGTTTTTATGGTGTTTTTTATTTTTTTATGGATATTTTGTGAACATTTGGTCCTTAATTAGAAAATATTTTGATTTCAAGCTTCGATTGAATAATTAAGAAGAAAAGGAAGAAAATGAATTAAGTTTCACTTGATTTAGACTTAAATTAGATAAGTTAGGAGTTTTCGAAGATCGACACAACCAGTTAACAGAAACACATTGAAAATTGTCTCAATTTATTTAAAATATGACTAAAAAATTATATGACCTATTGATATGGTTGTGTTGGGTTGCAATTAACATAATATAAAGGTTAGATTTTTTTTTTAGCCATGTAATAGAAAGGTTAAAATATAAGGTTAGATAGTTGCATGATTTTTTAACATGGTCATGTCCCACGGATGCAAATCCAAATATATACCATAGTCAGATCCCATACGTGACGTTCCAACCTGATCCATGAGTTCATGCAACTGAAAAGCCCACACACGCGTAAGTCCGAGCCTTTGTCCCGTGAATCAGCAACTCCACATTCCATAATTAAAATTGGAAGTCCAGCTACTATCGTTTAATGATTGAAGATTCGAAATTTGCTCACAGTAGCAACCAAGCAAGGCTCTTCCACGTTGAAGTCCATACATGCCTTTAAGTCCACGACCACGCAATTCAAGTTCCAAGCCTTGATATTCTCAAAAGCAAATTGCGTTCCAGACTTGAAAATTGAAGCAGCTACGGTCCAGCATATAATTGCGAAGCCCATATCCAATTATTTCCGAGTCACATTAGAAAGCAATTGAGGTCTATCCTTGAAGCATTCGCAGAGATTTATCCATGCAATCGAAATTGGTAATTTGAATTAGATGCCGTATCGTACCAAAATCCGAAGCCGTTCCGTACAATAAAATGGAGAGCAAAATATTATTCAATGCAAAACCAATTGAAGATTTATTTTAAGAAGATAAAAGAGGAGATATATTTTAAAATTTCATAAGATATAAATAAATACAAATGCTTATATACGTTAGCATTCATTCATCCATATTTTAGGGTCTTAGAGACTCATTTTTCTTTTCTTCTTTATATATTTTAATTTTTCTCAATATTTTAGATTATTTTTTTTAGGATTAAATTATTATGAACCCTAATTTATATAATTAATTTTCTTTTCTTTTCAATCCATAATTTCTAATTAATTGTGATCTAATTACGTATTCTTTCATTGCGTTGAGTTAATATTGATTTAATATCTTATTTCACATATAGAGATTCGAGAGATAATATATGTGAAAGATCTAATATAATTAGAAGGAGTTAGGGTAAATCTAGAGATAGGCCACAATGATTTCTTTAGATTAGGGTAAAACCTAATAATAAGATTCATAGATCGTTAATACAATTCTAAGGTTTTTAAATGAAAAGAGATTCTATCTAATTATTTTAGCATTAGATACTAATAATCTTGAGAGGGATGTTAGTATAATTTAAAAATTCTCACAATCCAGTTAATTAGGATGAGATTAATATATACTTTATTGTTTTAGGGTAATCAATAATTGAATATTGAAATTATGCATTATTAATATCTTTAATTTTTATTTATGTTGCACATTAGTTATTTTACATATTAGTTTAATTAGTTTTAGTTAGATTTAATTTCCTTGAATTTATTTCTTGACTAAAATTATTATGTTAGATATTAGGAAATGGGTGAAGTACTAATAATTACATTAATCTTAGAGGGATCAATACTTGGACTATTATCTACTATATTATAAACTAATAGATGCACTTATCTATATCAGACATCCCATGACAAGCGAATTTTCTATTTTTGTTAAGTTCTCTTTATAAACTTAGTCTTACTCTTTATAAATAGATCCCTAGGCTTAAAGTTATAAGAAGAGCCCCCTTAGGTAGTGCTGTAGCTTAGAATTGTACTGAGAGTCTCTTAAATTTGCTTTCATTTTTCCTTTCATCATGTTACTCTTCTAATTATTCTCAGTAAATTATTATTAAAATCTAGTTCATATTGCAATAACCTCTATTTCAATCTATGATTTTATTCTTTAATAATCTAATTACACAGAACTTATTGTCGTCAATCAGTGTTTACTTAAGTTGCAAAATTAATGTATGAGTTTGCTGTAAAGATGCGAGTCGTACAATTGAATGGACAAGTATAATTAGCAGGATTTCAATACAATAAGAGATTAGGTACTAAATTTCTTCAGATTAGGGTAACCAAGGGTAGCCAACTTAATAGCGAGATACAAGATCTTAATGTGATCATGCGATGCTCTATTAAAAAATGATTCAAGTGGAGAGGGTGTTATGATTAGGCAAAGGCTAGAGACATAAGTCCGATCAATTTAGAATTCGAATTCCATAGGAATAGGATTAAGAGTCTCCATGGTTCAAAGAATAATCAAGATTGAAACGTTACATGAAACTAGAGAGTAAATAACACAATTTACTAAGAATGTTAAATTTCCTAAGTTGGTTTTGATGATACGAAACTTATAGTAAGTTAATGTTAATGTGCTTACTAAGTACACAAGAAAACATTTAAAATAACCTAAGTTTGGGATAAGAGAACAATCAAGTATTTTCTTAAAATCAGAAGATAGATTAGAGGATAAATAAAAAAACAAATAAGAGAAGCTGGGCAAAACATGATTTTTACAGATTTTTATGAAACGAGTATTAAGTTGGATTTTTAGTAAATTGAGAACCTAGCTCCTCTTAATGGGTGTATTTAGCTAATATATCCAATGCGTTTTACTAAGTTGGACAAAAATCCATGGGAAATAAATTAAGAAATTATTTTATCAAATTCATTAAAATGATTTCATGTAGAATTTTTGAGTTTTTTTACTGCTATAAGGTTTGAAAATTTGAAGGGGGAGCTTAAGTGATTATTTTAATGAATCAGACATGATATGCATTTGATATAAAAGGAAATAGAAGATTTTTTATTAAGAATTAATTAGATCTCATGTTTTTGGAAAGATATAAAAGGAAGATATGGTAAAGGACAATTGATATCACCTAGAATACAAATCATATCATTCCATTTGATTGGTATCATGACCAAATATGGAGGAAAACTTTTAGAAAGCTACATTTACAAATTATTCAAACATATTTCAAGCTAAGAATCAAGAGGAAAAACATATCTACGTGTATTTCTATCCAAGAAAGTCAAACGGTAAGATATCTTTTTTCTTCAAGCTTCAGCAAGTAATTTTTCTACAAGAATGGCAGCTTCGCATGGTAATTTAATTCATGGTTGGAAAAATGACATTCGGTTCAACAAAAATTAAATCTTAATAAAACAAGAACGAGATATAAGACGATATCAACATTCATTAATTTTAAGGGGGTGTAAGGATCTTTTATAGAAGGAAAAAAGAACATATTTATTGTTTTATTTTTTTTTTTTTGGAAAAAAGATCAAGAAGCAACCAATAAGATACCATGGCTAAAAGTTTGGAATATTTATTGGTTTAATGTTCAAATTTATGACAACCAATATGAGGTGGATCAAGCGCAAAGGTGATATGCATTCCATATTCACATAAGTTAAAGATTGTTAGGAAATTTCCTTATAACACGATCAAACATCTTGAAAATGAAGAAAACAACAAACATATCTTGACAAGAATATGGAAGCTTAAATTAAGCAACAAAGATATCCCCTAAAAAAATTACTCCTAGAAATCAAGGAAAGATTAAGAATTAATTCAAATATTAAATGGCTTTCCAAATATTCCTCAATCTAGCCATTGGAAAGAGTGAGTACATAAAGGCATGAGATCTAAAGGATAATTAAGAAGAAAAGAGATAAGAAGAAAGATTACAAGTAGTGTAGTGATTATTTTCGAAAACATTCTTAAGTTTGACATGATCAGAAGATTGATTAGAGGATATATTTAGACATACGAATTCCATATTTGTATTTTTATTTCATGCTTATTATTTGAGGATCCAATTGTACCATTTCCTCATTATTTTGTTTAATATTTTGAGAGTTAGGATTTGCTACTAGTGAGAGGATTGCACTCGTATCTCTATAAATCTGAGTTTAGCTAAAGTTAAGTTAAGAAGTTAGAGGAGAGGAATTGATTGTAATCTCTTAAGTATTGGACATTGTTAAAAGTGGATAGTGGAACGACTCAAGTGAAGAATATTAGGTCTTCGACAATAGAGATGGAAAAGTGTAGTAGGTACAAGGTCAAAACGCTATAATTCTATTCGCCTGATCTTCTCTTCCCTCTCTCTTTTAAATTCATGCATATTTTTATATTATTACAATTAACTGTTATTTGCTAATACTTTCATGCTAATAATTACGTAATCAAGGGGAATCATTTTTGCAAACCTTTGTAAATCCTTTATTTTTAAAAGTAATCAATTCACTACCCCCACCCTTCACTATACATAGTGATGCCTCCAAAAATGGACTCGAATGTGTTGATGTAGAAAGGGAAAGCCATTACCTATGCATCTTGACAATTGTGGCCACATAAATAGAACTACTCAATACATGACCCGGTACTTATAGTAGTAGTGTCTGCCTTAAAACATTAGAGACATTACCTCTACAATCAAAAATGCAAAATTTACAATAATCATAAGAGCCTTAAATATCTTTTTACTCAAAAGGAGTTGAACATGAGACATTGTCGATGGCTCAAATTGATTAAGGATTACAATTTTGAAGTCAATTATTGCCCCGAAAAGATTAATGCAATAGCAAATGCATTAAGTCATAAGAACTATCCTTAAGTGGCATCCCTTCTCATGGAACCAGAAGAATTAGTCAAGTAATTTAAAAGGTTAAACCTTGAGTTGACATGACATGGGGCTAAGACTGAATTGTTAAATTTAGTTGTTGAACCTACCTTAATAACATGATCGGAGAGGCTTAACAAAATGACCTAGCATTGCAACAAGTGATGCAAAAAATGACGATCAATGAGTATTGGGTTTTGGAATTGATGAAGATGGTACCATTTGACTAACGACTAGATTATGTGTGCCCAATGATACCAAGCTTTGAAAGGAAATTTTAATAGAGGCACATTATTCAAGATACATGTCCACCCAAGTGGAACAAAAATGTAGTAAGATCTTAAGAGAAATTTATAGTGGAATGGCATGAAAGATGATGTAGCCGAATTTATATTAAAATGTAAAGTGTGCCCGCGAGTTGAAGCAAAAGACTAAAGACTAAGCAGATTACTACGGCCCCTATCTATTCTCGAATGGAAGTGGGATTAGATAACCATAGATTTCATGAGTAGGTTGCTTCATACAACCATAAGGTTTGATACCATATGGATAGTGGTAGATCAACTCACTAAGACCGCTCATTTCCTACCTATCGATAAGACATACGCATTGGAAAAATTGGCTTGAATCTACTTGAGAGAAATCATGTGACTTCGTGGAGTGCTAGTAGGTATTATTTTTTATTGAGATCCCCATTTTGCATTAGAATTTTGGTTGAGTCTACAAAAGGTTATGGGAACTAAACTACAATTTAACACGACATATCACCTTCAAACATATGGATAATCAAATAGGATCATGGGAACTAAACTACAATTTAATATGACACATCACCCTCAGACAAATGGACAATTAAATAGGGCCATTCAAGCAAAAGAGACATGTTGAGGGCTTATCTCATGGAATTCAAAGGGAGCCAGGATGAACATTTCCCACTGGACAAATTTGCTTACATCAATGGTTACAAATCCACTATACAGATGACCCTATATGAAGCTTTGTATGGATGCAACTCTAGATCCCCACTATTCTAGGAAGATGCTACAAAACTAGCCTTAAGACCAAATTCAATACAAGAGGCAGTGGAAAAGGTTATCATTGCAAAGCAAAAAATGAAAGAGGCTCAGGACCAACAAAAGAGTTAGACCAACATAAAAGGGCGGGCCCTAGAGTTTGAAGTCGAAGACCATATGTATTTGAAGGTAAACCCCATTAAAAGTATACACTAAGCTTGAATACAAGGAAAATTGAACCTGAAGAATATAAGGTTGTTTGAAAAACTTGAGAGAGTTAAGAGCATAGCATACAAATTAGCATTACCGCTCAACCTATCTAGGATTCATAACATGTTTCATGTATTGGTCCAAAAAAGCACATATTAGACCTTAATAGAGTAATGGAGTTAGAATCAGTGTGGTTGAAAGAAAACTTGACCTACAAAGAACATTCAATTCAAATTCTATATTACAAGACTTGGAAACTAAGAAACATGGAGATTAAGTTAAGGTCTTATGGAGAAATCATGAGTCAAAAGAAGCTACTTGGGAGTCAAAAGAGGAGGTCAAGTGTAAATACTTCATTTGTTTGAAGACCTAGGTACGAACTTTGGAGTTTTGGGAAAAAACTTATCTTAAGGAGAGAAAGATGTAAATTGCGTAAAATTTTCACCCTAAGATTAATATACAATTGGGACCCCCATTAAATTCTCGAAGAAGACCAACTAAGCAAGATCAATCTAGTTAACACAAGAAGCGAATCTATGACCCTACTCGGAGTTATGAGGTAAAAGTCCGAGTGACACTAAAAACCTATGAAACCTTAGCACATTATTTAGGAGGACTTAACCAAGTCGTAATTTCACTAAGAGGACTAACCATATATCAAGTTGGATCATATTGGAATAGTTACCAACTTAATTAATTGTCATATTAATCCACGTATAATCAAGCCAATACCATACTTAACCTTGCCAAATTTAGCTAGAAGTTAATATGTCATAAACTATCATCATATGATATACCTCATTTCAACCAAATTAGGAAAGATACATGAGAAAAATTTTTCTTTTCCCTTCTCTTGCTACTAGCCCCCTTAGTATCATCCAATAAATATTTTGTCAAAATCTCAATCAAACCAATATACCTTAAGTGAATTCCAAGAAGACAATGACAAGAGTAGTGATACGAACTCGTAGGTGAACACACAAACCCAATATCATGCGTAACCATAGCTCGAAATGTAAATGGTAGTTGAGGGATAGGTAAGGGTTCCTATGCACTAACAATAGATATGACGCACCAACGCCTCACACAAGCTCGAGTCACACTTGATATAACGCACAAGTATGGCTAGAGATCACTTGCTACTAGTCCATGCTTAATAAGCTAGATAAGAGTAGCTCAAGAGTAAGCAAAAGGATACTTAGCTCAAGAGTAAGCAAAAGGATACTTAGCTCAAGAGGATACTTAGCTCAAGAGGGAACAAAAGTTCACTATATTCTTCTTATATGTGATTCTTTACGGCTATGAATCCTTACTTGCTAAACAAAAAGGAGAATAATTTACAGGAGAAGCATGAAATCGTGCAAAAAGAAACATCTTCTTTCAAAAAGGACATTATGGATGTTAGAAAAGACAGCACACATACATTTCACTCAATTTACAATCCTAATAACATTGTAGGCCGAGCAAGGATAGGTTTTTGATCAAGTTTGGTCAGTGTCGAAAATTCGGCACTCAGATTGTTGGGCTAGACAAGGGTTAGCTTGAAGGACAACTCATATTTGAATCGGCCTCAGATGGTTGGGTCTTAACAATTTTCAACCCAACCTCAGTACTGTGGAGATGGCTATTTTCCTGATTTGGTATTTGGATAGGGGTGTTATGGAAAGGTTGGCTCCAGATGCCAATAGATCACCTTTGCAGCTTCCTAGATGGTTTAGAGAGTAAAGTATCCCAGCAGATCGAACTGGGAAAAACATTGCTCTTCAACACTTAACTTACCTCGGATAACTCAGCAAACCATTTGAGAAAGCCCTTAGGCTTGAGAGCAAGTGATGGGTCCTTGATCCCTATCAAGTAGGTCATGCAAGAAAAGAGGATTATCCCATTAAGCTTACATTCTCCTTGTCAACTTCCTTTGAGGAAACCATTCTATGACATTACCTTAAATAGAAAAGACTTAAAAGTAGAGAAAGAAGGGATGAAACAACACTCAATGGTAGCGACCAAGAAGCAAATCCCCATATGTTGACTTAGTTAATTATTTAAATATAAATGACGACACATGAGATAATATTGATAGGGAATTTTGCATATTGCATAAGAGAGTGAGATTTCCACTCAAACTTAGGTTTCCCTTGAAAATATTCCTAGGAAGTAGGAAAATATGACACATTACACAAATAGGGAAGATTAAGTGAAAGTGACCCCATCCCCTCTCCTTTATCCATCGCTAGTTGGCCCTATTCCCGTGCCTCATTCTTGTTTTAATTTTTCTTTTTTCAACCTTCTACTCTTAAAACTTCATTCCAAATCAAATAAGTATAAGCTTGTTCACCATTCCTCTCCTTTTCATTACTACTAAACACCCACATGCATACACCCATCTCCATATTTTCTTCCATTTCATTTTTACTTGCACACCAAAGAGCCATCTACACTCCATCTTAAACAAGATACAAAGGCAAAACGATAACTCATCCTAATTCTTTCCCTTCTACCGGCAACGCATAAGCACTATTGCCTTACACCTATCATTCTTATTTCCTACCAAACCATTACCCCTCTACTATTTCAACTACCCTTATCTCAACCTCTACCATTCACCTTGCCACCGCTACTAGGTTGTTCATGTTTAAGGCCATTGGATTACACTACCTATGGTTTATTAAGGTTATCTTCTACGCAAGTCAAGTTGGACAATAAGAAGACGAGATCGAAACTCCACTCCCTCTACCACCCTTAGTAAGCACCACTCTCAACTAGGTAGTAAGCCTAACACTATTTCATATTACTTGCTAAATGTAAAGTATGTTACATTAGATGTAGGAGCTCAAAGGTAAAAGTGGTACCATGTAAATTGTAATCACCATAATGTATTAGTAGGAACATAATGTATTAGTAGCTTATAACACAAGCTTAACCACCTAAAATACCTTTCATTTATCTTATTAACAATAAAAAAAAAAAAGAAAATTAGTTAGCATCCACGCATGAAGTCTACAAGATGTGACTTATGCAATGTACGAGAAAGTATTTTATTCCTTAACATGAGTTTAAGAACTAGGATCACTGACCAAGAGGTATAGAAACCAAAAATGTAGGATTAACACTTAAAATATGCCAAAACCCCCAAACTCAATGCCACTGCATAGGGCTTAAATTTGGTCTTAAATGATTTGTTATCATATAATTGCAATTTACTAAGTCACAGATGTATTAGAAATAGAACAAGTAAGATTAGTGAACAACTGGACACTTAATCACTAAAAGAGGTGAAACATGGGCTTAAGCTTAGAAAAAACTTAACAATATGCCCATAATCCTATCACAACAAATCTAAACCTAACTTATTTTTATGACAAAATAGTGTTTAAAGTATGATAATAAATGATTTAGCAATTAAAGTTGAGTCAAGCCTTAGCTTATGACCTCAAAATGTGAAACTTAAGGTAAAGTTAAGGGAAAAGGCTGAAATGCACATAGGAAGGCCCAAGAGCAGTTAAAGCTAGCAACTTTAATCATAGAAAAATATAACTTCAATTCCTAGTAAGCCTACAAATGAATCAAAAGGGGCCTAAAATGAATTGAAGCCCCCAAGACATAGCCTAAAAAAAGAAAACTACATAATCAGATAAAAGGACAACAAAAGAAAATAAAGAAGCAAAACCCAATTGGGCCTTGCTAGAATTTTAGGCCTAGTACTTACATAAAGACCCGTTAAACCATGAGAAATATCCTAAAAAGAAAAATCTAGATCTAGCCCATTAATTGGCACAAAAACTAGAAACAGTTATAGTGAACTCTTAATTCGCTCAAACAGTCTAGCACATTCCTAAGAATTGTAGGTCCGAACTCCTAAATAGGACCTCACCATATGAAAGTTTGTTTGAAACCATATAAAATCAACTATAAGAATGTAAAAATTAGACTTAAAATGAGGAAATTATGGCTAAAACAAAATTTATGATTAATCGAGGAAAAATAGTGAATTTAAGTAATTTGAATGGAATATTTCTTTCCTTTAGCACTCACTAGTTACTTTGTATTTATAACAACTAGGGGACTTCGATCCTAATAAGGACTTACCAGATGATTATTATGATGACTAACAGTTATTGCTACATGAGTATCTTATGAGTGTTGTATTTACTTGACCTTGTAGATTAGTAAATTGTATTGATAGTCAATTCTCACCAAGGTGGTCAAACACCTACAAAATAGAAAACAACTATGAGGAGTGCTAGAAAGTGTTTCGACATAGTTACTCCAATACTTAAGTTAGCCTCTTGTAAAAAAAAAAAACCATCATGTTACATGAAAAGGAAGAGAATAAGACGTAAGATCTCCTTACTTAGGGGTTTAACTCCTTATTTATAGGAGATGGTGATTTCATTGTGCTTAGACTAAGTTATTGGACTTGAGCTTAAGTCTTGGGCCCAATGGAATAAGCTTAAGGCCTATTTATGGAAAAAACCTTATCAACACTTATCCCCCACTCTCTTTGGTGAGAAGTTCAACAAAGAGAGTACTTAGGAAGGTTGATTTTGTAAGAGTTCTGGAGAAGTTTGTGATCAAGAGTATAAAGAGACCGAGATGTTGTAAGGCCCTAAAGAGGTGAAAGTCGAGAGAGGTCGAAGCACTTGAAGATGTCAGTATGCTTAAAAAGGCAAGAGCCTAAAGAGACCAATTGGCCCTAAGTCCATTAGTAATATACAACATTGGGCTTATTTACCCATCATTTGTATAAGGTGTTGAATTAGAGTATTTTACCCATCACCATTTAGTGGTTGAGGGTTTTTAAGTAGCTCATCGTCTATTCATTAGACTTATAGCATTGTGCCCATCGCTAATTGATGACTTAAGACTTCCAAGTAGCTCACCGTCTATTCATCATACTTAAAGCATTCATGCTTGTCATTATTAAGAGAGCTTAAAGATTTACATCTCATTATTCTTTCTTAGGACTTAGAGATATAAGAATATTCTTTTCCCGTCTCCGTCAAATATAGGAAATAGGGATTAGTGCTTTATGATTTGCTTGTCACTCATAGTGTGTAAGGTTTAGAGCTGTTGAGTAGTAAGCCATTTATCTAGCCTCAATTTAATTTTTGAGTTCTCATACTCATCTCCAAAAAAGGTAGAAATAAACTTGTTAAATAGATTTTGGCTTGAAAAAAAATATATTAAATAGATTGCTACGAATGTTGAATGTTTGTGTTTCTAGTTATCTAGCTTGTCAAAATACAGTCATAAGACAACATATGGGTAGATATAATTTAATACAGGAACCACGAAGTAAACATGAATATTAACAACAACAACACAAGACACCATACAAAACATACATCTCAGAAGATAAAGAACGAATAAATCACAAGTAGCAACAATGTAGTTGTACTTATCTTCCATCAATGAGAGTGCATGTGAGTAGGTTTATTATAAGCATGGCCTATTGGCTCATGAAAATTCAACAATTCGTGTTATGTTGCATGGCTTCAACATATACTAGCATTGCTTCTTTTGCTTGGAGCTCAAACATTTTAAATTTAAAAGTCCTTAAGTTTGTTTGATTATTACCTTGGCCTTCAGTTTCTCGAGGCTTAGTAGGCGAGAATGTTAACCTTGGTAGAAAGAGGCTCAGTAGCGGAGTTGTACAGAGTTTATAGCTCAGTGTTACTATTGAAGAACAGCTCGGGATTCACTAACTTTGTTCGGCTTGCTGCTTGTGCATAAGCTCTGAATCTGCTTATTTACTAGGATTCGCAACTTATGAGCTACCGAAGGTCATAGTGATTGCACTGGGTTATTATTCGGCCTGTGGATGCATGCTTCCCCAAGCCCGGATCATGTGTAGCTCAGCTGAAAAGAACTTGGAGAAGCTCGGCTTGGTTTGCATTTAGCTCAGCGACGGGGCTTGGCGTACTTCATGGGATTGCCATAACAGTTCGGCCATGGTTTTTCATGTGTACAACCCGAAAAGGAAGCATAAAATCGGATTACAGATCTCGGTAGTGCGGCATGGAGCTAGGTAACTCGGCATGGCGGATGAAAGCTTAGACTTTGATCCATCCGACGTATTCGGCAAGCTTTGGTTCTCGGTGCAGCTTGGTACTGCTGTTGCACTTGCCTGAATAAGGCTGGGAATGCAGTGACAAGCTTGGAGCTTGGCGACTTTTTGCCACAACCATGGAGTTATAGCTCGGGGATACACTCGTGTAGTTTATCCACAACTTTGTCTCGAATTAGGAGTTGCTTGGACTATGAAAGGTTTAAATATTTTATAGGTCGGAATTTGTCAACTTCTGCCCTTACCAAACAAGCTCCACATGCACAGCATCTCCACAACCTTGAGGATAAAAAGTGGCTCGGGTTTTAACAGATCCACAGCCCGTTCAACAGCTCGGATTTAGACAGTAGTTCTAGATCTTGCCGTTGTGTAGGTCAGCGTTTACTTTCAGAGCTTGAAGTGGAGCTGCTTTAACTTGCAGCTATGCATCTCAACATCGTAGCTAATGTTCCATAACTTCAGATTTCATCTCCACGTTACATAGCCAAGATTCATGGCTGTTTGTGGTTCAAACACTTAAAGCACTCTATTCTCGGATTCGTAAATGCTCGTGACACTTGTATGCACAAGTTGATGATAGCACGAGTGAGCTCGACATATGTGAATAGCTTGGCATTTGCTGTCCTAGGGCTTTAGTCGGCGTAGGAGTAGAAATGCTCAGTATAGACCACTAATAGTTAGTGAGAGTTCAGCAATAAGCTCGGATCTTGTTACGCCATATTGCAGCTGTCTTTCACATTTTGGTTGGTTTCGCTCCGGCCCCTACCTAGGATCTTGCCACAACTTTTCGTTGTTAACCGAAGCTCAAGCTTGAATCTGCTACCACTCAGCTTTTAAATGCTTTGTAATTGAACATATCGGCACAGATTCAACTTAGTTCGGTTTTTTATGGTCCTATCATCTCGCTGCAGTTAATCAACAACTCAAACCACGGCTCGGATTTCCTTTGTTTTGCAAACTGAGTAGCTCGGTCAAGTGTCCTTGGAATTCAAGTTGGATGTTACTTGGGAGCTAGGATAAACAGCTCGGTCACACGGAGCTCAGATTTTGCTTATCCGAAGCTCGGTTGCTGCTGTACTTAATGAGCTCAGTTGCTTCACTTCAATCTTCGCCAAACAATCGGGAGCTTGGACAATTAAGCTCAGCACGGAACTTTCCTCGGTCTGGTTGGAGAGAAGCCCAGATACCATGTATAGCTACTCTGTTCAGATGTATGGATCACATGGAGTGCTCGATATGTGTTGGAATCACTTGGCCACAGTTGTGGAGAGCTTGACACGGGTCTGGTACTTGATGCTCGGTACTTGAGGTTACTCCACCCTACTGTTCGCTGCAATTTCTCAGCTACTTGTGGTCGGACCAGCTATGTTGGCTGGAGGCATGCTGCTACAAATTTCCTTGCTCAGGCGCTCAGTTTGGTCATATTCCATAGAGGTTGTTGTTTAGTGTATTGTGCTATGGGAGCTTTACGGAGAATTGGTAGTCTGAAAAGAGCTGACGCTCATTTAGCCTCTTAAATGTGCAATTTCATTCATCAGGCCTCTTGGTTTAGGGTGTTGCGTGAGGAGCAGTTCTACTCGGGTTTGTTATGTAGGTAACGCCGTGGACAGCTCGGTTAAGCGTTTCTTTGCTCAGCGTCCGGTATTGTTTTCAAGCTCAGGTTGCACCTGTCATGGCTAGATACTTCAAGCTACTATGGAGGAGACTGCTCGGCTGTACATGTGATGATGCTGCTGTAAATGAAGAACCCGGTTCCAATGATACAAATTAGGACCTTTAGCCTTAGTCATAAAATTCTGCAGTTTACTCCAGTTTGTGAGGCTATAATTCCGTTCATCTTCCAGCATCTGCATGTGATCAAGATCAAAATTTTTTAATCATATTACTTGGTTGGCCTCACCACAAGAGTGCACTTTTCCACATGGATTTGGCTGTGTTATAATCAACTTAAACAAGGGTTTGAAATCCTTGTCAAGTTGCATAAAAAAGAAATATGAGCCCCCACAGTCTGGAAACCCCAATAGCAACATTGTCGAGTCACTAATGATGCTCTTCAGAATCTTTACAGTTGCAGAATTATTTTCATACACCTCAAGGCCAAAAAACCTACCGAGGCAAACAAGTACAATATGCTTTTACTCCTCAAGCTTATAAAAGCTTCAGCTGCAGACATGCTTCCCTGATTCAAAGCTTCTTTACATTCTAGCAATGTGGAAGGAGGAAGAACATTTTGAGAAAATTGCGGAAGAAATCGTTCATTCAAGCAATGAAAGCTGCCTCTCGTCTTTCATGCCACCGACCTTTACATTCTTTTTCCTAAGGTCTTCGTCAAGCTCATCAACTGAAGACTTGAGTTTGACATCTCCAACAGATCAACATAGATGGCTATTCTTACTCAGCTACTTTTGAATTTCAAGCAACCGAGTATATTTGTTACAAAATAGAGCCCTTAACAGCAGATTCTCAACATCAATACAACTTTGGTCAAGGGAATGTTCCGCTTCCTTGCTAGTACAAGGATCTGCAACGAATGTGCTATGGAGACATTTTATCTGAAGATCTGCACTAGATTCTATTCCAATGAAAGGGAATGCTCCACCATCTTGACAAGATCCAACCATTATATAATCTTCAATTTAAGCGCTCGTGGATGTGACTCACCACTCAAGCACTCACAAACTAACATTCCGCCGGATGTGACTTATTAGTCCAAAATGATGACTTGCTTGCCAGCACAACATTACTTAAGAGTTGCTATGAGCTAAGGAAAGAAAAGCTTTACAAGGAAGAACTCAAAGAGGAAATTTCATTAATTCTAGCAAAATCTATCTAAAACCCTATACACATAAGCTGGCAAATTCATAAATAAAAGAACATAAAGCATGCCTTAGTGGCATTTCATGTAAATACAAAACAAAATATAAGGGTAGCTTAGGAACAACATAAGAAATAAGAAGTCCAAATATCATAGCTACAAATAGGTAATCAAAGAAGCTATTCAGGTGATGAGCTATTGAGCTAGGCTGATGAGTTGTTGGATCTCTGATGACCTACTCTAGGTTGACCTATAACTTTAGCCGACCTATTGTGCCAACCTCCTTACCTAATTGAGCTGACCTTCTTGTTCTGACTTGTTTGTCCTTTATGGCTTTTCCCATAAAAAGCTCTTTAAGAGACCTTCATTAAGCTCCATAAGAGGTCCTTACATTGAGAGCTCTTTAAAAGGTCTTCACATGAGTTGATCAACATGTCTTCACTTGGAGAGCTCCATAGTAAGTTTTCATAAGAGCTCATAAATAGGTCTTCATTGTACAAAGAGCTCTTAAACAGGTCTCTAATGCATGTAGAGCTTATAAACAGGTCTTTAATGCATGAAGAGCTCACAAATAAGTCATTGGTACATAGAGAGCACATGAGAAGGTCATCACTATAGTGCAAAACTTGGCAACGTGTTAGTCCGATACCTTTTAGCCTATCATGCCCTTTCCCTTAGAGAAGTTTTCACTTGAAACTTAACAATGGGTTACTCCAAGCTCCACCTAGATCAAAAATTAACCCGGAAAAATAAAACATAAGCACGTTAAAATACAATCATCAACCAACACTCTTTCCACTCATCGTGACCTCGATCAATCAAACTTTTCATTATGGATCCTTGTTTATATTCATCATGGATTCGATCAACTACACAGGATTCGATCAACTACACCTTGGTAATTTTAGCAACTATCAATCAAAGAAAATAACACAATCTTAGGGTTACACAAAATATCATGAGCTCATAGATCCTATGCAAGTAAGACCTCAAATTGCTCTTCAACCTCAAGCACTTCTAACACTTCATGCTCTACCAACTTGGATACTATGATCTCTTCATTTATAGTAAATAGCATCCCTTCTATTTCCTCATAACACAATCTTTCTTTCTCCCATCTATACACCTTGATCTCTTCTATTACAAGAGTACCAATAGTAAGCATAACACGTTCCCAATACATATATCCATCACTACGACCTCGGTAAACACTAACTAGCAATTTATAATAGCTCACGGGCACGATGCTACTATAGCTCATACCAAGACCAAACAAGCTCATTATAGGATCAAGACAAAAGAGCTTGATATGTGGATTGTAAATATAGTAGTACACATAGTCATCATCTGTAGCATCTATAGTAGGTAATGGAGTTACAGGTGGAACATAGGAATTTAGTTGCAATTCAACTTAGTCTTCTTTAGATATCATGGTATGTGTTGATTGTAATTAGACTAACTATGATGTGTTGATTCGAATGGACTTAGGCTTCATCTCCTCTCTTACTTCTCAATACCTACAAAAAAAAGCCCCTTGTAAGCAAGGCTACAAGGGCCCTCCAATGCTCAAGTTAGCAAGGAGGACCAAGGAAAGGGAAAACGAGCATTAAGGACCTAGTGGACCGTGCTCGCCTTGTGTGTAGGTGATAGGTGTTGAACTTTTGCTCTCTCTAAGAGAGGGAGGAGAATAAATCTTAAAGAGAGAGAAAGAGAAGGATCTACTTACTTGTAAGTTGATACGAATTCGTGGATGAATACATGGACTTAATATCACATGTAACCAAAGGGTAAGTCTAGGCCACGAGATAGCTTGAAAAATAAATGATAGTCAAAGGATGAGCAGGGATTCCCGTACATCGACAATGGATATGACACACCAATACCTCACACGAGCTTAGATCATACTTGATATGACGCACAAGTATAGCCGGAGGTCACTTGCTGCTAGTTTACACTCAATAGGCTAGATAAGAATAGCTCAAAAGTAAGTAAAGGGACACTTAACTCAAGAAGGTGTAAAAGTTTAGTGTATTCTCCATCTATTCATCTTTGCAGCTATTACAATATGTAAGTATTTATAATACCCAATTAAGATAAGTCTTAAATTATAGAAAATTACAAAAAAATGATCCTTACTAGCCAAGCAAGTGGAGAATAATTTACAAGCGTAGCATGTAATCGTGCAAAAAGAATATCCTTTATCAGAAAGGATAGTATGGATGTCAAAAAAAGGACAGTGCACGCATAATTTGCTCATTTTGTGGTCCCAATGATAATACTAATCAGGTAGGTGTAGATCTTGATCAAGTCAAGTAGACATCGGCAATTCGGTAGCTTAAACAATTGGGGCTGGACCAGGGTTAGTTTAAGGGCAACTCATTTCCAGGTCGACTTCAGGTGATCAACTCTTGATCACTGTTAACTCAGCCTTAACACTAGTGAGGTTAGCAGTATTCTGATTCGATGCTCGAACTAGTGTGTGGCAATGGGGTTAGCTTAACACATTGATTGGTTACCTCCGCAGTTTCCTAGATTGTGTAGAGAGCTAAGTAACTTGGCAAATCGAACTGAGGACTGCATTGCTCGTTGGCACTCAACTCACCTCGGATAACTTGGCAAACCATTTAAACAAGCCTTTAGGTTCGAAAGTAAATGATAATCAAAGGATGAGTAGGGGTTCTCGTATACCAACAATGGATATGACATACTAACGTCTCACATGAGCTTAGGTCACACTTAATAAGATACATAAGTATGACCAGAGGTCATTCGCCATTAGTTTACGCTCAATAGGCTAGATAAGAATAGCTTAAGAGTAAGTAGAGGGGCACTTAACTCAAGAAGGTGTAAAAGTTCAGTATATTCGCCGTCTATTCATCTTTGTGGCTATTACAATATGCAAGTATTTATAATACCCAATTAGGGTAAGTCTTAAATTACAAAAAAATAAAATAAAAATACAGAAAAGGATCCCTACTAACTAAGCAAAAGGAGAATAATTTACAAGGGTAGCATATAATCATGCAAAAAGAATATCCTTAGTCAAAAAGGACAGTACGGATGTTAGAAAAAGGACAGTAGAGCATAATTTTCTCATTCGGTAGTCCCAATGATACTGTTAACTGGGTAGGGGTGGATCCTGATTAAGTCAAATAGACGTCAGCAATTTGGTAGCTTAGACAATTGGCGCTGGACTAGGGTTGGTTCAAGGGCAACTCATTTATGGGTTGGCCTTAGGTAATCGGCTCCTAATCGTTATCAGCTTGACCTTAGCACTAATAAGGTTGACAGTATTCTGATTCGTTGCTTGGATTGGTGTGTGGTGGTAAGGTTGGCTTGGTACATCAGCTAATTACCTCAGCAGTTTCCTAGATGGTATGGAGAGCGAAGTAACTCGGCAGATCAAATTAAGGAATGCATTGCTTATCAGTACTCAACTTACCTCAAATAGCTCAGCGAACCATCTAAGCGAGCCCTCGAGTTCAAGAGCACGTGATTAGTCCTTGATCCCTATAACTAGTACCTAGCACCTTTTACGTAGGTTACCTAGACACGCGGTGATAAGGGATTTGTTCATACTAGCTGCCAGCCGGTAGTGTGCTCTATGGTAGGGCTGAGCTTCATTACCAGCGGCATGTCGTAGCCAACCAAGCTACTAGATTTGCAACTTGTAATCTAGCAAGGGTAGAGACGCTAGGCTCACTGGCCATATTATAGATGTCAGATACTCATTAATAGGTTGTAGTGGGTTGTAACAACTATAGAAAAAAGTCGGTTTAAAGTGTTGAGAAGGAGTTGGTTGATACTCAATGGAGGTGAGTTGAGCCTCGAGCTTACGCCAATTGAATAATGGACGCTAGTTCAATGGTTGGGGGCTAACTTGCTCGGCAATCATTATTCGGCTCACTAAGCAATTCGCTAGGGACAGGCTCACTATCAACTTGCATCTTCATTGGTGCAAGCTCATGGCTTTACAAAGGGGTCGAGGTATGATAAGCAAGCTTGCTATTTGTTCAAGTGCCATTTAGTATCCTTTATGATGGGCTTCACCCATTGGGCCTTGGTTTAGGCAAGAATCGGGTGTTAACACTTGTCCCCCCACTCTTATCAGCACTCGAGGCATGAGGAGAATAATTTGTAAGATATGAGCGAACCAAGGCCGAACCCCCAAATGGGGGAACAGTTCTGCTACTTGAGATATGGCAAATCATCTTTCTATACATCGGGTTATTGCATCATTGATGTGACCATTGTACTGCTCGATGTGTCATGATGGCTATCATTAGGAAATGTAATGCACATTGATGGTTTGTAAAGAACAACTATATACGTGGGATAATTCATTGTTAAGCCATGTCACGGATCCATATGTAAGGATTGATTAAGGCATTTAGTTGGAGGATTAGGGTACATGGACAACTAAGATTTAGTGCATGTTTTATCATAGGATCGTATTCCAAGAATGGAGAAATCATTTACTTTCTCCCCTTATTTGTCTATATTAAGAAGGGCCTGCATATTCATTTCTCACTTTATTTTGCTTACTTATGGGGAAAATTTGCCAAAATTTTGACTTATGAGCTAGCTATTTTGTCTTATATGCTTCCAATCTCTGTTGATCACTTGCAACAGCTGATCAAAGCACAACCAATGATCAGAGTAAGTCCTCCATCCTTCTATTTTGAGGGAGGTAAACGAAAGTTACAAAAGCTCGTCCCGAGTAGGGGATGGTATCCCTGCTCTCCCCGAAACAATAGTGGTGATCGCAACAGCAGTAAGAGAAGAAGATGAGGTAATACTCTCTTAAGAGGAGAGGAGGGAATGTGTACTACGACATCCTCATGAAACGTACCAATAGGATGGCAAGGAAGGCAAAATTAGGCAATTGTTGCAGACGACGTGCACAAACGAGCAGTTGTAGGCCTATGTTCCATATGTAGCTAGCAAGGAAAAGTTAAGGTTAATCTGTCGAGATATAAGAGCAATGTAAGGGTGGGGAGTGGAGGAGCCCTAAGATGGGAAGCGAGCATATGATAAAGGGGATGCTTGATCATTTGCAATTTATGTGAAGCCATTTGAGCTCAGTCTTCGACTTCCTTTTTTAGAATTCTTGCTTAAGTTCTTTAGGTGTTTCAAAGTTGCACCTAGTAGTCTAAATGCAAACATGTAAATTTAGTTGCTTACTTTTAAGGTACTATGCATTTGTGAGTTGTGGTGGCCGACTGTACAACTTTTTAAGCTCTTCTTCTTTGTAAGGAAGGTGTCCGATGGGTGGGTTTATGCCGCTACCCGAGGCACAAGGCTAAATATTATTAATAAGCCTCTAAATAAGGTGAAAGGGTGAAAGGAATTCTTTTATTACATTCAAGCTCCTAAGCTACTTAATTTTCCAATCTAGTAAAGGTAGCCCATTTGGGGTAAGAAGTTGAAGGCCTTGGGGCATGAGGACAAGATTATGAGCATCAAGCTCTTAAATTTAGCGAGTTGGAGAAAGCTTAAGCCATTGTCGATCTGTGACAAAATATAAGAGTAGAGTGCCATTGTTTGCGATGCGGACAAGTATTTGTTGTGCTCAATCAAGGAGGGGTAGTTAGTTGTCTACTACATCATGTTGCCTTGCCATTGGAGGTAGGGACATCGAGCTATTCGTCCTCGGCATAGTAAGTACTTTATCTTCCTTTTAGTCTATCTTTCTAAGGAGTTCACTTGTTCTTTTACAGCTTCTGAGTTAGTGATGGAGAAACTAAGGGTGAAGCTACTAGCTGTACAGAATAAGTGACTCAAGAGTGCTTTGAGACCTAAAAAGAGAATGCGACCTAAGTTGGAAGGGGAGGGGGAGAGTTCCCATCGCCTGTCTAAAAATTTGAAGAAGAAGAGTGGAAGGTAGCAAACCTTTCTCGAAGTTCTTCAGCAAGGGGTAGGGATGTAACGATAGGAGTGCTGCTAGGGGCTTCAGTAGTGAACCTTAGGGCATTTAATGAAGGTATGTTTGCAAAGGTTTTGGCTGGGGCTGCAGTCGCCAAGCAAGGCCCTAAGGCAGCAAGTATTCAAGTAGACATAAAGCAAGTAAGTTTAGAGTGAACCCCTGAAGTTGTTGCTATGTTACCATTGAAATTCCTGATGATGAGTATTATAAAACTTTGGTTCATCGGGGTAGGTGAGTAACTCCTGCATAGCCTATGGATCGGCTTGTTTACAGGCTTAAACAACTACAAGCGTGGTTTGGGCAATCAATTACAAGTAAAAACGAAGTAAAGGCCTTAGTGGAGATGTTAAGGAAGTATAATGAGGTAAGCTGCTTGTGTACTTCTGTTGAATTGCTTAGTTTTAGTTCAAGTACTGACTGTGTACTATGTTCGTAGTTGTACGACTTATTGGATTTCATTCTAGCTTACAACTACTCAATTCATCTATCAGAGGGAAGTCAGGCGAGGGATGAGGTGGAGAGGCTCTAGAAGGCAATGGAGGAGGAAAAGAAAGTATATGATGACTTAGCCACTATGTTCAATAACTTAGAACACCAGCATAAGGAGCTTCTTTATCAGGTGAATTAGCTAAAGGATGAGTTGAAGAAGACCAAAGAATCCAACAAAGTCATGGAAGGTAAACTGGCTACCAAGCTGAAGGCTAAAGGGGAGGAACTCGATAATGTGTGAGCTAAATTCAATAACGTCGAGCCCTATTTCAATTTCTTTCATTTAACCTATATTAAGCCCAACCCGCTTAATATAAATTACTCAACATTAAACTAAGAAAATAATTTTTAAAAAATTTAAAAATTAGAGTCGCCAATCAGTTTGGAAAACCCTAATTTGACCACTAGTCTGCGAATATTCTAAAAAAAATTAACTTTTAGAAAATTGAATCAGAAAACTGAGTTCGAGAGCTAACCTATTAAGACTAAGTCACCAAGTAAAAATTAAAAAAAAAAACTAATGGGCTTTATTTTTGTAATTTTTCTAAAAATATTAAAAATATATTTAAATTCACAAATTGTAACTAAAAATGATTTTTAATTATTTTTTATTATTAATTTCTAAAAAAAAAGGAAATTTTTTTTTATTTTTAGATGGTTGCCCCGAAGGTGCTTATCTACTTGCTATTCGGAATCAAATTGGCCGTAGTTTTTTTTTTTTATAAAATTTTTAGTAGGTGGGTCATTTTTATATTAAAAACCGAGTTAGGTTTACATATTTTATCAATTTATTATTTAAAAAAAAAACCTAAGAAATCTAATTTTCTTAAATTAAATAAAAAATCATAACTAACTAAATCTTTTTGAAAAAAAAAAACTCAATTTAGATCTTTTTTCATTTTTCAAAACCTCTATATGTCAAAAAGTATCTTTCTTAAGTCTTAACTTCAAAAATACGATATAAATACGTTTATTTTCTAAAAAAACAAATATGATCTTACTAAAAATGTAATTAAGCCAAATTTATTAAAAATTGAAATTATCTATAAAAACACACAATATGAAAATAATAAAAACCTGTACTAATAAATAAATAAGTTAGAAAAAATAATTAAATTAACTAATAAAATAAAATAAAAAAATAAAATTTTTACCTATGAGTCGAATCATGCGTTGAACATTGTTTTCGGATGGTCACGGGCGTAATCAAAGGTGTGTCAGTTACTATTTGCACTTATCACATGCATGATCGAGGGCGTATCGATTTCTATTTTCACTTATCACGGGCGTGATCGAAGGCCTGTTGGCTTCTGTTTCCACTAATCACAGGTATGATCGAGGGCATATTGACTTCTATTTTCACTAATTACAGGCGTAATTGAAGGTGTATTAGATGCTGTTTCCATTTATCACGGGCATGATGGTTAGTACGTTGGTGAAGGGACGTCTGGATCGTAGATTGGGTGTTTATGTACAGCATGTGTACAGTACTATCGTATGTCCAAGTGCAATTGGTCGATGAGGGACGTCTGTTTGGAATTGAGGTCACGTGGCTGTTTGTGTTGATGTGCTGATCATCAATTAAGAGCAAGGATGTTTGGCTACTATGACATCTTTAGATTTAGCCTGATGTATGTAAGGAAGGGAGACGTGGTAATAAGGATTCAGTTTATGGATCATATGTGCTGTCACAAATTGAGATGGCAAAGGACAAGGCTTATTACTATTGGTGAAGGCAGGAGCTGTCGGTCAAGTGTTGTTTGGCGTTTAGGGGAATTGACATGGAGCAGTGGTTTAAGCAATTGAGTTTGGATTGCATCAAGGGCAAATTGGATAGAGGAGTCATGATAGTCACTGTTGGATGTTGTGGATCGTGAGGTTACAGTTAAGGTTATAAATTGTGGGGTGTTTAAGCGTAGGGAATGGGTTAGTGAATTGTGGAGATAGGGTTAATAACAAATGTAGGTTGTGTAATTATGGAATGCGTAATCTAAATCTCATCAACGTCATTTGTTAATTTATAGACCCTCAAACTAAATCTTCCATATCGTTTTTTTTAATTATAGATTTGATTCCAATTAAACTAAGACACGGAAGATACAATTTTGATTCTTTAAAGATTTGTCTTAACTTCTAAAAACCCTACTTGGGCTTTCTACTTTCCCGACCTAACTCGATCAAATTTGATTTAGCACAATAATCCACTTAATTAATCCTAAGCATATTTTAGCCCATTATAAATCAAATAAAAATCCATTTTATATTAGATTGGACTAAAATATTTCAATGAAGTTCAATTTTTCAATGACTTAGAATTTACTAAATTGATCGCTCACCATTATCTGATTTGATACTAAACGATCCTGACTTGATTCAACTTAACTCAATATGACTCGACTTATTTTTTTTTTATCTTTTTAATTTTCGTTTTTTTTTAATTTTTTCTATTATTATTTTTTCTATTTTTTTATTAACCTAGCTTAATTAATAAAAAATAAAATAACTAAAAAAATAACAAAAATAAGGTGTCTACAAATAGGAAGGAGGTTAAGCTCTTAAGAGGCAAAGGCTTGATGGTCGAAGTCAAATGTAATATCTTTGTAGAGACCTTAGTGGGCCCCTTGATCAAGAAGGTCGTTACCAGTATTAGGTATGTAATGGTAGAGGTGGTAAGGATGTAAGTTTGACAGAACATGCCTAATGTGAACTTATCCTTCCTATATTGGCTTGATGAACCCAAGGTTGTTGCTGGAGGTAGGCCAGGTGATGAGTCATCCTGTGACTCGTTAGGAACTTCTAACAGTAGCTCAAATGCAAGCCTTGAGGAGAGAGGTAGTGCTAGTAAGGTTGAGCAGGAGCCAAAACGGCAACAAGAACGGCAATAGCAACAGCAAGTTAAGGATACTTAAGAGCATCTTTTGTATTTTTTGTTACTTGTAGTTATCATAGGCGATGTATGCTCGTATCTGAATTTGTCTTGTATATTTTTCGTTTGGCCTTGAGCCCCTTTTATGTAATCGTTTGAACTTGAATGAATGATGTTTTATTAATTGTTTTTTATTTCATGCTTCCTTTCTCTTGGTCACTACTTGTTGTGTTTATACTGTGTCTATGTACTTGAACTTCATATGTTTTTTGCTTAAGTCTTTTCTATAGGAGAGGATGTATACTGAACAAGCTTATGTACTATGTTTCCTTACAAGATTAGCCGAACTCTATACCCCTAAGTAGGTGGTTTGTATTCACTCTTTAATAACTCCTTGTAGACTTGCCTGTTTGCCTATAGGCTATTACCTCACACTTATCCTTGATTTATGTCTAAGTGTTCTTATCTTGCAATGACACTTACTCGTAGGCCAACGTGCCTTATCTCTTGAGTAGATTGTGATTCTTGGGGTTCTTGCTAAGGCTTGGCATTGTATGGTGGTGAGCCTATAAGAACGCATCTTGTGATAATGTCATAGGATCTCCTTGGTAGAGCAATTTTAATAGAGTGAATCTCTTACTAACAGAGGTTATCCTCTTTGTAGAGTTCATTTCAAGTATCATATGTTTCTAGCAAGTGGAACGCCTCGAGCAGGGTGCCTTCTAGAAGGTATTTAATGTGCCGACAACTCATCATTAATTCTATAGGCATTGCTTAGGTTCTTGATGCGTTGGAGCCATGCAATGATTAACACATATATAGCTAGAGACTTCTTATGGCTCCTATATAAGGGGTAGGTAGGTCCTTGTTTTGCCACACCAATCACCCAAACACCTTTAGTGAGGTATACTTGAAAGCTTACATGAGTATGTTTAAGGCGATCGTGTTAAGGGATGGGCTACTTAAGTTAAGCAAGGGGTTGCCTTTGACCTCGTCATTCGAGTTGTGATCGTAAGGCATAAACAACTACTCGACAACGATGGTTAGAATTCAAGCTATGATCGGGAGGCATACGTAGCCTTTGGGTCCTTCCCCTTTTATGTCCCAATAATGTCAAGCAAAAGAGGGGGGTTTTGGTATAGCCTACTGCTTATTCATTATAGCTTCACCGCAGGGGCATCCATTTGCACAAGGTTCCAGATGACTCCAAGGGACCATGGTGACTATGGTGACAGAGGGAGTCTTTTCTTTACCTTATCATATGGACCAAGGTGCTTATGGGAATCCTCTACTTCACAAGTTCTTTGGTCTGTTCTAGGTAAAGGATCAACCTTCCTTTATTGCTAGCAGAGCCTAGATAGCTCGACACTCTATGTGGAGTAGCTAGATTAGCTAACCCCACTGTTGCCTCCGTAGAAGAGAGGTTCTGGAAGGTGGAGTAGGGACCTTCACTTGGAGGTTAGGCATTACTAGGGGCTCTATAATTTAGGGCTTGGCTAGGCCAGACTCTAGGGTTGTAGTTACAGGTCACAACTTAAGAGCTAGCCAAGTTGAAGTTGAGAAGAGTTCCTCTTCGGGAAGAGTTTCCAAAGCAAGTAGCCAAGTTGAAGCTGAGAACAGTTGTTCAAGCGAAACGAATAACCATAGTGTAGTAGGCAGTTGTATACTTTTGTATCGTTTATATTTTTTACCTTGGTGTAATTGGGTACTTCATTTGATTAGTGAAATAAAACTTTTCTCTTTTGATGATTGCTTATCATTAACTGGTTTACTTCTCTTCGACTCTTGTTATTCAATTTGACTCCGAGTTATATTTACTAACTACTATGATAGTGTCTTACTTAGATAAATGCTTGAAGATGACAAATTGAATCATACTCAGGGGGGCATGAAGGGAATCAATGCCTAAGTAGAGTACCCGTGTCATTAGTGTAGGAACTAACTTGGGCAAAACATAGGATGAAAATTGACCAAAGGTTAAGGGCTCAATGTAGATGGATGCCCGAGAGAGGTACCCACGTTGTCAGTGTAAGGACTGACTTAGACAAAACTTGAGGATCAAAATCGATCCAAGGTTAAGGGTTCAATATAAATCAATGCTAAGAGAGGTGCTTGCATCATCAGTATAAGGACTGACTTGGGCTATGCTTAAAGATGAAAATCGACCTAAGGTTAGGGGCTCAACAAAAGAAGAGAGGCAATGCCAGAAACTTCATTAATTCATTGCATTCAACCATGATTACAAATGCTTTTGATTTTTGTCACTATACTTAAGGAAAATAAGGTCTTAGATTCTAAGCATCCCATGCCTTGGGTATGAGCCTTCCTTCTAGCGTCTTGAGCTTGTAAGCACCCTTTCCCACATCATCAACTACATAGATAGGTTCTTCCCAATTGGGACCAAGCTTCCTAGCCTTTCTTTTGAGTCAATAACCTTTAACTTTCTACACTCTACGGTTGTAGTATCAAGCGACTCGCTGCTGATAGGTTACGATGTATGCCTGCATAGTGTCACGAACTTTGTCGATAATATCAAGGCTCGCTTGTAAGGCCATGTAATTAGTGTTTAAGTCAAAGTGTTGCATCATGCTGGTGGGTAATTCCAACTCAATAAGGAGGACAGCTTCTACTCCAAATGCGAGGTGGAAAGGAGTCTCTCTAATCAGGTCCTATGCATCGTGAGGTAACCCCAAAGTATGTTGGGAAGTTCGTTAGCCCATCCACCTCCTACTTGTTCCACCCTCTTCTTCAAACTGTTGAGAATTATCTTGTTGATAGCCTTAACTTAGCTGTTGGTCTAAGGATGGGCTACTAAGGTGTAGTGTAACTTGATATTATGCTTATTGCAAACGTCCCTAAAATGATTACTATCAAATTGCCTCCCATTGTTAGTAATCAACCTATATGGTACTCCGAAACGGGACGGTATGTTGGTGAGCATGAACCCTTCAGCGGCTCGAGCTATGATGGTCGCAACAGCCAATGCATCTACCTACTTGGTGAAGTAGTCCACTACCACCAAGATGAACTGTCGACCTGCTAAGGCTTTCGAGAAGTGATTATGGATGTCTAATCCCCATTACACGAATAGTCATGTGGCCTTTGCAAACAAGGCCTTCAACTATGTTCTTGAGGTAGCGAAAGTCGTCAATGTTGTATACATGTGCTCTATGGTAGTTGCAATATTTTCTTGAGTTCACCACTTCCAATGTCTCATAAATGCTTAACGATATTGGGAGGTGCTCTCTGTTGAGCTTGATTTTTCCTAGTTTCCTTAACCTAATCAATATTAAACTTTATCCCATTTAATACTAACCTTTTGACTAGGAGTTAAGAAAAACTTGAAAAATTATTTAGAGTCGCCACTCGACCATAGTCGAGAAAAAGAGTTAAGCCATAACCAATTGGGTTGATTAATTATAACTTGGATACTAATCTTTTGATAAAACAAATTTTATAAAACAGTTTTGAAAATCAGATTTTTGAGTTCGAGGGCTAACTTTTTTAAACCCTTGATGAGTACTACTTTTTAACTTTCTGATTCTAATTTTACTTTTCAAAATTACCCTTTTTAAAACGAAATTCAATCACTAATTCTAAACTTATAATTAAAATCAATTTATTTGTACAAAAATAATAAATTGAAAATATTTATTGAAAGGGAAAAAAAAAAAAAAAGGTTTTCCCTATTTTAAGTTGCCTCGTAAGTACCTGCGTACTCTTTATTAAGAATCAGACTTTCCGTAGTTTATTCTGAAAAGTTATGTGTGTTGATTTATTTTAAACTTGAAATATGGTCGAGTTTACGTCTTTAGCCATTTCATTTATTTTGAAAATCTCTAGAAGGGTCTTAAATTAAGTTTATTTTTAGAAAGTTCTAAGAGAATCAAAATTGTGAAAAGGAGTTGGTTTATTTTTATTTATTTGAAAAAAGGTTTTCTAAGTGATAAAATGACTTTATTATTTATTTATTCTTATTTTCTATTTTATTATTTTTATTTTTTAGTTGTTTATTATTATTATTTCCTTTTATTTTACTTACAATGTAAAAATAAATAAAAATAAAACTAAACTTCTTCTTTCCTCTCTCTTTTTTTTCTTTATTTTCTTTTCTTCTTCTTCTTCTTTTTTTTTTTTTCTTTTTGTCTTTCTTCTTTTTCTTTTTTCTGTTTTTTTTTTTCATAATGACAAATTACAATAAATAAACAAAATATATATATATACACTAAAAAATCGAAAAAAAATCAAGCTAGGGTCGAACCCAAGGAGCACGTAGGTTAGAGCGATTCAGATCTAAGTCTTCGGGTTGGTTCAGTTGAGTCCCAAGCTCTCTTCTACAGCAGCTTTGGCAAGGATACGGTTTGGTGGTTTATCGATGGCGTTTCAAGAGGAAGATTATGTTTTTATGAGTTTCAAATTGGAGATGAGGGGGCTAGGACAAACGTCGTAGTCTAAAGTGGCCATTCTATGGTGGTTTGATGTTAGGCTGACAGTGGTGGTGATATGCAATTCACGTGTTAGTAGCTGAAGCTCAATCAGGGTGTATCTAGGGGTTTCAAGGGATGGAGAATTCTATAGGATAAGTAGTTTAGGTTAAGGACGTGGTGGTTGTTGGTGGAGTTCGCATGGTGCCTATGGCATCTAGGGTCTCAGCCTTATGGTGCTTGTCGATATGGCTATCATTGTTCATGGATATGTATGGAGTATGGGTGGGCTATTTGTAAGTATGTAAGATGTGTATGTCGAAACTGTGCAGTGGGCATGAGTCGACAATGTGTTAAAAGAGAAAGGGGTTCAATGGTGGTGAGAGAGAGAAATGGTTTGGAAATTACAAAGAGAGTTTCTTGGGATTGTTGATGTGCTTTCAAACGAATTTCCCAACCTCATTTTATACTAAAAACAACTTAGTTAACCATGGAAGGTTAAAAATTGGATTAAATGTAAATCCTTAATTGCTAATTTCTTTTTTCCAATTTTTCACTACTGATTTAATGCTCTAAATGCTTATATTTGGATGAGTTTTTGAATTCAATACATAGCATTCTATGGCAAGTTTGCAACTTTGCCATTAATTTGACAAAATTGCAACAATAAGGGGCTTGAAATCAATGTTCAAGTTGGTTGAACTAGGAGGAAAATGTGAGATTTCTAGAGAATGTCACACCCTGAACAGAAGAAGTTGTAACAATCCCGCCATGTAAACTAACCTAAAATATAAGTTGACCTCACAACTGTTATCATAGTTATAGTCCACACAAGATGTACATGACTTAACCAACTTAAAGCATCTATTCTAATACTTGTAAATAATCAAACCTATGGTATAGCTTTACAAAATACATATTTTGTATAGCCTATTGTCCAATAACACAATAGTATTTACATAAACATTTCACACTTACATTTATAATTTACAATTAGAGTTTACCAAATGCTATAGGTTTGGAAGTCTATTTACAATAAATTAGAAAACTAGTGGGCATTCTAAGGAATTCCCATTTAGTTTCCTCAAAACTCAAAAGAAAAGTCAAAAGCCCAGATTCAGTGGATTCCTTGTTCCTCACTTTCCCAAGCAATAGCACACTAACCTAAGGGTGGTGATATTTGGACATCCTAATCTTCACTCGTCACCTGCAAAAGAGTCTATGGGAATGTGAGCATAACTAACTCAATAAGTGAGATGAAGTCAGAAAAATACCATATAATCATAAATAAGGTTATTAATTATGATAAAATGCAATACAATTAATCACTTGAAACATCGCACAAATATTATCCGATCCATTGTGAGGTCAAAGAAATTACATCTACTCCAACCTAGATTAAAGAGTTTTATCGCAACTCAAATCAAATCAAACCAAACCTAGGCTTGTGCAATAAAGAATACCCTCATCCCATGACCACCTTCAAACCACAACCCCTACCCTTGCCACGACTTCCTCTTCTGTCACTTAGTTCGACTAAGAATGGGGAAAGTATCATTTCAGCTATCCTCATCAAAAGGAGTCCGTATTTAACTTGACATTCCTAATCATTTCCCCTAACAGTTGATAGATATGCTCGGTTGCATTAGTGGTTAAATCACTATTAGTTTCATTTAGGGGTAATCAACCAAGTTTACACAATACAGTAACAATGCAATCATGTAGAACAACACTCCAAGGAGTTTAACTCTTCTCATAATCAAATTATCGATCATACACATAGCATGTACACAAACAACTAACTTATAACCACAATCAAGTACTCTTAAGCTTCAAGATACTTTAATACAGTATTCCAACAAGCAGTAAAACCATGATCTCAACTTACTTGTCTAAACGCTTACTACTGAAGATTAGTATCTTTAATGCCCTGATTATTAAGAGACCTTATATATATAAAAAACCCAAATTTAGTCTTTATAAGAATTATGAAAATATTAGAATTCTATCTAAAAGTATTTCATTAAATGGTTATATATATATATATATATATACATATAAGGTATATTATTATTTTCCTTATATAATAAGATATAGTTTTATTATATAAGTAAAGTTAAGTTATTAAATATTAATAATATACGTAATTATATTATTATGTATAATTTATCATTTCGATCATATCGAAACATGCTTTTATTCAATTAAATCACATTTCAATTATAGTAAAGTTATCATAGTACATAAATTATCTTAATATTAACGAGATATAGGTTATATTACCTAGAATTATTCGAATTAGTAAAAATAGTATCGTTGTATTCGTACAGACCAAACGACACGTATTATAAGTTTCATTTCAAAAGATGGCTCCTAAAGGGTAGTTTGAATTTCTAATACACTTATATGTATCTAAATGAATTTTATCATATTATACGTATTTTATGTAATTAAACTATATTTTATATAATTTGTTAATATAACTCAATAATATGAGTATTATCTAACCCTAATATATATATAACATATCCTAGTCATACAATTATCATTAAACATATTAAAATTTTGCTTTTTATCAAATTTGACCAGCATGCATATAAGTATTTTTTATTTTATTATTTATCATAATTTAGCATATTATTACTAAAAATGAGTCTCGGTTCATAATTTAAGCTATTTTATTGCGTAAGCTCGGGTTACCAAATAATTCTTCAAAATTTTCTATAGACTCCTAAAAATATAGGGAATTTAGTCATCACTTGGTTTCATGCTATCTATTTATTGCTTATATACTAAAAATTATAATTTTACCCCTAAATTGCTTTTAATTACCCAAATATCATCCTTTTTACACAAAATTATTTCCAACATGTCCTAATATCATTGTAAATTACCAAAGGTCAATATATGTCATTTTCATCAATTAATTTCATAAAAACTCATTTATTTCACATTTTCTCCCTAATTTTATCTATTTTTAGGGCTCAAAATTACATTAAATACTAAAAAAACTTAAATTAAAAATCTAGCCACATAGCATTCAAATATATATTATATATATCTTACACAAAAATTTTAAGCTAGAAACTATATCATTTAATATATTTATTTCACATTTCAAAAATCGGATGAATAGTAACTTATTTAAGCAAGTATATGAAATATTTTAAATTTTAGAAAAATAAAAATATGACATGAAAGTATATCCAAAATAACATAAGAATAAAAATTTTTAAATTTTTTTAAAAAATTTTACTATTTTTAAAAAATAGGGGAAAAACAAAGTAGAAAATTGGATCACCTGTTTATTAGAGCTTTGGCGGCCATAGGGTAGTAGGGGCTTATCGAACAGCTTAGGTATAGGATAGACTAGGGGTGGCCAGTGGGGCTTGTTGTTAGGTAGTCATCTAAGTTAGGTATGGTTGTAACATAGTAGGTTCCCTTGTTTTTCTTTTTATTTTTCCAATTTTTTGAAAATTTTTCTTTTAGTAATCTAAACTTTAAATTGCTAAACCTAGCATATCTCAAGTCAGTTAGTACTTATAAAGTACAAGGGTAGCTGAGAAGAAAATTTTCCTATTTATTTATTTAATATTAGTAGGAGGTGTCTTATTTTCACACAATTACTTTTTGACTCATCTTACCCTTGGTTAATTGAATGCCATGGTTGAAGTTAAGAGGATTCCTAGATTTTCCAACTTCATTCGGCTATTTGGATGGCTTTTAATTAGTTTTTGAATTTAATTATTAATAATATATATATTATGCTAACATTTTGTATATTTGTGCATATATCCCATATATGTATCATGTGTGACATATAATTGTACTCATAAAATTATGTTTCTAACATATCTTTTATTTTTTAGATATATTTCTCATTTATTTTCATAAATTCTTCACATATTATATATAATTATGTAGTTTTGGGTTAATTTACGGATATATTTATTATATATATCAAGTATATTCATAAAAATACGTATATACTTATATAGTATGTTACACTATATTATTTCATTTTATAGCTTAATTAACCTATTTCTAAGTCCTTATCACACTTCGAGCTCAATTTTATGGGTTTTAATCAATTTTCTACTATATTAAGTAATCGTACTTCTAAGGGTAAAATCGGGTTTTTGGGTCATATTTTCAAATTTTAACTTCACTGAATTACTTTAACTAACTTTTCTATTTTAATCTTAAAATTTGGGTTCAATCAGATAACTTTTCTCTAAATGCCCTAAATTTAGGTTCAATTTCCCTAAATGTGATTTCAAGGGCTTACAAAGAAAATGAAGGAAAGAGGTGGAAATGTGCTAACATGGCGTTGATGTGACACCATGTCAATCAAACAAATGAAAAACTCCGTGCAATGTGTCAAAGCAAGACACGTGTTATGATACATAGCGCACATATGTCACAACATGTGGCATACATGTGTTAGGGTGTCGAAGTGGCACCATATGGCACTACATTAGCTCGTGAGTCTATTTAGGTTGTACTACGTATCAGCAATAGACACGTAGCCTAATGATATGTTGACACGTGGCAGTTGTGGTTCTATAAAAACAAAAAGGCACTTTATGCCTTCAGTAAGATTTGAATCCAAGTCTGCTCTATCCAAATGCATGCTTTTTATCATCAAGCGATTGGTTTTTTCTTGTTTAAATTGTACATATAGACTATGTTTGCTTGGGCTAGATCTAAGCCCAGGCCTAAATCCCTCCTTATTATTTTATCTAAGACCAAAAATATATCAAAACTATTAAAATTTTCTATTATATCTCAAATCATCTAAATCTTTTTTTTTTTATTAATTTTCTTATTTTTTTGTATTTTCTTCTAAATTTTCTATTTTTGTACCTTTTCCTAAATTATGACCCTTTACATTATTCTAAAAAATTTCTAAAAATAAAAAGGGGGCAAAATGGGGTGTCTATACTCTTGAACTTCATACATGATTTTGCCAAGTGGTCGAGTTAAGGATATGTACAAGGTATAGTCTTGGAATTTGTGCCTTTGCTTTTCACGCTTTTCTTACGAAGGGGGTTGTGGTTTGAGATTGCAAATTCCTAAATGATGTTTTGCTGAGATGCGAGTGTTATTTTCCACCTCAAAATGAACTCTAATAGCATCCTTTTAAGCTATGTACTTCTCAACAACATTCATAAACTCATCCAAGGATTTAAGCTTATCGTACAATACTACGTTGAAGAGCCTTCAGCTTGGATCTATGCCTATTAGGAGTGCCTACAGAGCCATCCCTGTGTCTACTTGGAAACTTGTAGCTTCATTCAATTGAAGCGCTTAAGATATGCTCGCAAGGTTTTGTTGGGGCATTGCCTAACATTATAAAGGATAGAGGAATCTTGGCATAGAACTCAAGAATTGAGGAAGTGCTATTGGAACCTACTTTCTAGGTCATCAAATGAAGTGATGGACACCTCAAGGAGGGTGTTAAACTAAAACAAGGCAACTTTCACTAGTGTACTAGGGAAAACCTTACTCATGATGGCATCTGAGAAGTTGTGGAGGCTCATCATTGTCCAAAAGTGGATAAGGTAGTCGTTTAGATCAATAGTACCATGTGATGTGGTAGCCTTATGCTTGTAAAGAGTGTTTCTTCAAGGATTAAAGACATGAATGGGCTCTTTATCAACGTAAAGCATGACACTTATGTAAATGACTCAACTTTCTTCTGATCGCATATGCTGGAAGTGCAGCAGATGTGTTCGTTAAGCTCATCTATGTTCATGTTTTCGTAGTCTTTTGGCAATGGCCTCAATGATAGGCTGTTGAATGGTTTACTTGTTGCAGTGCGCTCAACTTCTACGTATGTTTTACTGTAATTGCAATTTAACTATTCGCATAAGTCTTCATGCAGTTGGTGATTGTACTGGACCTGATTGTACAATTGCATGGGGCTTGTGTTGCATTGGTGATAATTTTTTATTAGCTATGAGGAGGAGCTGACAACTAACTCCTCATTTGGAAATTTTTTAGATGCATTTTTTAGTAATGTTACATTTTTGTGCAAAACTACAGTAGATTCATGGTATTTTCTATTTTCTTCCAACATCTGGTGGACAAGTAACCTAAGTTATTGGACTTCAGTACTTTCATTTTAAGGTGAAAGTATCCAATCATCTCCACCTTGTTGGGAGGTATTGGTGTCCTCTACATGGGAAGCTTATAGGTTATTGTTTTTACTTTTAGCCATTGTGGTTGTAATGGCCTAAAACGATAGGTGCCAAAATGTTGATCGTGATTAAACTAACTATGACGTGTTGATTTGAACAAACTTGGCCTTCATCTCCTCTCTTGCTTTTCGATACCTACAAAAAAGCTCCTTATGGGCAAGGCTATAAGAGTCCTCTAATGCTCAAGTCAGCAAGGAGGACTAAGGAAAGGGGAGACGAGCACTAAGGACCTAGTGGACCGTACTCGCCTTGTATGTGGGTGATAAGTGTTGAACTTCTACTCTCTCTGAAAGAGGGAGGAGAAGAGATCTTAAAGAGAGAAAGAGACAGAGAGAGAGAGAGAAGGGGGGATTTGCTTACTTACTGACACCAGACGCCTTTTATGTAGGTTACCTGGACACGTAGTGATCAAGGATTCACTCATACTAGCTACCAATAAGTAGTATGCTTCACGGTAGGGGCTAAGTTTCATTGCAGGTAGCATGTCATGGCCTACCATGCCACCAAATTTGTAGCTCAATGATTTAGCAAGGGTAGAGATGCCAAGTACGTGGGCCATGCTACGAATGTTAGATGCTCATTAATGAGTTACAGTGGGTTGTAATTGCTTGAGAAAAAAATTGGTTTGAGGTGCTAAGAAGGAGTTAGTTGATGCTCAATAGGGGTGAGTTAAGCCCCAAGTTTACACTAATGGAACAATAGACGTTAGCTCGATGGTTAGAGGCTAACTTACTCAGGCAGTTGTTATTCAACTCGCTAAGCAGGTCACTAAGGACAGGTTCGCTATTGGTTTGCATCTTCATTGGAGTAGGCTCAAAGCATGCGAGCTCGCTATTTGTTTGAGTGCCATTCAACGTCCTTTGTGATGGGCTTCACCAGTTGGGCCTTGATTCGAGAGAGGATCAAGTGTCAACAATATGTAAAACAACATTCTCATCATCATAGCACCTATGGTCATCCTTAACAACATCCTTCATCTCCTTAACTTCCTCTTCTTAATCCTTTGGATCTTCTACTTCAACATCCTTCAGTTTAGTAGTCTTTTGTTGCCTTAGTTCATTTCTTATTCTCTTGAGGTCAACCATAGCATCCCTTATCTTTTCTAGGATTTCTGAAAAGATTGATCTCTCAATTTCATAAGAGGATTCCACACTCAAGGCCATATCAATAGCTTCATTCAAGCTCATAACTTTTGGGGAGTTGATTTGTCTAGTAATCTCTGAATTCAATCCTTGCATGAATTGAGATATAATTCAAGAGTGAGATTCATATAATTTACATTACCTCAAAAGCATCTTATACTTTTGAGCATATTCTTTGACACTCATATGTCTTGACCTTAAGCTCGATAACTTCTCGTACAATTTGTCTTAATATTGTAGGGAAATAAATTTTCTTGTCATTAAGCTCCATGTAGCACCTCTCACATTAAGAATCCTTTATCTCATCACGTTCTTCTACCAAGTTCTAGCAAAGCCTCGAAGTTGCTCACTAATGATTTATTCCTTTTCATGTTTAGGATGCGGATAGTTTTCAAAAACTTTGTTAACCCGGAATACCCAATCTAAGTATTCATCTAAGGATCCATAACCATCAAATATGGGTATCCTCAATCTTATGTCTTCATAATCATAGTCATAACCATATCCTCGTCAATCACCATAAGCCATATTTGTTTAAATACCAATTCAACAACCTTGAAGTAAGACTAAGAATTGAACAATATTCAATGCTCTCGATGTGGAATCAAAACAAATTGGCAGGAACTACACTAGCTTAGCTATTGAATGGCTAGACACCCCAAATTTAGCTTAGCATGTATATAGTTCAGCAATTACAAGAGCATAACAACTCGTTTGTATAATATGTCATGTAATAACACTTCACAAAAGCAACTTAGTAAATTGAAAATGATTACATAACTCAGCACCAAATTTCACTACTTAATTCCCTTACCGTCCTCAATTTTGAGTAGCGATTCACAAGTACAGCATGTCATACAACAACCCAACACTTTTTGGACACACTATTGACTTAGGCACACAACAACACACAACCTTAGATAGCTCAATACCAACCATACACCCTTACACACATGCTTCAATACACAACAGCATTTGTTCAGTTTGTATTCACAGGTCAGAGCTTAACAAGTTTTCAATACACTGTAATCTTTGCAACAAAAGCTTAGTTCTTTACTTAAGTTAGTTCGCATACACGATAGATTAGCTCAACTTTGCAATTCTCACACCACGTTACCGCATTGCACTTTGGTTTTAGTTAATAGCTCAGTTCCTACACTTATCAAACTCACACCACAACAAGCTTGACGGATCAGCACCAATTGCAAATTAGTTTGGTAATTTTTGAACAATCATACAAGTCATTTGGTAGTCAAACAGCTCGGAAACTTGAATTTAAAATAGATCATGATAGGAATCAACCCCCTGAACCAATCATATGTAGTTGAGTTAGAAGACTTTAAGGACTCACTTAAAGAATACTAATTCAAAGCCCCATCCAAGACAAGAATTCCTATCTCGACCTCTAGGTTTCCTTCTTCTACCGACTTGACTACCAAGCTGTCAGTTGTACCGGGCTTATCGAATAACTATACTATGATAGAATACCCGAGCAAACAGCCTCAAGACCATCCAAGCCAAGCTACTGAGCCAACCACACCGATCACTAACGTCTAACCTTAACCCAAGTTGATTATCTATAACAAATGATTAACTGAAGCTCCGACCTAGTCCAAATCAGGTCAACCCCCCACTATAAACTCTCTTTTCTTTTTTTCATTCACTTTGTACCATATTTCTAATGTTCAACCACTAAACGACACAAGTCTTCTAGCACAACATTCCAGAAGGATTATTTACTTTCCATACTAAATATTTCTTGTCTCTTTTGCTCTTTTTAGTATGTATTATATAACCTAATTGTAAGAATACACTTTTTTCTTTTCATACATATAAAATAATCTTAGTGGATGGGTATATAAACCCCTCCTTAATTGTACATAGAAATCAACTTCATTTTAACAGAATTTATATAAGTTCCCCTTTGAGCAACCCTAGTTTTCTCATTACCCTTCAACTTTTATCAATTCCTTTTAGCAAAGAGTAATGACAAATGACCCATCAGTTCGGACCGATGAGTCATATCCAGCGGAATGTAAGCCAAGTAAGATTAATTAGTGTGTCGTATCTAGTTGGTAACTATCCGGACTTTTGCTAGCTTTTCTTTTCTTTTTGGTTCACTTACATTATGATGTCTCTCTATATGTTTGACCCTAGAGATGCATTAGCTTCATTGGTATTGAAGTACGGTTTCGAAAGGAAGTGTGTAAAGTTACAATGAAGTTCTGGTTCATGTTTGTTGTTTGTGACTACTATGTTCCTTCCATAGCTGCTTCAATGTATTTATATGGAGTAAGTGATAGGATTCAAGGTACCGATCCCACTAAATGCTGAAGTCGAACTTGTCCACTACTCCCATGGATATCTCACTTGATCACTCATTTTTGTTTATGTTATTTAGACGTCTTATTTCTTGTATTTTTCTTAAATTACCCTTGTGTTTATTTTGTATTTATAGGAATGCCACTAGGGCACCCTTTTAGTCATTTTATTTACAAGCTTATCATTGTATATAAATAAAACACATGTATAGAGTTTTAGTAAACTTGACATTTTAATGAAAAACACTTGAGATTTTTTTCTTGGAAAACTCTCCTCTTTTCGCTCTTATTAATCCCTTTAGCATTCATTTGTGGCAAACAATCCTATTACTCGAACCGGTATGTTACATACAGCGAGTCTTAGGCCGTATTGGATTTTGTTGGTGTATCATATCCAGCTCGATAGCTCACTGATTTGCTAAATCCTCCATTTTATTTTCTTGTTTTTGTTCATTGTGGTGCCACTCCGTGTATACGACCTTGGAGACACATTAGCTTCGCTAGTATCAAAGCGCGGTTCCGATGAGGAAGCGTGTTAGGTTCCGTAAAGTTTTTGTTCGTGTGCTATAGGTAGCTGTTGTGTTTCTCCTGCAGCTACCATAGTAAGTATGTTGCAGTTATTGGTTTATATTTGAAAGGTACTGGTTTGTTGAAACTTATTAAAAAATTGAGAGCATGTTTATCAAAGTTTAATAAATTTGGGTTTACAGCAATATGGGTTATTCATGAAACTCCTTTGTCATGGATCGATTGAAGATACTACTATCATTTGTGTCATGTGCTGAGTAACAGGAAATTACACATTGGTGTAATGGGTATTAATTATGTATGAATGCGGCACTAATTTAAGAGTCTCGTGTGGTTGAATTGATTACCTGTTGTTCTTGTACGTATGGACTGTAAACACTACGTATAGTGTTGTGAAGGTAGGGATTATGCTGTTGTGGGTACCAATAGTAATTGGGTTTCATAGTTGCAGCACAGTAGAAGCGTGGTGGTTTCTCTAATTTAGGGGTAGTCAATTTGTGGTTGCAGTGGTGAAGATTGCAACAGAGTAGTGGCTATTGTGTACTGCTGTTTCGATGGCGTACATGAGTTTAGGTATGGCTATCATCGGAGTTGAATTGGTTGTGTGCAGTCGGTGGTTCTGGGTTATGTGAAATTGTGACTGTGTTCTGTGTTGGTGTATCAGCAGCAATTGTGAATTGTCACTAAGCTATAAGCGGGGGTCTAAGCCTCTTCGAAATTACAGAGTCCGTAGTGGAGCATAGCAAGTGTTTCTAAGGTATCCGAACCGAGTGGACGGAGTATATATCTGAGTTGTTTCATGAACATTGTCCGTGCTGAAGTCCAAGTGCCCGAGCTATTGCAGCATGTTTCAAGCTGAACTGCAAGTGCCGAACCAAGCTGACTTGAGGTGGACTCTTGCCGTGCTGTTGCATGTAAGGGTCATACCAAACCACTGTGACCCGAAGTACCGACCTGAGTAATTATGCTAAACTTGTCGAGCTGAAATACTACGGTGTCCAAGCTCAGAGCTGCTGCAATCCGAAGTGGTGAGTCGAACTTTAGTGTTATCGAACTGAAGTGTAGGAGTCAATCGAGGCAGTAACCGAGCTGAGCTGTTCTGTGTCATCGCCGAACTGTTGTTGCCGACCTTACACGTTCGAGCCGAAGTTAACTGTCACCAAGCCGTTTTACCCAAGTTTCGAGCTGATGCAATCTTTGATCTATTGTGCACTACTGTGCCGAGCTATCTGAGTTGTAGTAAAGACCATGTCTAATTGAAATTGTGTACGAGTTGATTTGCAAGGAATAGCTGTTGTGCATAATCTGAACCTTGCCGAACTACAACCGAAGCACGAAGCTCAGTTGTGTCAAAGTTATTGTGGATATCGAATTGCCGAACTTCGTGTGAGCATCTTGTGAGTTGTGGTTAGCAAGGGGAATTAACTTTAGCAAATTTGAATGCCAAGCTATTTACTACACCGACCCCTATAGAATTGCTTGCTGAGCTGACGAAGTGTAAATCCGAACTGATGTTAATTATCCGAGCCACTATATTACTTGACCGAGCTGATTTATCCCCCTAGTAATATTGAGTTACACCAAACAGCAGTGACTTTCTGTACCGTTGTGCTCGTCTGAAACCGAGCTGAAATTGTACCATACTGTACAACTTAGAGACCTACCAAACTTCAATTGGGTGCCTAACCGAATAGTGTAGTTGTTATCCAAGCTGCTATATTCCAGACGTTCCGAGCTGACTTCAAGTAAATTGCTGAACCGAGCCGACCTGAGGTGAACTGAGTGAGGCCGAGCTTACACATCCAAGTCGAAGTGTGTCCGAGCTCCGAGTTGGTTTAACTCCTTATTTGCTAAGCTGAAGCGAGTTCGAGCTTCTCGTAAGTTTGGTTGCCAAAGTGCAGAGGCCGTATGTGCCTTGGATCATTGGTTATCGACCTGACCTATTAAGTATAGTGAAGTACCAAGCTGTCCTAAAGCTAGTGAACTACTGTGTTATAGTTGATGCCGAGCTGAATTGTAGCCGTCCGAGCTCCAAGCTGCTATGACTAAGTATATGCCGAGCTGACTTGAGTAGTGATCCGAGGTGCCAGCTTGTTGTGGTCGCGCTGTTTTGATCGAACAACTTGCCGTCCTGCCGAATTGTCACTATGCGATCTTAGAGACAACTGTTGTTTCCCTTGCCTTGCCGAGCTGAATTAAGCGCAAAGCCGAACTGTTGTGTAATGGAGAAGTTTCCCACCTGAACTTGATATCCCGAGCTGGACAATTCGTCCGCACTACTACATTCCAAGTTTCCGAGCTGAGATTACATGATCGGGTTGTCAAGTCCGAGTAGAAGTTTGTTGAACTATTCTTCAATTACTGAGTTGCTTTAATCGAAAATCGCAGAGCCAACTTGGTCAGACAATTGTCAGCCAAACTAAATTTGTTGAAGTGAACGATCCGAGCTCGAGTATTTTAGTCGGTGCCCACTTAACTTGCTTAATGCCGAATTGTCTCAACTGCAACGAGCTAAACATCGAATTGAAAGTGTGACGAGTTGAGAAAGTTGTCGGTGAAAGTGTGAAGTAAAGGTGAACTGTCGAGTGCACTAGAAGTGAGCTATATGCGCGTGTCAGATTGTAGTAGGGAGATCTCGAAATCATCACCAAGTGCGAACTGAGCGCCATATCCAAGCTAGAGTCTATGTGTGTGACCGTGTGACCTTGTGAATGTCCGAGTGATCACTTACCGTGCAAGTGCTGCTCTGTGTGTGACGTGTCAATTCCCTTGAGCTAGAATAATTCTAAAACCGACCTGTGTGCCAATCGTGAACCAATAAATCCCTACTGAACTTTCTGTTGTATGGCATCGAGTGTGCCAAGTGCTATAGTTTCCTGCTAACGTGCAGATTGTGTACATCGTGCGAAGTGCAGACCGTAATTGCTGAGCAGTCGTTGGAGTTGGTCCGCGGCTGAGCTGTCACGTACGTGTGTTTTGTCTCCCCAAATTGCTGAATTGAATTTTACAATATGGAAAACGAGCTCAATTTATACAATACAACACCAAATAAGTTTTACATTAAAGGAAGGCTTAAATAGGATATTATATTAATTCGTGTTAGTTGCTATCTTGTGGATTTTGTCTCTGAGATTATTGTTGAAAGATTAGGTTATGAAATTATAGACCACTCACGTCCGTATGACTTTATTTATAATAATAAAGTGATTCGAATGACAAAGCAAGTAAGAATAGCTTTCTCCATTAGAAAATTTCAAGATGAAGTTTAATTTGATCTTATCAACATTAGTGATTGTTATATGTGTTTAGGTTTTCTATGGAAGACGAGCCATAACTTAAGCTACACACCCTTGAAGAATACTTATTCCTTCTATGACAAAGAATGAGTTATGCTCTATCCTATCTCCATAGCTAATCTTGAAGATGTTTTAAGGATTGTGAAGACTTCAGTAGAGAGATAGAGAGCTGAAAAGAAAATCCCCGTAGAGGCCACTAAGGAGAAAGAAGAAGTCGATGAAGGGATTATTACACCATCCATGGTGATCGAAGAGGAAAATAGTTGTGAGGAAGCGGATGAAGTAATGATTGTTAAAAATGAGGTTAAGGAGTAGTTTGAGCTCTTATATATTCAAACTCCCCAAGCTCATGTCCTATTTGAGCCTAAAGTTGTATTATTCCCCATGATTAATAACTGCTGGAATCACTTAGGGATAATTGACAAGGTACATGATGAGTGGAAGGAAGGGTATCTAATGAAGAGCATGATACATGATGAGTGGAAGGAAGGGTATCTAATGAAGAGCATGATTGATCGTGCTCATGATGAGTAGAAAGAGTGCTGGACTGTATTTACTTTGATCACTAGGCTAAGCTGTAGTAGTTTGCCTTTATTTCACTCTTGCAGATTTGTTTTTGATCCAGGTGGAAGTTGGAGTAATCACTTGTTAAGTTTCAAGGTCAAAACTTTTTCAAGAGGGGGATAATGATAGGATTCAGGATATCGATCCCACTAAATGCATGAAGCCAAACTCGTCTACTACTCTGGTGGATATCTCATTTGATCACTCATTTTTGTTTATTTTATTTAGACGTCTTATTTCTTGTATTTTCCCTAAATTACCTTTATGTTTATTTTGTATTTACAGTAATGCCACTAGGGCATCCTTTCAGTTATTTTATTTACAAGTTTACCATTGTATATAAATAGAGCACATGTATAGGGTTTTAGTAAACTTGATATTTTAATGAAAAACTCTCAAGACTTTTCTCTTGGAAAACTCTCCTCTTCTCGCTCTTATCAATCTCTTTAGCAAGGATTGTAGCAAGCAACCCTATTTCAAATTGGTGTGTTACATCCAACGAGTATTAGGCCGTGTTGGATCTTATTGATGCGTCATATCCAGCTCGATAGCTCACGGATTTGCTAAAACCCCCATTTTATTTTCTTGTTTATGTTCGTTGTAATGCCTTTCCGTGTATATGACCCTAAAGACACATCAGCAAGTTTGGAGTTGTAAGCTGTGTAATGAAGATTTATATGTCGATAAGTGTGGTTCCATTGCTATTCTATTCTTACTCTGTTTTTCAATACGAAAACAGAGCAAGTTCATTTATGTCCTATTCGAGTGATTATTGGGTGTTAAAGTTGTTAGTGTGCTAGTCGAAGTTTTGAGTAGTAAGGTAATATTGTTTTCTTATGTATTGTGTTGTTAATCTATTTGAAAAGTATTATACAATGTCAAACTCAAGTGTTCAAGGTGTTATTGGAGACTAGAGTAATGGTGCTCAACTTGGTCATGGTCAAAATGGTAGTAACACTCCAAGGTCAGTTGATGACAAACTTAATAAACTCACTAACCTTATTGAGAGTTTGGTCACCATGATATAAGTAAATAGGAAACAATCCCAAGGTTTGCCGTAGTGTAACCCAACCGAAAATGTTCTAGAAAGAGACTATGGCTAGGTAACTAAGCCAACAATCCAGTTCAACCTCAGCAAGTTGGAGGAGTTGTAGATTGAATTGTTAAAGGAAGGCTAGAGTTGGAAGAGATAGAAGAGGATGATGAAGAAGTAGATGTGGAGACTGATGAAGGGGAAGAAATAGAGGCTAAGTACTATTAAGTACTAGAATGAAGATGCCAAGCTTCATGAGGACTTGACAATGTTAAGGTCCAAATTTTGCCCTTCAATGGAAGTGTAAATGTCGATGAATACTTGGAGTGAGAAGAAAAGGTTAAGAAGGTGTTTGATTGTTATGGATATACAGATGTTATCAAAGTCCAACTTACTGCATTGGAGTTTACTAGATATGCTACTATATAGTGGAAAATTTTGAATGTAGCTAGAGCAAGGGATGGAAGACGAGGTATGAGAACCTACGATGAGATGAAGAGGTTGTTGAGCGATAAGTTTATGCCTAAGACTTGCTTATAGGATACATTTACAAAGTTGTAGAAGCTTCACCAAAGAGGCCAATCTATTGATGATTATATGAGAGAGTTCCAAATGCTTATGATCTAAGCTGACATAGAAGAACTAGAGGTTCATATAGTATTAAGGTTCATTTATAGACTCAAATATGAGATTCATAACATCATTGAAGTACAGAGGTTCTATACCTTAGAGAAGGCAATTAAGATAACGTAAAGGGTCGAAAAATAGAGAAAAGGTGCTCTAAGCTGACCTGGACCAACATTCTCCCGAGCCCCTATTCCATGCTGACCTATTCAAGCCGAGCCAAGGAGGCCATACTAAGCCGAAGAAAGGAATGACCAACTTGATGATAGTCAAGCAAACCAACCGAACCAAGTTGAGGCTAGGTTAACCTCGAGAACATATGAAAGAGGACAGACCTTCGAACAGAAGACTAGCGAGGTGAAGTGCTTTAAATGCTTAGGCTTTAGATATATGGTTGCTGAGTGTCTAAACTAACGTATCATGGTGTTCTAAAGAGATATAGTAGATTACACTGACGAGAGCGAGCCTGAGAAGAAAAAGGATGTTGGAAGAGCTGAAGTCGAGGAGGAAGAGGAGACTTATGTCTATACCGACCAGGGAGAAGTGATGACCTTAGTACTAAGACGAGTACTGAGCTCTCTGCTAAACTCTGAGGAAGACTAAAGGGAAAATTTATTCTATACTAAATGTACCATCAAAGGACAGTTGTGCACTATCATAGTGGATGGAAGAAGTTGTATTAATGTAATTACATAGTTCTTCATGTAGAGGTTAGGTCTACTAACCTCTAAGCATCCCCGACCTTATGAGCTACATTGGCTTCATAAAAAGGTTGCTTTACATGTAATTGAACAGGTAACTATACATTTTAATATTGGGAGTGTGTACAGGGATGAAGTAGTATGCGATGTCATCCCCATGGGAGCTTCACATTTGTTGCTTAGATGACCTAAGTTGTTTGAATGACGTGTTACTCATGACGAATACAAGAACACTTATGCCTTTGTTAAGGATGAAAAGAACATCATGCTACAACCTATGATATAAACCTAAGTAAATGAAACCCATAATTAGCTCACCCGAGCTAGTAAGAAAAAAGCCTTAGTAATGAGTTAAAGAGAGCTCTAAGCGGCTGAGAAGGAGGAAGAGCTTATGTTTCAATTGATTAGAAGACTACTGGAGATGAGAGATCTAGAAGAAGTACCTGAATAGATTCAAAGCTTGATAGATGAATTTTCCAACCTGTTTCCTAAAGAGTTACCTAAACGACTAGCCTCAGTCTAAGGCATAGAGCATTGTGTTAATTTGTAGCTAGGCGCTGCTTTGTCGAACCGACTTGCTTATAGAATGAATCTTAAGCAGGCTGCCAAGCTAAAAAGATAAGTAAATGAGCTCATAGGGAGAGGATATGTGAGGGAGAGCATAAGCCCTTATACTATACCCACTTTGCTTATCCCAAAGAAAGATGGTTCATGGCGTATGTGCATTGACAGCTGAGCAATCAACCGAATTACTGTCAAATATACATACTTGATACCGAGGCTCAATGACATGATAGATGAGCTTCATGGCGCTAAGGTATTTTCAAAGATTGACCTACGAAGTGGCTACGACCAAATTCACATAAGGTTAAGAGATGAATGGAAGCCTACTTTCAAAACAAGGCATTATCTTTACGAATGGCTAGTTATGCTATTTAGACATACAAATGCGTCGAGCACATTCATGAGGCTTATGAACCATGTGATGCACCTTCTGATCAAACAATGTATGGTTGTACACTTTGATGATATATTGGTGTACAGTGCTGACCTGAACAACCATGTCCAATATCTTCAAGCTATTTTTGAAATTTTATAAGATAAGAAGTTATTTGGGAACCTGAAGAAGTGTACATTTTGTTAGGGTGAAGTACTTTTTTTTTTAGTATGTAGTATCAAGGGAATGAATCCTAGCTAATCAAGAGAAGGTCGAGCTGTCTTGGAGTAACCGACGTCAAAGAATGTTACTAAAGTACAAAACGTTCATGTCTTCGCTTCTTTCTATAGGCTATTTATTAAAAACTTCAATACCATTGCAGCCTCCTTGACTGAACTGACAAAAAAGGGTGAAGGATTCCAATAAAGTGACCAAGCCGAATAAAGCTTTAGAGAGATTAAGGACAAGCTCACCTTTGCCCCTATCCTATCATTACCAGATTTTAACAAGCCCTTTAAATTGGAATGTGATGCCTCAAGCATTGGAATCAGCACCATCTTAATGCAAGAACGACCACCCATTGCTTACCACAATAAGAAGCTTAGTAGTGCTGCCCTTAGATATTCAGTGTACGAGAAAGAGTTGTACTCTCCTTTTTAAACTCTTACTATTTGGCAACACTATTTGCTACCATTAGAGTTTGTCATTTATATTGACTATGAGTCATTAAAGCATCTGGGGAGTTAGAACAAATTATCGAAGAGGTAAGCAAGTGGTTAGAGTTTATGGAGGGTTTCTCTTACATGATTCAACATAAGAAAGGAAGCACCAACGTGGTCGTCGATGCTCTATCATATCAGTAAACCTTACTAACCACTTTGTAGACAAAGTTATTAAGATTTTCACTTATCACCGAGCAGTATGCTCATAACCCTCATTTTGGTCCCATTCTTGAGTAAAGTCGAGAAGGAGTTGCTGTTGGAAGATATTATCTTAAGGATGGCTATCTATTCAAGGATCGAAGATTGTATATACTAAATTGTTCAACTCGTGAGCTATTGATCAGGGAAGCTCATAATAGTGGATTATCTGGTCACTTTAGAGAAACTAAGATGGCTAATCTATTGAAGGAAAATTTTTACTAGCTTGATTTGGCTAAGGATATCCATAAGGTAGTTAGTAGTTAGTAGTTGAGAAGTGTACAAGCGAGCTAAGGGAAAAAGAGAGCCCTATGGAGAATATATGCCCATACTAATACCAACTTTACCTTGGGCCGACTTCAACATGGACTTTGTCCTAGGGTTGACCTAGACATCCAGGGGAAAAAATCTATATTTGTTGTAGTAGATTGCTTCAGCAAAATGGCATACTTTATTCCATGTCATTGAACTAATGATGTTTTATATATTGCTGATTTGTTTTTGTAGGAAGTTGTCTACCTGCATGGAGTGTTAAAGACTATTGTTTCAGATCGGGACATAAAATTCTTGAGCTATTTTTGGAAAACTCTATAGAGAAGACTTGGAACCAAACTTATGTTCAACTCCAATAACCACCCTTAAACTAATGGCTAGACTAACGTCATGAATAAGATGCTAGGCAACTTACTTAGAGATATCATAGGAAAAAACTTGAAGGACTGGGATCTATGCCTACCAATTGTGGAATTCACTTACAACCAAACTGTCTATAGCACCACTGGGAAGACCCTATTCGAGGTTGTCTATAGCCTCAATCTTATTATACCCCTAGATCTGATTGGTACCCTCGCAGCTGTTAAAGAGAGTCAATCCGAAGTTAACCGAACCTAAGAATTGCAAGAGTTATACCAATCTAAACTAGGAAGATCTCTAAGTTTAACTAACGACAACAAGAGATTGGTAACCGAGACCGTTAAGTTATTTTGCTCCAACCAGGAGCCTTAGTATGGATTCACCTCAGCCGAAAACGATTTTTGTACTTAAGACATAATAAGTTATCTCCACGAGCTAATGGCCCTTCAAGATCCTGAAGAAAGTCAACTATAATGTCTACTAAATTGAATTACTTGATGACTATGGTGTTTCTTCCACTTTCAATGTACCTAACCCGATTCCCTACCAACCAGTTGAAGACCCTGCTAATGTTTAAAAGCAACAAGAGCCAGAAACCACTTCAGATTAGAGGACAAATCTTTCCAACCCCCATGTAGATGATAAGAATCGACCCTTAAACCGATCAAACGTAGCCGAATTAGAGGACTTTAGGGACTCACTCAAAGAATACTAATTCAAAGCCCTATCTAAGACAAGAATTCCTATCCAGACCTCTATGTTTCCTTCTTCTACTGAGCCGTAACCCATATCGAGCCTACCAAATAGTCATACCATGATAGAATATCTAAGTAGATAGCCCTAAGACCATCTGAGCTGAGTTCCTAAGTCGACCATGCCGACTACTGACATTTGACCACAACCTAAGTTGATTACTTTATAACGAATGATTGACCGAAGCTCTGACCTAGTCCAGATCAAGTTGGCCCTTAACTGTAAACTCTCTTTTCTTCTTTTTGTCCTCTTTGTACCATATTCCAAACATCTAGCCACTGAATGACACAAGTCTTTTAGCATGACATTCCAAAAGAATTTGTTACTTTCCGTACTGAATATTCTTTGTCTCTTTTACCCTTTTTAGTATGTATTATGTAACCTAATTGTAAAAATGCTCTTTTGTCTTTTCATGCATAAAAAGTAACCCTAGTAGATGAGTGTATAAACCCTAGTAGATGAATGTATAAATCCTCACTTAATTGTATGCAAACATCAACTTCATTTTATCAGAATTTATACAAGTTCCCTTTTGAGCAACCTTAGTGTTCTCATTACTCTTCAACTCTTATCTATTTCCTTTAATAAGAGGTAGCGGCAAGTAACCCCTCAATTTAAACCCATGAGTCATATCTGGCGAATTGTAAGCTAAATATGATCAATTGGTGTATCATATTTAGTTAGTAGTTGCTCAGACTTTTGATAAATTTTCTTTTCTTTTCAGTTTGCTTACATCATGGTGTCTCTCTGTGTGTTCGACCTGAGAGATGCATCAACTTGGATGCAACACATGGCAGTAAACCAATAAAGCAATACAACACTAAACAGTTAGGTGATGGATTAATCTCTTAGCAGCGTGAAAAAAGTTTACTCAACTCAATACATTAGAATGTAGTAGCTCAAAGCTTATATTACTACTTTGATATAACTCAACAAGTTCGATTACACTTCACCTATTACCCAACTTTAACCACCATTTAGCTTAGCAATTTATATAATATCTTCAGTTAGCTCAGTTTGTATTTATTAGTAGCATGACAATGGATCTATAGTAGCTTGACAAAATGAACAATTACACACTTCATAAAAGCTTGGTAAGAATTAAAGAAAGGTTTAGCACGGATGCTATAACTCAATTCAAACAACACACCACTTATTTACTTAAGAATGAACAGCTCCACTTTCGATCAATATAGCTTAGCAACAATCTTAAAATAAAAGCATGGATATACATGCATGATTCAATAGCTCGACAACTTCCAGTCGAACTCAAGCCTCAATTAGTTGAGCTTAGAGACATACTTGGACAACTCAACTTGTACATAGTCTCAGCTTGACCAACCAACTCAATTCGGCACACTAAAGTAATTTAGCAAAGCATATGCTCGTCTAATCACTATAAGTCTCTCAAAAAAGACAGCAAAGTGATGCTACACTTCACCTCGGCAAATTCAACGACAATCCATAACTCGATAGTTAAGGGATTATAATTTTTTATAAAGATTTTTCCTAAGGACCAAAACTGATCTACTTAGAGTTGCTCCTAACCTCTTGTCCAATTAGATCTCCCCATTCATTTACTTTCAACTTCTTTTAGGTTTCGATAAGTACTTAAGTCAGTTTGGGAAGACTAGCAACTTGAATACTTACAAGCAAAACTTGACCAAAGCAGGTTGGGATGACTTTTCCTTAGCTTAGAATAACCACCCATAGATTGGGTTTTGACTCAATTAGATCCAAGAGGTTCAAAATCTAACAACAGGTGCAAACAACTAGTTCTCCTATCCAAATAATTACCCATCAATCGCCGTGACATCAGCCACGTTCCTCAAAATCGAAGAGTGGTCCTAAACTTAAACTAAGCACACATGCTGGTTTTAGAGGCAACAGTTACCACATTCAAATTGACTAGTGGTTATAAAAGGAGATCGAATGATAGGCAATAGGTTCTTTTAGACACTTTAGCACTCTAGTCCTTTTTTTTCTCTCTCTCTCTTTCGCAAACTCTTTCTTACTTAGGCATTGAAGTGACAACACTAGAGACACCCTAATATCCCCTTAGCCTAATTTTCTCTTGTTTTGCAGAGTTCTCATAAGCATCATATCCAAGACATCCTTCATACCTAATTTTGACATCAACAATAATAGCTTAGACTCGCTATATTAACAGTTGGACAAGGCAAGAGAGCACACACTTAGGCTCAACATAAGCAAATCCAATAGCTTGGTAATTCTTTATGTGCTGCAGTTCTCAAATTGAGTAGCTTGGTCTCTCTCTCTCTATCTCTCTCTCTCTCTCTTATTTTTTAATAATTTTAATCTATGGCTTTAGCGAAAGAAAATCAACCTAAGTTTGATTTTACTATCATATCCAACTTTATTATAGTGGCAATATATTTTCCTTAGTTTTGGTGACAATATAGCTTCCTCTGAACACAATACCCAAAACCCAATAAGCCAATGAAAGAGAAATAGTAACCAAATTCGTAGTCTTGATGATAAGGATGGAGAATGATAGGGTTAATCTCTAGTCATATATAGTGCATTTTTTTTTTTTATCAACGAAAACAGCAAAAATTATAACTCAAAATCCTCTTAATAAAACTACTAACAAGACACAAAACCCAATAAGTTATAATCCTTCATAAAACTTAAGAAACTATAGTCCCTATTCAGAACCTTATGCTTTGATACTAAGATGATGTACCTTAGAAGAGGGCTTACCATAACATGGATGGGTCTATCGAAGAACGGCTACCGGAGAAAGGAAGAGTATGGGTTTTAATGAAAAAACACAAAAAGAAAAGGTTAAGCCTCATAAGCTACTCGTGGATGTGACTCACTGCTTAAGCACTTATGAACCAACATTTAGCTAAATGTGACTTACAGGTTTAAAATGATAGGTTGCTCACCAACACAACCTTACTCAAGGGTTGCTATGAGCTAAGGAAAGAAAAGCTTCATAAGGAAGAACTCAAAAGAGGAAATTTCATTAATTCTAGCAAAATTTGTCTAAAACCCTACACACATAAGTTATTTATACATAATGGCTCATTCATAAATAAAAGGACTTAAATGATGCCCTAGTGGCATTCCATGTAAATACTATATATATATATATATATATATATACATATATATATAAGGGCAGTTTAAGAACAACATAAGAAATAAGAAGTCTAAATAACATAGCTAAAAATAGGTAATCAAATAAGCTATTTAGGTGATAAGCTATTGAGCTGGACTAATGAGCTACTAGGGCTCTAATAACCTATTCTGGGTTAACGTATAACTTTAACTGACTTGTTGTGTCGACCTCCCAACCTAATCCGACCTACCTAATTGAGCTGACCTGTTTGTTCCAAGCTATTTGTCCTTGATGGCTTTTCCCACAAAGAGCTCTTTAAGAGGTCTATATATAAGCTCCTTATGAGCTCCTTACATCAAGAGCTTTTTAAAAAGTCTTCACATGAGTTGATCAATATATCTTCACTTGGAGAGCTCCATAGTAGGTCTTCGTAAGAGCTAATGAATAGGTCTTCATTGTATAAAGAGCTCTTAAGTAGTTCTCCAACACATGTAGAGCTCATAAACAGGTGTCCAATGCATGAAGAGCTCACAATTAGGTCTTCAGTACATAGAGAGCACATAAGAAGGTCTTTCCTATAGCACAAAACTTGGCAACAGGTTAGTCTAGTACCCTATAGCCTATCATCACCAGTACGGAGTGGTTCTAAATATACCCTTTTGTACATTAAGGAATTGCCCTCTTTTTCCATGTATTATTCTTAGTACTTTCCCATTTTAGGTATATGCCCTTTTCTATAATGTTATCTGTCATTGTAGTTGCCTTAATTATTCGGGTGTAAATACCCGTGCAAATGGAAGCCGCATCAATTAAAGTAATTGAATTCCCTTCTTTTCTATTATTCGTTCTTGTGTTTTGGAAGTTCATTTTACATAAGCTCTTATTATTTCCTTTAGCAAGGATTATGGCAAGTATAAAAGATGCAAAGCATGTACATGTAGAAATAGTAATTAAGAAATAACGAGTTTAAAGAAAATAATGATTTAAAATTAATTAAATAAAGAACTTTCATTTGAAAAATTATTTTTATTTGAAAATGGTTCTCCAATAAATTATTAATAACTTCTCAAAAAGTGCATAGTTTTCAATTATTATTGGGCAAATGATGCAAAAGGATGGGTTCTAAAAGGTTTCCCATTCTGTAATCTCACACATTTTTTACGAAATATGTCTTGAATTTCATCAAAATGGGAGTAAGTAACTTATTACCCTTAGGTGTAAACCCATAAATTTCCTAGATAAAGAGTTGGAAGTTAATAAGATTTCTTAAAAGATACCCTTAGTATTGGTAAGATAACTAACCCTGAACGTAAAAGACTACTCTCAAAACCCTAACTCAAACTCTTAAAACCCTAAATAGTAGTCCAAGCCTTAGTTGACTCCTATACTCAAAAGCCCTAAAATTCTATAAACAAATGTCAATAACTAATGTTAACTCCCAAGGTCATCTTAATCTAACGAAACAACACCAAACCTCAACGAGAAAGAAACTAATAATTGAAGCCTATGAGAGCTCTCTGAAATCGATAAAGGGTAAGTTAAACCAAAAATAAATATTAGTATAGATAACCATAGCAATGAATTCAAAATCTTAAAACGAATACTATAGCCCTTAAATGAACATTTAAACACTAAAATTCTGATTGGAAACCTAATAGATACAAACCTTTAAAATGATTGTTATACCCTAATCTAAAGTCGAACGCCTTAATCTAACTATTATACTCTAATTAAATAGTAAAACTATTCATTAATTGCCCTAATACCCTAATCTACCCTCTAAAACGTGCCCAAACAGTAATAATTGTCTCAATTCCTTAAACTATTTAGACGAGATGACCTAATGGGCTTAACCAACTTAATTGGCCACATTAAACCCTAAACCATACCTAATTAATGTCAAGTGTATGAGTAATTAAGATTAAGAAACTTAATTACATATTAATCCACCAATTGGGTTTTACATCATAATTAACTATAAGTCAAGAACAATTAATCGTATGAAACCAAAGTAATAATATAAAAATATCTCCTTAAGAATGCCAGAGTTATACTTAAGGAGATAATATGAACCTCGTAAACTTTTGGATCTAAATTCAGAGTCGAATACAAGAGTTAATAAGTAATCCCTAGAACCACTCAAGTTATAATAATAAAACCCCCAAATAAAATGATTGAACCCTAAATCATAAGTCACAAACTCTAAATAACAAGTTGAAAAACCCTAAAGAGAATAAAACCCTAAAACCTTAATCATACGTGTAAAACCCCAAAAACCTTAATACATGGGAAACCTTAAAATGATTGGAAAATATCAATAGACTAAGTAAAACCTTAATTAGAAGTCTAAAACCCTAATTCAACTAACAAACCCTAAGTATATTTAATGCAGACCAAACCCAAGAATGGATAAGGTCGGTCACAAGAATGAGTCCGAGCTTGCTAAAAGCCTGAAATGAATTATGGGGAGCATGCAAGAGAATAGAAAAGTAAGAAAAGAGTAAGCAAACCCACAAATAGCTCTAAAGGATATGACACACTAATGGACCTTTCAAGAACTCACAACATAGCTCGATATAACACACAAGTTGGTCCGGTGAGGTTACTTGTCACCTAGCCTTGCTTAAGGGTTAAGATAAGAGTGAAGTGTAAGAAAACAAGCTAACAAGAGTTATGTCCACAAGAGGAAAAATATCCATTATATTAATGAAGAAGATATATGATGCGTCTACATGTACAATGGGTATTTATACTCGAAAAACTAGGGCAACTTGCCCAAAAATGGATAAGACAAAAAGGATATTATTATAAAAAAGTAATGTACAAGGAATAATAAAGAGTACAATGGGAAAATACAACCAAAATGAATATTTTGCACGGAGGATTCTAGCACATGGTTGCTCGGAGACATGGCTTGCTGTAGGTGGATAACTTTCTAGCAAAAAAAGATAATTCTGTACAATCAACTTGAATTCTACTAAGCCGAGGTACCGAACAAGGTGCCGAGTAGGAGCTCTAAACAAATGCAGGCTTAGCCGAAGAGGAGTAGCTATGAACATGTATGGGGACTCTCGTCATCTTAACACAAATGTTGCCAAGCTAGGGGGTAGGTGGGGGCACGTGCGATTCGAACATGCTAAGTAATAGTAAATGGGAAGGTAGGATTGTCAATAAAAATTTCATCTAGTCAATAGATGATTTTCGAGAGATGTGTCGTTACTCGATGCGGTATATGGAGTTAGTCTGTAATAAGGAGCAGCTCGGCCTCGACAACGATTGGTTGGAGTAAGAGGATTCACCATGTTAGTTCTTCCAGTCCTTTGGCTCGGCTATGGATTAAAGGCCCAATAACCTGATTCCTACCAATATTTGTAAACTGTTCATCGATTATAAATAATTTCTTTAATCACTAGGAAACCTTAAATCGCCAACTTGATACGAGGTTCGAAAACCCTAATCGGTCTTGAATAATAAAGAACTCTAATAAGCAAAGCAATATAGGCAAATGAACTTAATTAAAGTGATAAAACATGGCAAGACCCTAGTTATACCCTAATTAAGCCTAAATTGCTTAATTAAGTCATATCACGATTAATTAGCTTAATTACCCTTTAATCCTTCCACCAACTCTCATTACATCTTAATTAGTAACAAGTTAAACTTAATTAAGAAAGAAGGATAAAGGATTGATTGGGAATTAAAGGACACTTATCCTTTATAAGACAAAATCCTCCCTTATTTGGCAAAAGCAAATACGATATAATAGCACTAAGAGGGGACCATGTACCCTTATCTCCAAAACCTTCATTTGACACCATTCTTCATGCATAGAAAACCCTAGAAAACACTTTCAAAAAACCCAAACAAAAACCAAAGGAAAAAGGGAAGAAAACAAAAGGAGTTACTAAACCCCTCTGCGTACCTCCACTCCTTTTGGTCTTACAACCACTACACGCCACCAAATGACAAGCCACCACCACCAAAAGATCACAAATACACCCTAGTTTCTTGCTAACAAACATTTTCCTTCAAAGGAGTAAGTTTCAACTTTGTTTTTTAGTAGAAAAATCGGAACTCATGCAGGCCGACCTAAGGTAAAACTTACCTAACTTGACTTTCTTGTTCACATAAGTTATACCTATGATATCTTGAGAGCTTAGGATTAGAAATACTAGATAAACATGTTATAATCTTATACATGTCATTTTAGAGTCATATAATCACACATTCATTCATGTACTTAGTTAGTTTGTTACTTATATTCTAAAAGTGTAAGAGATAGTTTTATATAGATAACTTGAAAAGATATTGATAGAACTTCATGAAACCCTAAGTACCATATACGACGCCCCTTTTTTAGTGAATATCCATCTTGCTTTCACCATATTATGTAATGTTATTAGCTTAAAATAAAAAGAAATATGATTAAGATGAGGAAACACACTAGAATAAGTGTTGGATGGAAGAAGTTGAAGGAAAGCCTAGAAGAACCATACTTGGTCAACACCTTCATGAAAGTTTCAAATCTATAAATTTTGATTTATTGCCTTAATAACATGTTTGTTTAGTGTTAAGTATGATTTAGGATGTAGTTAACCAAGTTAAATAAAGTAATGATGAGTTAATGGCCTAAACTAGTTGAGATGGTGATTAAGGCCTTTGGAATATTATTAGAAACCACATTAATGAAATGAACCAGATCTGAAACACTTAGTAAAATAGGTTATTTAGTGGACCCATTAGGATATTTGGCTTAGTGGAATAAGTTAGAATCAAATTTAGGATCTTAAAATGCAAATTAGGCTTAAACTAGTTTAGTTAGTGATTAGAGCCCTAGAAATATGATTAGGAACCCAATAAATGAAAAGAACTAAATCTGAATCCTAATAGAAAATAGACTTATCTTAAGGCCTAGCCTAAAATCATAAGTAAAGTTAGGCTTAAGGCTCTAAAATGCAAAATAAACCCAAAAGCCCTTAAAAGAACTAAGAATAGAGCCCAATAACTTAGTAACTAGATTTGAACCCTAAATTAAGATACTCATAAAATAAAATATAAAAAGCCCATTAAGTCTAAAAGCTCATTAAAGCCATCCCCTATAGGCCCCTTAGTAAGAAAAGGCCTTAAACTAGTAAAAATTGCCCATTTAGACCCACAACAATAACACTAAGGCCTAAATTATAAGTTATGGAATTTAATCAGAAACTTAAACTTAAAATACCTAAATAAAGACTAAAAAGGTTAAGTGTAAGGCCCAATACCGAAAATTAAGCCTAAAGCCCAAAATTAGGCCCAAATCCTAATGTAATCAAACCAACACCATTGACCAATGAACTTATTTAGCCTAAACCAAATTCTTACAAGTCCAAATACCTCAAAAGGACTTCACCAAATGAAAGAACACTCAAAAATAATGAAAATCGACTATAAGATTGCAAATTCTAACTTAAAATGAAAAAGTTATGACCAAAATACGAAATAAACAGAAATAGTGAAATTATAGCAAGGCTAGTGAATAGATTAAGTTTAAGATGAGTCTTATTTACTTTAATTACCTTACTTAGATGATTTGGGATATCAAGTTTGAGGTACCAAGGACTACTAGGAATACTAAACTTTAAGGCTGAATGAGTATACCGCCCTCTATTTTACTTTGTTTTGTGCTTGTAGTTAGTGCACTATTTAATTATATATGATAATTGAACTTGATGCATGTTGGGGTATATGGGAACTTGTGTGTGTATATTCTAGTTGACTTACGCTTGCAAAATATCTTAAGATATTTCAAACAACCTTGTTTTTTACATTAGAACATAGAGCATTAGAGTCCTTAGAATATACTTGCTTGACTACCCTATGAATCCGAAATTAATAAATATTCAGCCTCTAATTAAACTGGACATGCTTTACATCTTATAGCAAGAGTTAAAGGATGTCAACACCACGTAATAGAGTGGGAGATCATACTTAGATGGAACCATATTGATATTATGTATTGTGATTGTTTATCACATGACATATTTCGTGCAACATATTTTTGCCTCAACCTTTAGGAAGTACTCAACTCCAAGGAGTACTACCTTCTACTTAAGGCCAAGCCGTTTCTACTGTTAAAGGTGGTTATATTGTTAAAATATTTCATATTAGACATAGATACCTAAGTTTTGATGTACCTAAATACTTCCCAACCCAGGCAATGATAGGTGCTAAAACCATGTTGTATACAATTATCGGTATTGTACATACATTCATATGTTTGATAAAAAACTTGCTTATTATTGTCTGATAATAAAGTAGGAAGGTTGCTCACTAAGCTGGATGTAGCTTACACCATAATACTTTCTTTTGTAGATCTTACAAAGCTGGGGTTAGGCTAGGACTTGAGTACAGAGTACTCCATCGGGTTAAGAAAGTATGATATAAGTTTAGAAAAGCAAATAGTATAATCGAATTAAACTTTTAAGGTATTTAGTAGCTTTATGATTGACAGGTTATAGATATCCCTTCTTATTGTTTGGTAGATGATTCTGACTTTCTGCGGTTCTAGTGATTGTGGATTATTAGATCCCTTGTAGATATATATATAGTTAAGCAAATGCATGTAAATTGAATAAGCAATCTTAAAAATTTACTAGTTAGAGCCTTGCTACCTCCGTGTTGTAAGGAGATCTTTATACTATAGGTGCACACATAATATGAAGATTTTAAATAAAATAACCAGGCCCCCTTCGAGAGTGTTACATCGGGAGGTGGTAATGAACATAATAACCTTTAGGCTACATAATAGCTATCCACCTAGGATCTTATGATGGCCCAAGTATAACCATATATAGTATACCCTTTTTTTTTTTCAAAAAATAAACTCTGGGTTTGGATACCGCTTAAAAGTCCCACAAGCTTAACAAACAATTAGTTAAATTTATTTAGAAAATAATAATTTGCAAATTATAAAAATAAACCCCTTATTTTTTTAGAAAATTTATTTGGCCTATCTACATAAAAAATGTCCCCAATTAAGTCACTAAGCTATCAAGCTTGAATTTTCGCTTTTTTCCTTAATTTTCATTTTATATTAAATCCCCTACTTAGCATAAACTACTGAACCAAAAATTAAGGAAAATATTAGAAAAAAATGTTTTTGAATCACCATCGGTTGAGAGTAATTATTGTAGATTAATTTCAACCACAAGCAATGTCTTTGAGATACTAGAAAATTCGGAATTTAAGGACAATCATTTTAAAGTCAAAGTAAGTTAATGAATAAAACTTCCTTAAAAATAAGAGGGTTAGAGGTTATGAAGATAATGACTAACGTAAAATCAAAAGTGTAAGGGAAAAAAAACTTTAATTTTTTAAGAAAAACATCTAAGTTCAAATAAAAAAAAAAAAGTAAATAAAAATCAAGAAGGAGAAAAAAATAAAAAAAAAAATTTAATTGTGGCTACCTTGAGTACCAACGCACGCACTATTTAGGATCAAGCACCCACTATTTAGGATCGGGCACCCACTATTCAAGATCCAACACCCACCATTCAAGATTAAGTTATACATAATTCTTTTTTTTTTTCTATAGAAAACATTTAATTTGTCTTTTTTTTTTATTTTTGAAAATAATTCCACTTTAAGTATTTATATTATTATCTTTAAAAAGGAGTCCTAACAAGGATGCTATTATTTTTTAAAAGCGTACTCTAAGAGAGAAAAAAGAAAACTTTAGTTAACTTCTATTTATTGAGGTTTTTCTTGTGAAAACATTTTTTCCTTTTTTTTTTCAATTAGCAATGAAATAACAAAAAACAAAAAGAGACTTACCTAGAACTTACGGATATATCTAATTGAGTTTGAAATCAAACTTCAAGTCATGTAATTGAATTTCAATGACTTATACAAGCGGTGGAGCTTCCTGAGTCACCTACGAAGTCCACCAAAAGCTTAGACCACTTTGAACCATATTTTTACAACTTCTTCAAATTAATGGCAACAATGGTGATGTAGCAGAATTTAGGCAATTGTGTTTTCTTAATTGAGTCAATGGTGGTTATCAAAGTGTAATTTAGGTTAAGACTGATTGGAGGTGATTAATGGTGTTTGAAGGTGCTTGGTTGGTGGTTTCAAGGTCATGGTTAGTTGATTTAAGCAGTGTTTGTAGCTCAAACTGATGGTTAGTGATGGCTTTTATCAATGGTTGAAGTTAAGTTTAGATATCATAGGAAGTGGTGGTGTAACTAAGTGGTTCAGGAGCTCTTGGAGAGTGGTTTCAAGTTTTAGTGGTATAGATGAGGAATTTTGACTAGCCTAAAAGGATGGATTTTGGTACTTATATGGGTTTCAAAGGTTGCGTAAGATGGGTTTCTAAGTTGCAAGTCTCAAGTTTTGATGGTTATGTGCATATTTGAGTGGCATTATTATTTTTGGAGGTCTTGTTGTCTTGGTAGTAGTTTCTAGGTTGTGGTCTAATTATTGGGTGATTGATGATATTGGTTAAAGTCATAAGCAGTTGGGATTGATGTTAAAGTGGTGGTATTTATAAAGGAAGGTCTATGGAAATAGATAGGGTTAAAGCTTGACCATCTACATCCATGGTTGGTGAACATGGAGTTATAAATTCAAATTTTTAATCCTCATCAAGTTTTGATCAATGGCCAAAAATTGTTTAAAATGGATAAAGATTGAATTTCTTTATTGATTCATCTTTCAATCCATATTAAAAGTCTTGAAAACGAGTATAGGTTTTGTAGTTAAAGATAAACATTACCGGAGTTTCAAAATTGAACTCCCACGATCCATATGAAAGGTTAATTCGATGGTTACATAGGATGAATGATTGAAAGAATGAATTTAGGATGTCAATTTTTTGTTGGTTTGGACTAAAAATAGTTAATAAAGATGAAGATTAGATGGAAGAATGATAGCTACTACTATTTAGTTATCTTCTCCAATCACCAATGCTAGTATCTGCAATTTGGACAAAGGAAAGAGATAAAGACGTGCTAAGTACATGTAGCGTCTAATAGTACAACAATAGCAGCAACAATAATAACAGCAATAATAATAAAAGTACCATTGCACTTCTTGCAAATATCAACTTCGTGCCGACTTAGATCTTAGACATGCTCTTCTTGGCTAAGCTATTTCGGTCGTATCTTGCTGTAGTTATGCAAACAATTACATTTAACCATAAGTTGCTTGAACTTATTTAATAATAATGAATCGTTTCAAGCCAAAAATAGACCCAAACTTTTTTTATATATTAATATGAAAAATTGAAATACACATACGTGCAAAAAAAATATTTCAAAGAAAGATTAATTTGAAATTTTTCAAGTTCTAATTCAATTTGATCCAATTTATATTAAACTTAATTTAATCAACTTGAATTGAATTAATGCACTATTTGAAACTTAAATGTTCCAAAATTATTTTAAGAATAACTGCTCTAAGATTGAATTTTGAGACAATTTGATATTTTCATTTTAAACCTAAGAACTATTAAATCCCTATGTATATTATGATTAAAAATGCCATTTTTTAACTTGGGAAATGAATTGACCCAAAATCCTTTATTTTATTAGGCCAATTTATTATTTTATTTGGTAAGGGTAAAAATGAGATGTTTATAGTTCAAATGAATTTTATATTTATTTCATAGATTCTTTAGATTTAGTTATGTACAAGTAAATACAAGATGAGTAGGGCATGAGGCATATCCGTACTCTACCTTATAAGTATAGGTTCCCAAGTTCTTGTACCCAGAACCTACCTTGTGGCACTTAGGAACCACCCTCTAGATTTTATAGGGTATAGGGTATTCTGTGGAATTGTAATTTTTCCTTTATCTTCGTTCAAAACTTTTTATTGAATGCATAATCAAATCAACATTATAACTATACTATTGGTAGATGCGCCAATAATAATTTGTATCGATTGTAACATATCTTGGGCTAAGACAACATAAAACTCTGGTAGGCAAAATAGAAAATATTTTTATAGTTATAAATATTAAAACTCCCGATTGGGTTATACTTAAATTTTTTTTGTCCTTTTGCTTTAAATCATCAAAATAAAATTTTTATCATATCATAAGATTCTTATACATATTGCAAAAACCACGTGCAAATAATTCCAATATAATATATTGAATTATGAGAATTGAGATAATTTTAAGATCTCACTAAGATAGAGTTAGTAAAAGAGGAATGGAAAAGCAAAGAAATAAGATAGTAGAAGAAGAGAGAGTTTTTTACTAAACAAGAAGAAGAGAGATGGACTAGATAGTAAACATAAGCTACGCATAGTTTTAGGGTATTATTATGAGTTGGGCTCTTGTTGTTATTTTTTTTTTAAACTTAAAGAGAAAAACAATAATATTAATATTTTATTAATATTATTTAATTATTATCTCAAAGTAGGTTTAATGTAACATATACCTTATATATATTAGAGTATTGGTTCTAAGATAGAATAAGGTATCCTAACTTCATATCTAGACCTTATCCTATAAGAGCAAGTTCTGAGAAATGATTACCCAAAATCTATCCTATGACCATTATTATTTACCCAAAATCTACTTAATGGAGTAGGGTCAAAGTGGGTACTTTGTACGACAGGGTTATCCGCTCACTCATAATATTCATAATAGCAGCTTTGTCATAGCATATTTATCCAAAGGAAGCTTGTCATACACCATTGGTGTATAGGATTAATTCTTTGTAAAAATAATTATTGTAAGTCATTTCATGATCTATGATGTTAATTTCTTATTAGACTCCATTGCTTCTTGTCTGCCCGTAATCGTTTTAAACATTTACCTCTTTTTATATAGTTAGATTATTTCTTTATTTTTTATTTTTTTTCCCTCAAGGACATGATTAGTTGATAGATGAAATATTAAGTAGACATGAGAAAAATGTAGAACAAAATAAAAGTATTGAAAAGGGTAAAATGTTACAACTTTTGTTAGAAAATTAGATAGAAATTGTTTATATTTTTCACACATTTATTTTTCTTTTTTTGATAAAATGCACAATGATGCTACAAGTATCATTTTTAAACCATTAAGAAGTACAGATATACTAAACAAAATAATATCATAGTCATTAGAGTAGTCAAGGAGTTGAGTTGATCCGAGGTTTTGAACTTAGGTCATTTGAAAATAATAAAGCTTAAGCCAACTTGATTTTTTAGATAAGTGAGCCTAAAGGAGCCCAATCTTGAACTAAAACATAAAATAAATTCAAAATTTAAAGCCTACCTCTGTATCCCTTTTTAATGAAATTAATTTAAAATTTTATGATTTTTAGTTATATTAATGATTTTTAATGACTTTTACTTTAGCCTTATCATGTTTGTTTTTTCTATTTTTATATTCTTATCCTTATAATTTTTTTCATATATATTTTCAGTAAACTACATGAATACCCTTGAAAATATTTCTAATTCCATAAATATCCTTTATTTTTAAAATTAAGTTTTTATACCCCAAAATATGTGTAGGCCCACATCTTTTCATTATGTAGTTGTTGATGTATGTACTTTTAATGATGTAGAATTTTTTTAGAATAAGAAATTTGTCATGTCAATTTTATTATTGAAATGGTAAATTTTAATTATGATACGTTGGTTCAATTTTAGGGTAGAATTAAATGTGCTTTTTAAATTTATTGATCGTTTTACTAAATAATTTTGGGTGTTTGAAATTGAATAATTAAATTGGATGGTATGTAGCAACAATTTAAATTACATAGTAAATTTTGAATCTTGAAATATTTCCATGTCAATGGAAATGTATAATTAGCCATAACATAAGGAAAAGTTATGGTCCTTGTACGTATTCCACGTACGTAAGTGCATAATTTTCAAAATGAGGAGTGTCTACATAATTACAAATGTTATTAGGGGTGTCCCATACAATTTACCCATATATTTTTTATTAGAAAAAATATCAAATTTAGTACCTCAACTTTGCTTGTTTTTTCAATTAACTACCCAATGTTTTAACTTGTTAATTTATTGCTCAATCCAACTTTTTAATGTCATTTACACTAACATAGTAAACTTTATTAACTACTATTAGAATACATGGAATTTTCCACCAAATACAACATAACATGTGTCAAATTTCATTAACTTAACTTTAAAATGACACATAGACATGCCACCTCATATTTGTCCTTAAAAAATAAAACAAATAAAATACTAATTAATTGTGAGCATCTTCTTAAACATGATAGTTAAAATTGAATGAATTAAAATAAACGGAAAAAAAAGGTGTATGCATCCTTCTTCTTCAACAAGTAGACGAAACTAAACTTAGGCATAGTTCCAATTAGACCCAAATTGACCCAGCGATTTTTAACCCAAACCGTGATCTATCTACATGAGTTGGAGCTGCTTAAAGGACTCATTGGATTGGTGGGTCCCATATGAGTCGGCAACTCTAATCCTTATAAAATTAGCAAGTTTTGACTCGCTTCAACCTAGCATATTGACCTATCCTTTTTTTTTTTTTAATAAAAACAATCTGAATATAAAAAATAATAATAAAATGAGAAAATAGCTAGAAAAAAAAAATCTGCAACTAAAGCAAAAGTAAAATTTGCACACACATGACAAGTATGGATAGAAAGTGAGTGACGTGACATGACATGACAATACATCTTTACTTTAGGGATAAAGCCTATATAAGTACCTCAACTTTTTAAAATTTTCGTTTTAGTCCCTAAACTTAGGTATTTTTAATTTCAATCCTTGAACTAATTAAAATGCATCACTTTACTATGTTTGTTAGTTTTAGAGGTAACTGATGTTAATGATTATTGACATGCCATATCTCTATCCTAGGTGGCACTAACCTAAGCATTTGCCCTTCTCCTAATTGACATTGCCATGAATTTTCGCCCAACAAACAACCATGACATCAACATAAAATGATCCCTATGTACCATAAATTGATAAATGAGACTAACAAACCTTAATTCCCAAATTGATTTCAGGAAGACTTCCCTCCTAAATGTGCATCTTGTGTCCTTGTCTCCATCAATAGTAATGGTAAGGAGAAATGCAATTCAAGTTGCATCATCTTCAATGTCTATTGTTGGTTGCCGTTCCACAAATACTCCAAGTGATGTGCAGTGTTTCTATAGCCTGAGGTGTGAGATGCAAAGAGCTTGAATAGCAGAAAACTACGGGAGAAGGTTCTATGGTTATCTTTTATACTGTGAGAGTAACAATTGTGGCTTCTATAGGTAGGTTGACACAGTAGATGATCGAGTCACACCAACAAGGAGGGAAGTGAATGTCGAAGGAGTAGACATTAGAGAGATAGATTATTTAGATATATGGTGGAAATTGGGAACTCTCCATGTAAAGATAGCCGTACTAAGGCAAGACATGATGGCATATGTAAGTTTTAGAAACAAAAGTGAGATGTGGAAATTTTTAAAATATGTATTGGGAAATTGTGTTTTGTTATGTTTATGTTTTCAAATAACCTCATGTATTAAGAAAGTATGTTAGTGGGTTTTGTAATATGTTAATGGGTAGGTAGGGAAGTATGTAGTAGGATTTTGATGCGAAGTTGTGAGACATGTTTTTAATGGCATGGCTAATGTATTGAAACTATCATTGTCAATTCAATATCTAGTTTAATTTATATTCTATCATGTAATTTATGTCATGTTTGATTATCCTTTATTGGTTTAATTTATGCCATGTTAGTAGGGTTTATAATATGTTTATGGTGTAAACCTGCATGATAAGAATGAAGTTCAAATGCTATTATGATTGTTCTTTATCTTTTTATCTTCATGAGATGACCAATACTCTATCTATTCTACTACCATAATTCCTAGAAAAGAGAATCCATATGTTATGGTAATGTCACCAATAGTTTAATGGGTTATTTGTACAATGTTATCTTGCATAATGTTGAAAGGCATTTGGGGCGAGAAGCAAAGGTGAGTGGTTAATGATAACTCATTTGCTTTAAAAATTTGTATATGAGTATATTATCTGATAAAATTTTCTACTAGCTAAAGACTGAGATAAGATTTAGAAAGAAAAAAGAAAAAAGCTCTAAAGCCCCCACCAAATCAAGCTATTTCCTACCGTAAGTAGTTAATTGCCAGTATCACAATCTACTCTAAGCATGCTTGGATGAAGTTCAATAGCTGGTCTACATTGCTTAGTTCCCGCATAATTGCTAGCTATCATGGGCATGAATGGGAGGTGGACGAAGACTGCTACCAAGCAATCACAGGAATGATTGAGGTATAGATAAAGATTACCTTCCAAGTAATCACAGGCATAATCGAGGAGTGGATGAAGACTACCAGGGACTATCACAACCGTGATTAGGGTCGTCCAAGTACTGATCGTATGTTCTATAGCATGCTGTTAGTCACTGTTCATTATATAGTGCAAGTGAGTGGTCGTAAGTGAACTATGCATGATGGGTGTTAGATGTAACGATGCTAGATGTATCTTGGATTATGTATGTAGTTGTTGTGTTGCTGCATTGTTGATTGTGAAAGGGGAGGAGGGGAGGTGGTGCTCATGCGTGGTTGAGTCTATTGGATGGTGTATGCAGGATTGGGGAATCGTGGAGCATCGTTGGTGCTGCGAGCTAATCTTGGGCACTAGTTAGAGTTGTTGTCAAGCACTTTGGGAGAGGATAGATGGTGTGTTGTTCAGTTGGTTGCCATCAATAAAAGATAAGACGTTATAAAATGGAATAGCAAATGGCTTTGTTTTGTAAATACATGGTAACAAGAATGACCAACATTTTTACTACTAGAAGACATCACTCCAAAAGTAAAACATAGATATAATGTGTCATTCTAATTATCCATGCTTGCTGCTAAGAATTGAAATATTGACTTTTAAGTCTTCACAAGTAAATTGCATTAAATTAATATCCTTGTACTTTCGAATATGAATTGATATATTATATCATCAAAAGTTGCAATTGATATGAAATCATTTCTAAATAGTATTATTAAGATACAAAAGATATAATTCAATGGTTGCATAGTATCATTAACAAAAGTTGCAACCGCTATTGAGCTTCAAAGCTACTAACACTTGCAGTTAATACAAAATCATTTCTAAATAGTAGCATTAAGATACAAAAGGCACAATTCAATGATTGCACATATCATTAACAAAAGTTGCAATGCTATTGAACTTCAAAGCTACTAACATTATCAATACTGTCTAGTCCAAATTGATCACTTCATCGCCACTACCCCCCTTTGAGTTCCTTTTAGAAAACTTTAAGTAGTTCTTTCTAAGGGATGTCATTAGCCACATACTTCTCTAAGCGAAGAACGAAACAACTTTTTCTGTGACTATCCTATTCTTCATCTTTAACTTAGAAGCAATATTGTCACCATCAAAGCCTTGTGTAGCCTCAGGTGCATCTATTGCATTTTCAAACTCTGCTTGCCCTTCTTCCTTAGTTTCTCTATGCTCAATCTCAATTCTTACTACAAGAGATTGTGGTAGGTGATAGAAAATGGAAAACTTGATCGTTGCCACAAACACCCATAAAATCTTGTGTTTCATTATAGGAGTAGTTAGTCTAATCTAGGTTAAGCAAGTGGCTACTCCAATCAGGCAGTGCAAATAAGGCTATTTGCTTGGTATTCACTATATGGCTTAAGTATTGTTCATGAGAAGAGGGACGGCTTGTGTGCTGTTCATTAGAAAAGGCATTCTATCCATTAAGAAACATGTCCTACAACATACAAATACATGATCAGTATAATATGTTTTCTTAAAAAGTCAGAAATGTATTGATAAAGAGCAATTTTAAAAGGAACACCTCTTCGCCAAACAATGGCATTTCCACTTGCTTAGCTGCTACATTATTGATGTTTCCTTTGGTTGCTCTTCTTCGGTTAAGCTTTGCTGGCTTAGGAATCTATGAATTCAAGACATTTAATGTATTAGAGGATGCATTAGTCTGACTTTTTAAGAAAATTCCACTAACTTTAATATGGAAATAGATATAAGCAACCTATTCTTGAACTAATGTTTGATCAATCGATAGGTCTTGTGATTATGCTCACTCTATTTACACTTCGTACAAGTCATCTTCCTTCCATATCTTATCATTTTATCGCCTTTAACTAGCTCAACAAGAGGATTCTTTCTCCTTTCCTTAGGTTTCCTACCACGCTTCATCAGTGGTGGCAATGGCTCTAGACCTTAAAGTCCAGTTTTCCTTTAAAACTTCTCCCTTAGAATGGTTCTAATCAAGTAGGCATAAGATTTCAAAAACATTTCCTTGCTATAATGTTCATTAATGAAGTCCTCGAGTAGTCCCTCTATTAAGACTATAGCAAATATAGCATGATAACATAGGATGCTTGATAAATCCCAAGCCTAATAAGCATAAGTACGCTTACCAATGTTGAGATCATATACGTTAGAGTCATGTTGGACCCCATATTCATCCCCACCATTCCATCTTGCCATGCACTACCTAACTTCCATCTTATTTTCCTCCAGTTTTTTCACAATCCTTAAGCCATAATTGCAAACCATTTGCTTACTTTACCCCGCTGTTTGTACATCCATTCCATCACCATCAATCTAATGTCCTCAAGCATTCTAATAATTGACTTAGACCTTACTTCTACGAACCAACCATTAAACACTTCACACAAATTGTTATCTACCATGTCACACTTAATGTTATTGTTGAAGAAGGACTTACACCAATGCTTTTCCTTAGTTTTCATCAAGTCAGTCCATCCATCCTTGTTAGCATTAAACAAACATCCGGAGGTGGCCTCAAAGTTTGATTTGTTTGTGCTCTTGGCAATTTCCCAGAACAATTTCTTGAAAAGTGGTCCCTTGTACTTGGCCCCCCAATTTGGGTAGATGTACCTTTACACACATCCTATGTTCAACTACAAGCATCAGGGTATTTATAACATCCAGTAGCTCCTGAAAGAAACATACATTCAAGGCTATGTTAAATTGCTAATTTTATTGCATCTTATAAAAATCTGTGCAAATTCGAATAATAATTAGCCATTCCATCTTCGAAACTATACAATGTGTAATGTAGCATGTGTAAGTCGAAAAATAAATATGAAAATCTACACAAATTAGTCAGGTCACAATATTTAAATGAATAGTAATTAAGAAAGTATTAATCGTATTGAACCTAAAGTTCATTATTTGATTTTGATAAAAACAAAACAAAAAGTATATAATTAAACTTATCGATTTTGATGAAAACAAAGCAAAAAAGTATATATCTAAACATGTTGTTTTTAAAGAGAATAAAATAAGTGGATAATTAAACTAAGTATTATTTGATTATATTGAGATAATTGAATAAGATCAATTAATTTGCTTAATGATTAAATATATTAATTATCTTTACAAGAAATTTAATCTATTGAGTGGTGATCAAATGATCTTGAAGTTAAATTGCAAAGAGTATTTGTTTGTTATGTATTAAAAGAATTTTCAAGTGATATTTAGTCTGCTGGGTTAATGGCCCAAGGAAGCATTAGGCTGATGGTATAAAGCCTTAAAAAACACAAAGAAAAGCTTACTGGCTTGAAGTAGCTAGCTTGTTGGTTATTATGCTGGTAGAGTATTTTGTTACTGGCTTGCCGGTAATTCAAGGTACCAACATATCGGTAAGTCGAGTACAACTAGCCGTTGGAGCATTTAATGCACTGTAACGGGAAGAATTGAATGAGATGATATAAATGTTCAACAACCTAACTAAGTATAGTAGAGAACTGATCTATTGCTGTAGTATTCCAACATTCTTTTGTGTTCTTATTGTCTATTGTTCTCATTATCTCTTATACCTTAATTTGCCAATATTTAGAGGAATTTGAAGTGTAGTGCTTGTGAGCTATTAATTGTAAAGTATTGAGAATTAAAAGCACTACACCAATAATTCTTAAGATTGAGTTTGTGTTGTGAGTTAAGGTTGAGTTTTGTGTTGTAAGTTAAGATTGTAATTTGTGTTGAGAGTTGTGAGTGTAAAACTTGTGTAATTAAGTTTGTGTTTATGTAGCTCTTGGTGCTTGGATTAAGAAATGAATAAAGTGTTGCGAAGTCCTCGATTGGAGGCATTGTATATCCGTGGAGACTAGGGGACGATCCGAACTCTACGTTATATCCGGGCTTGATCATCTTAGTCCTTATCTCTTTTAATTTCCATACTTATTATTATTTTATTATTGATTCGATTACTCTTATTATTGTTGTAAATCTCTAAATTTTTTTTATCTAACATTTAAAGTAGACTTAAGTATGTTAGATAATCTAGGAGTTAATAAGGCTAATGAAAGTGAAAACCCTAAAATAACTAATCAATCGCGTACAAAATTTTTCTACCCTAAATATATGTAAATACTAAAGATTTCATTCGAAAGTGATAAAAACCCTAAAACTATAACTTTAAGGATAGAAAAGCACTAAATCACCATAATTTACCCTCAAAACCCTAATTGATAATATAACCTTAGTATTATACCAAATAATTAGTAAAAGATTAAAGATAACTTTCAATCATTCATAAATACGTATAATACTAAAGTAATCCTTTAGAAACTAAGATATTGCATTATAAATCACATTCATTTTCTAAGTATATAACTAGGTTAGTATTACATAGAGTTAAGAGTTTAGTTGATGCTTAGGTTGCATGTAGTAAACATTAATACCCTAAATGACACTTTTCATAATAATTATACTAAGTAGCTTACCAAATAATGTATATAAGACATAAATACCTAATGGGAGATATTATTATCTATTTTTACTAATTAATTCACTAAACTTCCAATTTTCTTTCATTTCCTTAATCTTTTGCCTAATTTTCTCTAATCACTTCATTATGTACACTAAATGGCATATAATTTTGAAAAGTTGACCAAGTCAACATATGCTGACTAAGGTCAAAAGGTTGACTAAGTTAACAAAATGTCCTTTTTACTCTAGAAATATCTCTTCCTTTCTAATGATTTCTTTTCTTTTCTTTTAGATTTTTCTTCCTTTTCCCTTCCTCTTTGTCGTCCACTTCCCCATCCTTTAGGACCCCACTTGTTTTCATTTTCAAAGCACAAAATAACACAAAATCAAGTCCCTTTCTTCTTCTTCCCAAACCGTGATTCCCTCTCCCTTTCACCTTTCTTAATTTTCAAACTTTGCAACCATATTTCAAGGAGAAAACAAAGGTATGTTATTATGTATTACTCTATATTATTTAATAGTTAGATGAATAGGTAGGTTAGTATAAGAATTTTATGTGTTGTGTACATATATGTTGTTGAAGGCTTAAAGTTTCAATTTTTATGTTTAGAAGTATAGGATGGTCTTAGTAAATGGAAGAAGAGCATGTGTACATGTATCTAAGTATGTGTACATAAGAGTATACTAGATAAATATATGTATAAAGACCTTTATACATAAGAATCCATTATGCACATAACCCAAAATAAGGCATATACTAACTACACATACATATACCATGCCAAATACACCCTTAAAATACAAAAAAAAATGAATTTTGAGAAGCTTTCTTAAAAGGAATTTTAGGCATTCTAAAATACGTATAAAAATAAGTATGTCACCGTATTGGTACATGAGTATATGTACAAGTATAAATACGATATATATATAAGTATATATATGAGTATACTAGTATACATATAAGTATAGTAAAGGTATAAGCATATGATTAACATATGTATATAAGTGTACATAAGACACTTAAGCATGAGGTAAGGGCTTATGTAAGCAAATAATGATGTAAGCAATGATGCAATTAAATGATGACATAAGCGATGATATAAGAATAAGCTTATAAAATAATAACTTATAAGATCACATAAGAATATAACATATGTATGTACATGTACTTAGGATCCGAAAATCTTTTAAACCCTAATACACTTCCTAAATTAAATTAAACTTAATTAAGTACATGAATTAATAATACTAATGTAAAATTCTCTAAGTGTAAGAATCTAATAACTAATTAAATCCTTAAGTCCTAAAATAGGATATAAATATAAGTAATAAGAATAATTAAGCTTCAATAACTAAAATTTCAATAAATTTAGCCCATATCGTAAAACACGGGTTTTAACGTCTAAAATGGATATTACCATGTAAATGTACATTCGAAACAATGAAAAACGACTGTAAATTCATAAATATCAGAAATAGAATAAAAAGGTTACATGTGATTAGTTACAAAGTCTAATCGGATTAATATTGATAGTAATCTAAGTAGAATTAAGTAAATAAATGTTTAGAATTACTAGTTAATTCAATTGCTTACTATCGTTATTATATCGTAATGATCAGGTGATCCCGAAGTGGGCAAGGATCTCTCGATTGATTACTACGACTAGAGCAAGTCGTCATGGCTAAGTGAGTATTTACCCTATGATTCCATGCTTATATGTGATTGTAGATAGTGGACTTAAATGATACTGTTAATAGATTATTGTGTGGGGTTGGGAAATGCTTGTGTATGTTATTATGTACTGAGTTGTGAATTTACCATAAGTACAAATAATACTTTGTTGTTGCATGGTAGTATAGAAAATGATTGTATGTACTATTGGATGGTTACATTATAATTGGACTTAACTATACTCGGCTTATAAGAAAAAAACCGGTTCATGCATCAACATGCATTGCATAGACATAATTCCAACTGTCACATTACACAGAGGTAAAGAGAGGCTATTCAGAGGATGTTATTATAAATTTATTGGTTTTGTACGGTACACTCGTACAAAATGACCTTACCTTAGCCCATGGGAATACTAGGCATTGAATGCGCCAACCGCCTGGCTAAGGGTCGAGTCTAGAGGCCTCCGTTTAAGAGTGAGTGTGGACTGCAGGGGCTTACTCACGATTATACTAAAACTTGGTTTTTATGAAAATAAAAAATTTGTTTGATTTAAGTACGGAACGTGGAGTTCCATAGTAAAGTAAGTTCTAGTATAATACCCGGATCTGATTGGTGTCGTGTATACTCCAACCCTGACTTTAGAGGGCATTAAATCTGAGTTACATATATGAACTAGTTAACTATACGTATTGTTTGGCATTCTATTTGACCATTCATCCATATACATGAATATAATGTATTTATAACTTGCCTATGGTATGGTTGAGGGTTTGCTCACTAAGCTTAGGCTTACACCCCCTTAGACTTTTACTACAGGATGGCTTATTCATTGAGGCTGGTCGAGGGATGCCACAGGTTAGTTTGGAGACTTGGGCAAGAGCGAGCCATTTGGTATGTTGAGAGAACGGATTATGTAGACTTTTACCTATGTACTTTTGTTCTACCAGTAATATAGACTTAGATGTACTAAATTACTGTGTATTGTAAACTTTGTAGTTTAAATTTTATATAAATATGTTTGTGTGATGATATCATATGGATCTATATGTTCTTGGGAAACTAGTGATTGTAGAGTCTTGTATATTATGTGAAGAGTTTATGATTGGAAGGGTAACCGATCAGGGGTTCTTTGTACAGTATATGGCGTCTACTATAACTAGACTGTCCTCAATTGGTGACAATTGCATTTAGTTGTTTATATTGGAAAAGAATTGCATTTTGTCCTTCAAAACTCAATTCACCCCACCACCCCAACCCCTTTAAGTTTAGCATAGTATTCTTCAAATTGAACTGGGATAAGTTATCTAACATGTGTAGATAAGAGAAAACAAAAAATACAAATAGATATAGCAAAATTTTTCACACCTTTTGCTTGTTTCTTATGATAGTCCAACCTTTGCCTCCATCATCCTTGTCGATTTCCAAGTCTCCATCAACCACTACGCAAACTAAGTCCATGTGTCCTTATTTTCTATCTTAACAACAAACTAAACAATGGGAAACATTTGGTTGTTTGCATCTCCATATATTGCAGACAAAACTTCTCTTTTGCAAACAGCCTTCAAGAAGCAACCATTAACACATAATACTCACCTATAACCATCTAAAACCCTTCTCTTGCAAGCATATAAACATACATAAAACTTGTCAAACATAACCCTATCGGCATCTAAGTCCCTTCGAATGTTCAAGAAAATGGTCAAGTTATGATTTTTCCTTTGAAGCTCCTGGGCATAATCCCACAACATTGTATACTCCTTCACCTGTGAGCCCATAAGCTCTTCCATAACTCTTAACTTAGCCCACCTACATTAGGATATGGTAACACCAATACCCATTACTCTCGCACCAACTCGTTCAAAGCATGTCGCTTAATATTTGGTGTAGCTTTTATAATCAATCGAAACTTTTCAACTATTGTTGTACTCTTAACTCTTTTATTTTTTAAAGAGATGCCATAAGTTTGCTTTGATCTAAAAGTTTTTAGGTGAAATGTTTGCATCTCCTTTCGTATGACCCGTACATCACCCAAGGGCATTTTTTATGTGCATATATTTCTTGGACTTAGCTTTTGTTATTTTTAACAAACTCAATCTTGCTTTACTTTACCATAGACTTCTTTACAATCACTTGCTTAAACTCTTTTGGACCTAAAAAGATCATTGACATACAAACAATAGGATCCTCGTCATTACTATCATATATTGGATACTTATTTCTCTCCTTAACAATTTCCTCCTCACCGTACTCATCCCTTTGTTATATTTCAAAATCATTAAGATCCCCATTATCACTATAATTGGTTTCCACACTAATACCATCATCATCTCCCTCTGATGGGCTAAAATCAGGGTCCTTAACAGTCGTTACAATTGATCCACATGTACATCCGTGATCAACTTGCCCACTTTTACTATAGGACCCCTGCTGCCTTGACAACTCTTCGAGCTTCCATGAGATCCTCATCTGACACTTCCTCATTACTAACACCTCTTATATAATGTTCCTCTTCTTCCTCCTCACTGTTTTTATCTACCTCTACATTACTATTTCTTTGCCTATAAGTCTCTCCAAAGCTTCCATTGGATAGGTGTTGTACATATATCTCAATATTTTTACTAATAGCAAAATTACAAACTAATCTCATAACATTGAATTCATCAAACATTACCCTAAGGCCATCTACCATTATTACCTTAGGGATCCTATATCTAAACACTTCTATGTTATAACACATGTAACTTGACAATAAATTGAAAATGTATTGTTCACATAACTAGCTTAGCTAAGTAGCAACAATGATACTATTGCCACCCTCATACCATACATCATGTTGTCCCTTCTTAAAAGTTCTGTTAAAATATATGGTAAGTGACCTTTCACCTCTTTATAAACCTGAAACATGGAGTAAAATTAAAAAACAGGTTAGACTCATTAAGAAAAACCAACATTCTATTGAACATCGCAAACAAAACCCCATATTGTCATATCTCAAGCAAAATGGAGCGATACCTTACCAAAACATTGAAAAACTAACATCCTTATTAAAGTATCTTATATACCTCACCCATGTCCTTGTATCAAGCTTTTGTGTAAAAAAAAAAATTAAAAAAATAGAAAAACAAAGCCCTATAACCACAATCACAATATACATTCTAATGAGTGACACCTTACCAAAATAAGCATAATATAAAAATTACGAAAAAAATAGGCAAAAAACCCAAACCTAACAACAACATTCACCCCCCTAAATCGGTACCCTACCAAAACATTAACAAGTTAACATTCTTATGACTATGCATTATACACCCTACACGTCTTCATATCAACCCTTTGTATCAACAAAATTAAAAAAAAAAAAAAGCCACATAGCCATAACAAGCCTTCTAATTAGTGATACCTTACCAAAATGAACATTTCATTTGCTAATATTTCAAAGCCTTGTAAATTTAACATTTCATCCTATAATAACATAAAAATAAAAAACTCCCTATCACAGATAATGTACCTTTTCTATTTCATGTACCTTCGATCTCCTATTTGTGTGAATTTATACACCTATGGAAGCTCTTCCCATTCAATTCTTTCGTGTGAATCTACTTTTCTTGCGATTTCCTGTACCAAGCTTCATAACAACGACTAATGCAATGACTGAACGGAAGTGAAATTGTAAAGGATTGAGTCAATGAGATGGGTTTAAGTTCTCTTCTCTCTATGTTAAATTGACATGAAAGGATTGGTTAAATGTTTAATGTTGATCACGGGAGGAGAGTAATGGATTGCAAATGTATTAAACCACATCACCAACTCTCGTTACTTTCTTTTTAATTGATTTATTCCATATCAGCAATACTTAACATCTGTTTGGAAGCATACTAATGGATGTAGTAAGGTGGTACATTTTAATTGGTTCAGAGATTGAAATTAAAAATACCTAAGTCTAGGTACTAAAATGAAAATTTTAAAAAGTTGAGGTACTTGTATAGCCTTTGTCCCCTTTACTTTGTCTCAATTCACATTAATATTATCACATTCATGCCAAGGCAAAACCTGAACATACACTATGGAGTATGGACAAAAGTGGGTTGCTCAAATTTAGAGCATTCAAACTATTATAATTTGTGATAATTGAGGGGGGAGAGAGAGTGGGGGGATAGAGAGAAATGGAAAAAGTTGAGTAGTCAGTAGTGAATTGATGGAAGGCAGAAGAGTTGAGTGGATGATTAAAACAATAAATAATGGGTTGCTCAAATCAAAACTCAGATGAATTGAATGGCAATGAATAAAGCATGTGAATTGAAATTTGAATTAGAGCATCAAATTTGAATAGAAAATTTCAAATGAATGTTAACACTCATAGGATAAATAGGAGAGTTTACATTCATGGAAAGCGCAAAAATTTTCATTGCCTTGTTATCCACATGCTATAACATGCTCACTACTTACATTTTTCTTCCGATTTGCTAAGCTCTTTAACTAATGTGTTACAATATCTTCTTTTAATATAATAGTATCTTGTATATATTAACTTTCATCTCTCTAACTTATATTAATTTATAATACGCAATATCATAAAAAAAAATTTCTTAAGCAACTTGTATTTTCAAAATATGGTGAGTTTTTTTTTTTTTTGTGCAACATTTTTACTAAAAAGTCTAGCATCAGCAAAGGTAAGGCAATAGCATAAACCAGTATCCCTATGGAGAATACAGAGTAATGGTACAATTTCCATAACTTCAAATAGGATCAAGCAACCAGTGTATCACCTTGTCCTCTAGGGTTTGAGCTAATGATGCTTATGTATAATTTGGATGCGAAAGAAGAGTCAGTACATAAGGAGGAGGTTCAACAAAAGGGGAGATGGAAGAGTATCCAGAAAGTGTGGTAAACCCAGTGGTAAGGCCCCAAGGCCATTGAAATTGGATATATTTGTTAAATATTTTCATAAAGCTGTAGGTGAAGATGAAAACATTCATGCAATTTGCAACTATTGCAACAAAAGCTATACGTGGAAATTTGGTAATGGATATGAAACGTTGAGAAAGCACATGGAGGGAAACATACGATTAAGTAAGAAGTAGACAACATAGATCGACAAATAGTAAGGGCATCTGCTCTATAAAGGTCCATGCTATTCCATTTCTCTAAGGAAAAGTAAAAGGAAGATCTATGCAAAAAGATAGCTTGTATACATCTTTCCTTTAAGACAGATAGTGATCTATTTCTCGTGCACTGCAAATAAGATTGTTTGAATCCCAATGCTTGATTATTTTCTTCATGAACATTATATAGAGTAAGTATTCATCTTTACTATAGTAGCAAGTGACAAATCATAGCTATGTTAAGTGTGCTTAACACACAAGTTTCCATCTGTTCGGACATATGGATGGACAAAATGAAATGACAACACATATATGGGAGTTACTCATCCTTAGTGGGTGAAAAGTTCTAAAAAAAGGGTTAGTTGCATTAAAAAAATTTAATGAGCACTACAAGGTGAAAATATTTATGCCATTCTATGGACTATTTAAGAAGAACACGAGTTTGAGTAGAATAGTATTCTCTATTGGATTTGACAATGCTATAGCTAACATGACATTGATACTTGACTTAGAAAGACTTTGCCAACCTACACTTAGAGGCACATTCTTCTACATCTACTGCGTGTGTCACATACGAAACTTATGTGTGAAGGATGGCTTAGCATGTTTGGATTTCAAAATGTGCCCCATCAAATAAGTTATTAATGAAATTTTAGATAAATCAACATTCACAAGAAGTGAATGGGATTTTGCAAAAGTCAAGGGAAACACCCCAAAAGATTTAAAAGAGATGTATAACATAGGTGAACCCCACCTATGAGCTCATCTATAATACTGTCCCTTTTAAAGATAATCTGTGCCGATTTGCTATGTAACATATCCAAGAAATTCTATTGCACCCAAATGATAAGGATGTTTGCACCAAGTTACTTGTTATGTTAAAAAAATTTTATGATTACATTAAGACTTTCTGATAAGTATACTAGCCTAGCTTTCATTTATTTGTTATGGAAGTTGAAAACATATTAGCTACTCTGGCAGATGTACATTACAATCCAATTCTACAAGAACCTATTAACAATATGTTTATTAAATGGTTGGCTTACTATAGAGATATTTCTTCTTGCTACTATATTATACCCTCGTACTAAAATCGCAAGTCTATCTAGTTATCTTAATTGTTATTATGAGTATGTCAATGTGTAATCCCAGACATAAGAATCTTACATGGTTTCTACAGATAGTGTCCTTCAACAGACAAACTAGATATTGAATGAGTTGTTCCAACATTTTTCATATGTTTACGGTGATCAAGTTTTGATAAGTCCATTGCCTCCCACTACCTCCCAAACGGACAACGATGGTAGTTTGCCTATTGCAAATCGTTTATTATTAAAGAAGTTAAAAAGACAAAAAGGTTCTAATAGGCCCTCAACAGAACTTGACAACAACCTTTACATAACTTTTGAGTTTAGTGACATCGTTCACATTGGAGACTTCAATATTCCTTGTTGGTAGAAGAGGCATGTAAGAACATTTCTAATCATTTGTTGAATGGTGTGATAAATTATTGTAGCTCTAGCATCTACGGTTGCTATTGAACAAGCTTTCAGCATGGCTAGACTAATTTTAGATAATTGGAGAACATCACTATCAACAGTAACCGTTGAAGCCCTTGTATGTGTTGAGGACAAGGCAAAGGCAAAACGGCGCATACAAGAACTGTATGGGGCATCTAACAAAGATAATGAATACTTTAGTGATTTCAGTACATTAAGCGGAAGCACGGTAGGACCTACACAAGTGTTGATGAGGTGAAAGTGATTAATTAGTTTGACTTTTGTTTAAAAAAATTTTTACACTTAGAAAAATATTTTCATGATTAAAAAAAAATGATTGCTTTCAAAATTAGCATATTATCTTTACCATTTTCAAAAAGTTAGGTAAGTAAAACTTAGATCACTTTTTAGGTTTTTCTCAATACGAAAAATTTGGCTAATCACGTAAACTTAGCTTTTTTTTTTTTCCAACTAAAAATGTCTTACATTAAATTTTTTTTAAAAATAACCTCTCGAACAATGGTAATTTAATTCTTAATAGCGGATATGTAGGCACTTATAGGCAACCTTAAAATTTAATTTTTTTTTACTCAACATTTATGTTTTTCAAACAATTTTGTCAAGCTAATACAACTACCTTATTCATCACATTGTACACTTTTTTAATTTTCAAAACTGTATTATGTAATATAATTTTATTTTTATATTATGTCTATTTATGATGTACCTTATAATTTGTAACCTCTACGAATGAAATAAATTTTTGTTAGTTAGTTTTTCTAGACAAATTTATAGTGTAATTATCTTCAAAATATATTTATTTTTCTAAAAAAATTGTTGTTATTTATTTCTCAAAAAAAAAAAAAGTCGAAGGGTAATTTTTAAATGACATACTAAAAAATAAAAAATAAAAATGACATATTAAAGAAAAATTAAATTAAATTAAAGTTCAAGATTTACTAGTCTAGATATAACCCTGTTAATTGACAGTTCCATTGGACCTACCCCATGAATCAGCCTTTACTGGCCAATTATGATTCCATATTCTAGGAACCATATTATTGGGTCGTGGCTTATCTAACCCTTACCCTAGTTTAGATGAAATATTTCTTAACCTATATCAAATAAAAATAATGTGCTCTTCAAATTAGAATAATTATAATAAACAAAAAATTAAAAAAAGAAGAACTTGTTCATCAATCTTCTATCCCTCATTTTAACTTATGAAAGTAAACGCAAACAATTGAAGCTATCATCACAATTTGCAACACTTGAGAAAAATTATAAGAAAGACACTTCACTTATGTTATTTTAAGCCCTTTACATTTGCATGTTTAGTTTTGAAAATCTTTATTATTAGTGACTTAAGTAGCTTTTATCATATTTAGTTGTTGTGGGATATAAAAAATGGCTTATCTTCTAAGCTAAGTTGTTAACCAAGAAATTTCAAAATTGGCAGAATTTCAACTTTCTATTGCAATTAATAATAAAATGATTTAAGGAAGAAAAATATTCTATTCGTCAAGACTTACCAATAACCCTAATCCGAATGTTTACATGCACCAAAATGATTTCTCTTTAATAAGAGTTATGAAATAACAAAAAAAGAATAAGAAAGGATGAGAAAACAAGATGTAGTGAAAACATGCTTGAAAGACCCTAAGAAAATAGACAATAGATCCAAAACTTCCCTATTCTTGAAATATAAAAATAGAGTAAGTGAAAATTAAAAAGTCACAAACTCCAGATAAAGAAACTCAATAAATCGAAAGCAACAAGAGCTATAGAAAGATTCGAAGGCCCCAAAAAAAAAGAAAGAAAAAGATACTAATCTTAGCCTTAAATGATGCAAATGAAGAAATTTTTCTAGGTTTAAAAATTAAAGAAACCCTAATCTCTATTTTTTGATGAGTACTTCTACATGTTCCTTTTTTTTTTTTCTTACACATTCTCTTCATTCGTCTCATATAATCGGTTTTAAAAGAGTAGGTTTTTCAAATTTTATCTTAAGTCTTGGAACTTCTTCAAGTAAAAACCCATGGACTAAAGTTATGGTGAACAAATCTTAGAATAATGGATTTGTTTTCTTAAAGTTTTATTTAGTTTTATTTATTCAATTTTTATTATCTTGTTTTAATAGATATTTTAATTAAGTATTTTATTTACTTTTTTTTATATATTTTTTAATGACAAATCTAATGTGACATGCCTATATGTCATTTCTAATGTTAAACTAACAATATGGACACATGATACATTGTAACTAATCGAAAATTCCATATATATTTAGGATAATAGTATGACAAGGTAGTAAATGACATTGAGAAGTTAAATTGTGAATTATACTAATACTTTAAAACTTTGCGTATTAATTGAAATAATAAGTATAGTTAAGATAGCAAATTTGATATTCTCTTTTAGTAAACTAGTTTTATTCTTATATTATATTTTTAATATAATATGATTTTTAATACAATACATTAGCTATGAACTTACTCTAGTATAAATAATTTTGCTCATATGTCTAAATAGGAGGTCAAGTTGGTATTGTTAACAATAGAGTTTTATTTTGAGTTTAAATTAACTTATTTATTAATCGAATGGAGTTTGAGTAGAGCTAAGTTTAAAATTATTTCATGAGAGGAAAAAGAGTTTAAAAAAAAAAAAAAAAAAAAAGGTAAACAGTAAGAACTGTATTAAGAAAATATAAATTTCATCCTCGGAAAGCTTCAACTACTTAACAAATAAAACAGGCATTCCTGCCTGGAAAGAGCATCAACAGATCTCAAAGCTAACCTTTCCGTGCTCGGAGCTCCAACCCCTTTCATTTCATGTCATATGAAATTTTAAAATATAGAAACACCACAGGCATAGAAAGAGAGAGAGGGTAAAAATGGGAACACACTCACTTTTATTGTCGTTGAGAAGGATGATAATAGTGTTCTTTGCAGTTCAGCAATGTGAAGCCATATGGTTGACCTTACCTTCCTCTGGAACCAAGTGTGTATCCGAAGAAATCCAGAACAACGTTGTCGTTTTAGCCGATTACGTTGTCGTTACGGACGATCATTCCCACATCCCCACCATCTCTGTCAAGGTAGCCCCCCCTACCCTCTTTCTTTCTAGAATTTGCATGGTTCTCGTTGGTCGTTGATGGTCGCTTTATTTTTGTGAAACCCTAATTTTGGATCTGTTAGGGTTTGAGCTGCTTGTGCTTCTTAGTTTTTCGGATTTGGAAGTTTTGGGAACACCTGGAAAGATGGTTTCTTTTCTCTTTTCTTTTTTTTTTTTGTTTTTTCGTTGGTGGGGGTGTGGGGGTTGCGGGCGTGGTGGGGG
>JAMXBB010000010.1:52500335-52573122 GCA_024138015.1 Lumnitzera littorea | reverse complement strand
GGGGGTGGTGGTGGTGTGTGGTGTGATGGTGGGGGTTTGGGGGGAAAATTGCATGCATGTCATTTACAAGTTAGAAGATGGAAATTGTAATTTTCAGGTAGTTTTAAGGAACGAAGATGATTGGAGTAAGATTTGATAAAAAAAAAAAACTAATTTTGCGGGTAATTGAAAAGGTTTTAAGAGTATGATCTGCTTAAAAGTTATGAAGCTTAACAATGTGAAATTAAAAGCAGGGTACTGAAAATTATCTGTTGTTTTGGATCTCTTTGAATGCAATTTCGCATGTAGGTATAAGCATGCATGAATAAAAATTATTGATAAAATGGGATTGTGATTTACGGTGCTCTTTCTAAGGTAATTTTTCGAGAGAGAGAGAGAGAGTGAAAGAGACATAACATGACAGAGGTTGGAGTTTCAGGTGAAACTTTCTGCAGACCCAAATGAGCAACTGAGATAATATGGTTACTTTGTTTGATAATTATGCTGGTGCACCCTTTTAGCTTTCTACTTTATTGAATTTTCTGATATTTGAGCAAATTTAAGGAGCTCATGTTTCTAGATTTGAAATGTTTAAAGTCTCCTTTCTCTTGTAACTTCAGTCTTATAATTTCTCATCCTGGAATATCTCTAATGCTTATCCCTATATCTGGACCATCCTTACTTGAGAAGTGAAAGAGATAGTCGCATCCTTGAACAATAATAAAATTTATCTCCTGGATCAGGATTCACTTGCAATATTTGCTTAAATTGATTGGTTAAGCATGTTTCATTCGATTCACCTAAAGTACCATCGGAAGCCCAATGGCAAAGTAGGAGCATCGATCGGTGCAAACAGACATACTTGCACAAACCAATGCCCTAACAAAAATCACAATCTCAAAAAGAGGAACACTACCATCAAGGAAAGCTAACCTCTCAGTCTAGTTTTGTAGCAAACACTACTGAAACAATACTTCTAGCAAGGCTGATACCATAGATTAGCCATTTCACACATCTCTAATTTATTTCTCTCCAAAGGTAGTAAGACTGCAGTAGCAAGTACAAAATTCCACCTGCAAACAATGTGGTCTTCCATTAGAATGAGAAGAAAAACCAGCTCAAATGCCATTTCATCCCCTGAAGTGGTCAAAAAAAAAAAAAAAAAATCCTGGCAGCCACCAAATCCTAATCCTCCTAGAGTATTGACAACAAGAGAAAAGGTGATCATTAGATTTTGGATTACATCTACACAGATAGCAAACATTGGAAGAAACGACACCCTGATTTAGCAGCCTAATATGAGTTAGGAATCTGGGACTTGCAAGTTTTTCCTCCTTTTTGCCTAGAGCATTGCATTTCTTTAGAAAGTTCCAATGTTTGAGCAACATTTATGTAACAGCTTTCTCTCTTGCACTCTCTCTCACCCACACTTCCACCCACACACAGACACATGCAGACAACACACATAGCTTCTTCTGTCAGCCAGTCATGTCAGCTCAGTAAGATACTAATTGTTCTGCAAGGATTTTGTGGTAATAGTTGATTGCAGAAGAATAATTTGCATAATGTTCATATTCTAAGCATTACCGTTGGCCTTCTTTGTCATTTTCCAAAGGCAGTTGTCCCAATTTACCATTTTGGATTTTACACCTTTCATTAGGTCCTATAAAATACCAATCCTTGATATTTCCTCCTTTGTTCTTTGATAAATGACTTGGCTATGAAAATAAGGATCCACCCATCAAACTAACAGAGCTTATCATCATCATAAGGTCTATAATTTGCCCCCCTCAAGGTTGAGGTTATGTAATGAACATTCTTCTTAAAATTTTGACTTTATTGACTTTTAACATGTGAAAGTGATTCTGGTGTGTGGAAGTGTGAGACTTGGAAGAATTCTGTAACTAGAGAAACCTTCTCTGACGTAAGAATAAACTACTGTGAAAATTTGACTCATGAGTTTGGTTTCTTTTATCATCTGCTCTTAGGATCTCTGCAAAAAAACCAGGGGAATGCTTGGCTTTGGAAAAGTTCCTTGGTTTTCATTTCAAAAGGAAATGTTTCTCTTTTTCATCATTAATGTCATTGCTTTTTCCAGCCATATATTGTGTTTTTCCTTTTGTCTTTTCTTAAAAAGCTAGCTATTATGTATCTACAACCTAGAAATCAGGTGGAGTGTCTTTTGAAAAATTTCTAGATGTCAATGGAGATTGGTCCCATATTTTCTAGGAAAGGTTTTCAGGAATTCCCAAAAGTTTTAAAATGTTCTCTCTCTCTGTCTCTTTAAAGGAGAGGTTTTGTTTTCTATATGCCACTGTTTGGAGCTTCAACTAATGGGCTGCTGTTCCTTTTTTTTTTTTTTTTTTTTTGTCTCTCTTAATTTATCAATAATTGTGCACTTGATTGTTTAACGTGCATTCACTTCTCCAATTGTTGTTTCCATTGACAATAAGCATGGGATTGATAATTGAAACCAAAAAAAACGAAGGAGACACTCAAAACTGTTTTGGGGTTTTTCGAATTAATTGGGATATGAACAACTCTTAAGAATATGACTCACCTAGGGAATTGAACTAAGAGCATCTCAATTTGATACGATGGATGAAATAAAACTTCTTGTGTCAAGGGAGAATGAATGGGTCATCCAAAGAGAGAAAAATCCTCCGTCCTCTCTCCTCCTTTCCCCTTTCTTCTCTTCCTTGTATCCTTTCTCTTCCCTCTGTTTTCTTCTCTTGTCTTACCTTGACCTCCTCAACTCCTTACCTCACTACTCTTCTCTTAAACCCTCCCTCTCTGATCCATCTTTCCTGAAACCTTATCCCTTCTCTTCATCCTTCCTACCTTGAAACCATTATCCTCACCCATTCGCTTGCTTCCCCCTTCTTTCTTCCTTTTTACCATTCTAGTTTTCTTTCTCTTGAGTTTTGACAACATGAGAAGTTTTTCTTCACCAAAGCCATCTAGGGGTGGCCAGAAGACCCTTAGAGACCCCTTCCCAATCGGTGTTCTCAAAAATTGCAACAATACCTATGATGGAGCTCCTAATGATACTTTGTTGCGGGCTGATCTCACTGTGGAAAAAGACAAAGAAGACCCTTTACACTTAAGTCATAAGCAGAATATCCCAGCTAAAAGTAGCATCTTAGAGCCAAGAGCTCCTAACACAAAATCGGTTTTTCAGAGGTTGAGCTACTCTATTTCTCCACCTTCACCTAGTGCTAAACATACCTCTAAGGAAAGCCTCTCCTCCTTTGGAAGAAATCAATGAAATTTTAGACAAAGTCGAGGGGGAAACTGCCCTGCAAAGCCTACTATCCATGCTCCTCAATAGGCTTCCTTTCCTTGTCATGCCGTCAACTTAACTCAAGCACATTTCAAGTCTTATGCATGTGCATATGCTGCTGAGACTCCTTCTTCAGTTATGGATTTTAAACTCCGTTATGTTCTACCTATCCAAAGAGGAGATATACCCAGAGTTAAAATCCCTAGTGAGGTTGAGGAAGAGGGTGCTAAATATTGGAACACTACCCTTGTAGGGTACTTCTTAGGCAGGAGGATTCCATTCTCTCTGGTCCGATCTACTTCCTTCAAATTATGGAAGAATTTTGGCATTCTTAATGTGCTGGGTGATAGTGAAGTTTTTTATTACTTCCAATTTTCAACAGAAAGAGCCTGGATGCAATCATTGAGAAGACTTGGTTCTTTGCACGAAGGTTTCTTATTCTACAAAAATGGAGGAAAGGTATTTTGTTGGAGAAGCCACAAACTACAAGTGTTCCTCTATGGGCTTCCTTTACTTGAGTTCTTGGGGAATTCCTTAATGCAGAAGGGCTTGGCCACATTGCTAGTGGCATTGAAACACCGTTGAAAGCAAATTCTCTTATTGCCAACCATAGTAAGGCTAATGAAGCTAGAATCTTTATAGAAATTGATGCTGGTGAATAACTTGTAACCCAAGTTGAAGTAGAGCGTAAAGATGGATCTTTAGCTAGAGTTCTAGTGGACTACTAGTGGGTGCATCAAAGATGTCCAAACTGCAAGGTCTTTGGACACTGTTGTCTTGCTCATTCCAAGCAAAAAGCCTAAGCAACCACCGAAAAATCTTCTGTAGCAAAAGATCAATGGCAAATTGTCACCAAAAAGGACAATAGAGAGAGCAAGTGCAAACCAAATGACCTTGAAACAGAATTTCCTTCCTTCCTTCCTTCTTCCCCTTCTAAAAGGGTGCCTATCGTAGTCAATGAAGAGGTCCAATCCACTTTAAAGGGCCCTGAAGCTTATGCTACTATTGGAGTTGGACCAAGTGGAAAAGCTAAGGACAACCTAGTTTCAAAGGAGCATCATGTTTGTGATGTTCCCTTTTTTGAGCAGCTGCAGCCTAAGTCACATGAAGCATCATCTCTCCCATCTAATGTCTTAGAATCTACAGACGCATCGGGAGATAACATTACTCCTTAAAGGGAGGGTTAACAAGGTGGAAGAAGTCTAAGAAGAGGGAGATGATCTAGATATTATGGAGGAGATTGAAAATACTTCTCTCAACAAATTGCTACTTAGAAAACAAAGACCTTCTAGTAGTAGTTCTAAGAGTAGCAAGAGCTTTGGCTCATCAGAGTGTCAAGGGGGAATGAAAGAAAAGAATAACAAAAAGAGGTGCACATATAAGTCATTGTCTTACTTTCTTTTGTTGATATGTATATAGCTTATTGGAATATTAGGGGTCTAAATGACCCCATAAAAGCTGATGATATAAGGAAATGTTGCATTGATTATAATGTTTCTCTAATTGGGCTGGTTGAAACTAGAGTTAAACACTCCAATGAGAGAGCATTGTTTGAAACAGATTGAATCTACGGTGGGTTTATAGTGTAAATCCTCTTGCTTATTCTAGTATGTAGATGGGATGGGATCTTGGAATATGGAGAGTGATAGTAGAAGTGGAACAGCCTCAATTTCTCCATTGCTATTGTTTCAATTTGATGGCTCAAATTTCTATTTGAGTTACTTTTGTGTATGGATCGAATTTCGATTCATAAAGGCTCTCCCTTTGGGAACACTTGTGGCTGATTACACCTATCCTTCAATTGTCTCCTTGGATTCTTTTGAGAGACATTAATGTCACTAAGTGTTTATCTTAAAGAAGATGCAATTACCTTTGCTACTGCCTTGCCTTAAATGCCTTCAAGTCTGGCCAGATACCCTTGAATTAGATGACTCGCGATATGTAGGTGACTTCATTACATGGTCATGTGACCCTCAAAATAGATGCTAATAGATGCTATTTAGCATCTATTTTGGGGGTTCACATGATGGCTTCGATTTTTAGGTGCACAAAATGGCTAATTTTCTAATAAACAACTAAACAACCTTTTCTTAAGGAAATACGATTGGATTTTAGTCAACTTAGCTAGGCTCTTAATACACCCAAATTTTGAGTTAGAATTTGTATCTCCCATATTCTTGGATCACTCTTTGGGTATGGTGCAATTGGACCTCATCGAAACATTTCGCAAGACTTCTTCAAGTTTTTTGATTTTTGGTGTGAGAATGATCTTTTCTCACCTCTAGTCCATAATGTTTGGAACTCTAGACTTGAAGGTACAAGGGAGTTTCAAGTTGTATATAAGTTGAAAATGATAAAAAAGGAGTTAAAGGCCTTAAAACTTAGGAATATTTTCTCACAATTTAGGGTTGTTTTGGCAAGCGACAACTTGAGAACCATTCAAGCATGAATGGTGCTAGGAGATGTATCATTAATACCTCAAGAAAAATTAGCTTACTCCAATTATAACTTGCTTAGAGGAGCAGAGGAAAATTTTTACAACAAAAATCAAGGATAAATTGGCTCAAACTAAGGGATTAAAACACATATTTCTTTCATAAATATTTGAGGCAAAGGTATAACAAAAACACCATCCACTCTCTTACTAAAGAAGATGGCACCAAAGCTAAGGGTTTGGCACAAGTTAAAATTGAAGTTGAGAGATTCTTCTAGAATCTTTTTCATGAGCAAACACCTAATCCTCTAAATTTAGTTAAAAGTTGAAGAGCTCATTATTTGGAAATTAAATGATGAACAATCAAATCTTCTGAATGCCTCTTTTGAAGATGAGGAAATAAAGGAAGCTTTCCCCTCCTAACCAAATGGTAAAGCTTCAGGCCTAGATTGGTTCTTAGCAAAATTCTTTAAGGTGGCTTGGCCCATTATTGGGGAGGATTTCATTTTGGCAACTAAGGAGTTTTTCTCTTTGGGTTTTTCTCCTTAGAGAAATTAACAATACAATCATCTCTCTTGTTGCAAAGGTAAACAATTGTTCAACGTTGAAGGATTTTTGACATCGCCTTATTGCTTGTTGTGACCTGATGTACAAAGTGATTTCCAAGGTGTTGGCAACAAGGATGAAAAAGGTCATCCAGTCTTTAGTTGGAAGGGGACAATCTACTTTTGTGCCAGGGAGGGGAATAACTAATAATATCATTATAGCTTAAGAGCTAGTTCACGGCTATCATCTACATAAGGGTTCTCCTAGATGTATCTTAAAAGTTGACATCATAAAAGCTTATAATATGGTGAGTTGGAGATTTTTGGAAGTTTTTTGTTACATGGGATTCTTAGGTCATTTTAGGAAGTTGCTCACAAAATGTTTTACCATGCCTAAATTCTCCTTAAACCTAAATGGTGAATTTGTGGGGTTTTTCTTTAGCTCAAGGAGATTGAGGCAAGGGGACCCCCTCTTGCCCTACTTGTTTGTCCTAGGGATGGAAGTGTTGTCAGCCAAGTTTAGGAAGATAGCGACATCCCCATCTTTCTCTTATGATTGGTGATGTAAGGAGGAACCCCTAAAACATCTTTGTTTTGCAGAGGAGATTCAGCTTCTATTCTTTCGATAAGACAATCCCTCTAAAGCTTTAAGGCCATTTCGGGCCTATAAGCAAACAATGGAAAAAGCTTAGCTTTCTTCTCAAATGTTGATGAAGCAACAAAAGCAAATTTGCTTAACCATCTAGGCTTCCAAGAGAATCTAGAAGCTTGTGAGTGGATTGGATTCGTTCATATCTTTTGAAGAGGAAATTCTTTAGGACGGACCGTAGACAAGCAATATGCTCTTAGAATTGGAAGAAGCTCCTCAAACTTAAAACTTTTAGTTAGATATTTGTTCTCATGGAAAACATGCAATGGCCTCTCCATCACAATGTGGTCAGACATTTGGCTACCAACAGGACTACGAAACCTCACTCTTAGAACTAGACAAATTGCATCCTCGGGTGTCACTCTAAAAGCTTGCCTTTGTTCCATTATGCATCATGGTTAGTGGAGCTTGCCTTTTGGATATGTCTAGAACTTTCTAATAATCCCTTCATATATCTAGCCAAGTCCATCTCAACCCGATGAGCTCACATGGAATTATTCCCCTTTGGGTACCTTCTCCATCAACAACACATAGAATCTCTTTTCCTGCTATAAGCAAGTTGTCCCCTAGGTGAAGATAGTTTGGTGTAAAAAGCCGATGCCAAGACTCTCTCTTTCTATGATTAGCCTTGCTTGATAAACTCTAAACTCTTGACAAGTTGTTTGGATGGTCATCATTTCTTTTACAGATTGCTACTATTGCATAAGTAGCCAAGAAAATCATTGCCATCTTTTTTTTAATGCCTATATACGTGCTTAGTTTGGAAGCAAATCATTGTTTGACTATGTTGCCCTCTTTGGTATATCTCTTGGCAAGGGACCATCTAGGGCTTGTTGGCAACATCTTCCTCTTCTTCTTTGACCATTATTATGTGGAGAGTTGCTTTAGTGGCTGCTATTTACCGCATGAGGTGTACTAGAAATTCTGTTCAATTGGGAACTCCAATCCCTCCACCTAAGAGCCTTTAAAGAAGATTTTGTCTTACATAGACTTACAATGTCATTCTTAGGAGTGGTTATTTCTAGTTTCTCTCTTTTGTAATACTCTCTTTTGTTTTTGTTTTAGAGTTTTGCTTTGTAGCCCTTCTTGCCTTAGCGGTGGTACATTTCCTTATATTAATGAATGAATTTATTTATTGATTAAAAAAAGAAAATTTCTTGTGTCTGGCAAAAGTAAAGATTGATAAGAATAGTGGATTAAAGAGCAAGAACTCAATGAAGTTATGTATTTAGTATGTAATAATGAAAAGGATACATGAATGAACCTTTTATAGGTTTATCTTGGGTCATTAAGGGTACAATTGTCATTGAAATAAATAAATAACAGAACAAAGAAGCTAAACCTTAGAGAATATGTTAGAATGCTTTATCAAGGCATTCTAATGGAGCTTGGGTTCTATCAAATGGAAAGGGAAACCATTTAAGTGAACTTTAAACCGAAGTTTCAATAAATAGAGCATAGGTTCTCTCTCTTCAACATGTAGAGAGAGAAAATCCTCTCTAGCTTTCCCCCTCCACCTTTTCTTGCCCCTTAACCTCTGACCTCACCTCTTCTCTCCAATCTCTTTTCCTTCCCTAGTTACCCTACCCTATCCTCGCTTCCCTTGTACCGTGCTTCTTCTATTGTGTCTTGTTCTTTCTAGTTCTTATTTCCTTTCATTTCTGTTTAGTTATGGTTTTTTACAAAGTTTCTTTTATCGTTTTAGGGTCCCCTTATGAGGACCTTTGTTTGGAGAAATAAGGTCTCTTTTGGAGCTATTGTAGCTACCTTTACGGTTAGAAGTTTGACTATCAAAGTTCACAAAGGTAAGCTTAGGAAGAAGGGTCCTTCTCCTACACTCTCTAATGGGTCGCCTAATGACAAAGGAGAAGCGGTTTTTGGTGATAAAGGAAAGAAAACCAAGAGGGTTCTCAATTCCAAGAAAAGTACAGGTGATGTAACTTCTCAGGAACAAGATGCTTTTACCTTTAATAATGGAGTAAAAGGTTTTGACAAGACAGCTCGTGGTCATATTTAGACTTCCTTACTTAGGATTGGCTCAAAACCCAATGAGAAAAGGCAACTTACTAAGATTTTCTCTTTGGATAATAGTCAAAGCTCTACCTTTGGCTCTAGTATCAAGGTTGTGTCTAAAGTTGCTGATGAGATTGAGAATTCAGTAGCCTAATGTAAGAAAGTGTTTGACACTATTGCAACCTCCCTAAAACTGCCTTTGTTTGTCTAAGTGGTTTCTCAAAACATCCCTTCATCGGCTTTTTTAGTTGATGTTTTGCTAGACTTCTATCCTCCCTCTAAACATGGGGATCTCATCTGTGTGGAGCTCTCGCTTCCGATCTCTTGTTTTGGAGAAGAACTTTGGAAAAATACAATTTTGGGTTATTTCCTAGGTGGAGGCTTTTTGTTCTTGCCCGTCCAAAAATTGGCAACCAACTTCTAGAAGGAAGACGGTTTGACAGAAGTGTTAGCAAATAGATGTGGTTTTTTCTTTTTTAAGTTTAAGGAAGAATTCGCTTTACCTAAAATCTTAGGCCAACCTTGGTTGCTCGCCAATCAACCAATAATCTTGGAACGATGGTCCTTAACAGTGGAGTATGACAAGGTTACGCCTAAAAAGCTGCCCATTTGGGTTAAGTTATGGGAAATACCTATGGAGTTCTTACATAGAGATGGTATAGTTCATATAGCAAGTGTTATAGAACGCCCACTTTAGGTGGATTTGGTCTTAGCGAGAAATGAGAGAATTAAGTTTGTTAGGGCATCGATGGAAATAGTAGCATATACAATTCTTCCTCTCTTTTGGAGTGAGAAGAGCATGTGGGAAATTAGCTATGGTAGATGTGGAATACCAACACGTGCCAACGTGGTGCCATATGTGTAGGGTGTTTGGTTATTCACCAAGTCAGTGTGAAGGTGACAAGGCCATCGAGTGTGTAGTTTCAGTGGGACAAGGTGAGAATGAGAAAAACATGCCAGCTATGTTGGACAAAGAGCCCTAGGAGCTTAACAATTCCAATAGTAGGCCGTACTCAAAAGGGGTGGTTATAAATGAAGGGAATCGGACCAATGCCCTTAAACCTACAACTCCAAACATAAGTAGGGACAAGCACATTGCAGTGGAAGGCGATTCTTTGGACAGTTCTTTAACCATATTGCACCCCTAAGTGGGAAATTGCTCTCATGTTGTTCCTAATGAGTCTAAGGGTGAGACATCTAACGAGAGAGAGGCAGAAAAGAATGAACACAATCCAATCGAGGCAATTGTGTTGTTTACACCTGTAGTACTAGAGACATAAGATGAAATTGAGGAGGATTAAAAAAAGAATAATTCAAAGTGGATTTTAGTTAAGAAGAAAAAGATGAGGAAAAAATGGAGGGATGAAGACTGAGGTAACTCCGACCCACTTGCATCTTAGTTGGCTTTGGCCTTTGTTTCTTCTTCCTTGCATTTTTGAATAAATGTTAGCTATTTGGAATGGTAGATGTCTTAATGATCCCCAAAAAGCCAAGATTGTAAGAGATTTTTGTGAATCAATCAAATCTCTTTATTAGGTATAGTAGAAACAAAAGCGAAAGGAAATTAAGCATCCAACATCTAGTCTTGAATCTTTCCAAATTGGAATTCGATTCATCATGATAATGGTCATTTATGGATTTCTTGTAATCCAGCGTAGTAGCAGGTGAATATATGCTCTATTTACTACTAATTCATCCACTGTTGATGCTAGAGAGTTGTAGATGATGCTTGGTTTTGGTTTTCATGTGTGTATTGAGTGAATCCAACTAATGATCAAAAGGTACCTTAGGCAGATTTGCTAAACATCAAAAGTTTAATTCCAGGACCTTAGCTAGTATGTGGGGACTTTAATGAGTGCCACAATGTGGGGGAGAAAATTGGAGGTACTAAAACGATTATACCTAGGATGGAAGATTTTAATAAGTTTTGCTTAGAAGCGAAAGTGGAGGAAGTAAGAACCAATGGCCTTCTACACACATGGTCGAATAAGTGCGATTCTAACCTACTTATGTGAAGACTAGATAGAATTGTGGTGAATTGCAAATGGCTACATGAATATCCACAAACTGAGGTTCTGAGTTACTCGGATCATAATCCGCTCATTGCTAATCTCTATGTTGATATTTCAAAAAGGAGCAACCCCTTTAGATTCTATGACTTTAGAGCTTTAATCCCCAGTTCTTGTGAATTGTGGAGCACGTATAGAGGTTGAAAGTAGTAGGTATCCTAATGTTTAGAGTAACAGCTAAGCTTAAGTTGCTAAAGCAAGAGCTAAAGTGGTTCAATAAGAAATACTACTCAAACATTTCCAACAGGGTAGCTCTCGCTCAAGGGGCTTTGAAGAACATCTAACCATGCACTCGTCAAGACCTGGATGGTGTTGACTGGGTATTGGAAAAGAAGACTTTTGAAAATTATATCACCTTGTAGCAATTGAAGAGTCTTTCCTTACACAAAAATCAAGACAAACATGGTTGAAACTGGGTGGTCAGAATTCTTGTTTTTTCTACTAATCATTGAAGCATAAAGATAATAGAGATGGAATCTGTTCAATCTCTCTTAAAGATGGTTTTAGCACCTCAAATATGAAGTGCATTAAGGATGCTATGGTTTCTTATTTCCAAAAACTTTTGACTCCTCCTCCATATATTCTATCAGGCCTAGTAGTCTACCTTCCTTGGTGGAGAAGAAAACCATGGCAGAGGATTGGCTGCTTTTGCTCACACCAATGGACAACTAGGAAAATAAGGAGACTTTGTGGTCTATAGCTAAATACAAAGTCTCGGGTCCAAACGGGTTCAATAGATATTTCTTCAAGGTAATGTGGCATATTGTAAGGGAAGATGTTTGCATGGCCATTAAGGACTTTTTTGCTTCTGGCATACTTCTAAAGGCTGCCAATTGTACCTACTTGACTCTTATCCTTAAGATAATTACTCCATCTACTTTTGCTATTTTTAGGCCTATTTCCTATCGTAATGTCCTTTATAAATGCATTTCGCAGATTATCGCAAACTAAATTCAAAGTTTTATGGCTAAACTAGTAGGGAAGGAATAATCCACTTTTATTAAAGGAAAGAGAATTACGGATAACATCCTAGTAGCCTAAGAACTGTTGCAGGGTTATCACAAGAATCTTTATGGTGTAAGATGTGCAATAAAGAAGATTGATGTTATGAAAGCCTATGATCATGTGAATTGGTCTTTTCTAAAGAGTCTTTTCTTTGCTATTAACTTTCCCTTAGAGTTTGTTTGCTAGATTATGGAATGTGTGACTTTCCCTTAGAGCTAAGCTCTAGAGGCCTAAAACAAAGGAATCCTATATACTATTATCTTTTTTGTTTTGGTAATGGAGGTTTTATCATTCTTTTTAAGGAGGCTGAACATGCATAAAGACTTTAAGCATCATTGGTGTTGCAAGAAAGTAAAGATAAATCACCTTTGCTTTGTAGATGATCTTCTTATCTTTTCCAAAAGGGAGATACCCTCAATTGCCCTCATTAACCAGTGCTTACAAGAATTCTTCTCCCTTTCAAGTCTTTGGAGCAGCACTTAAAAAGAGCCAAATTTTTTTCAGTGGTATCAATCATGCATTGAGGTCGAGCATCGTGAATGTGATGGGTTTTATCGAAGGAAGTCTATCAATGAAGTATTGGGGCATTCTCCTTATTTCCACTTGCTTATCCCAAGCACATTGTTGTATCTTAGTTCATAGATTGGCCTCCAAGATTAATAGTTGGACCACGAAACATCTTTCTTATGCGGGGCAAGTTTAACTTATTAAGAGCTTACTCTTCTCTCTATAGGTATACTGGGCTTCCATCTTCATTCTTCTTAAGAGTATTCTTAAGGAGCTGGCTATGAAGATGAAGTGCTTCCTTGGGAATGGATCGAATATAGCCGAAGCCAAAGCTGAAGCTAAGGTGTTATGGGAAGAAGTTTGCTTTCCTAAAAGTGAAGGTGTGTTGGGCATTATGGATATCACCCTATGGAATAAGGTAGCACGGTTGAAACATGTATAGAGCTGAATGGTGGATGCGTTTAGTCTATGGCTTAGTTGGGAAGGGATGATGTATTGAAGGGTCGAAATTTTTGGGCTATACTAAACCCATCTCAAGGCTGTTGGTCTTGGCATAAAATTCTTTAAGCAAGAAGGTGGTCATGTCCGCTTTTCGGTTGGCTTAGTGAAGATGGAAGCAATATTTCCTTATGGTATAATACATGGCATCTTGAAGGACCACTAGTGGATTGGATCAGGGAGAGAACTAGATATTTGATGGGATGCGCCAAAATGGTGAAACTAAATCAAATTATAAATAGTGATGGGTGGATGTAGCCCAATGGTGAGATTTGGAATGCTATGTCGTCTACTCTTCCACAAAACATTATGCCAAGAGTCGGTATCAAGGACACTTTTGTGTAGGGAGCTGATCCTAATAAAGGATTCGCTATCAAATCAGCCTATAATTTAGTGAGAAGGAAGAAACAAGTGGTTCCATGGCATGCAATTATATGGAGCAAAAACATCATCCTAAGACACTAACGACAAAGGAGAGGCTTCTAATGCAAGACAAGCTACTATAATGGGGAATTATATTAGAGAACCGATGTCTCCTTTGTGCTGAGTCAGGGGAGGATCATGGTCATTTTTTCCTTAAGTGTCAATTTATGAGAACAATTTGGGAGGTCCTCCATCATTCCCATGTGTTGAGCAGCCTCTCATTCAATACCATGTCAGCCTTTGTGGAAGGTTTCATACCAATTTGCCCTACCAAATGGAGGAAAACCCCTGCGGTTATAGTTTATCATGTTTGGAAAGAGAGAAATTCAATACGTCTGGGAGTTCAACTGACTAATGCTAGCACGTTAGTTAGGATTATTTTGTCTTATTTTGATGTATAAATTTGAGAGCTATATTGTTGACCAAGTTAGTCATTGACAAGCTCCTTTGTTTTTGTAATTGTAAATTGCTAACTTGGTCTGTCCTTTGTACATCCTGGCTTCTTCTCTCTCTCTCTCTCTATATACAAAAAGTCTCAATCTACCAAAAAAAAGTTTCAATAAATAGCAAGGGGACTTCTTCTGATCACATTCGAACAAAGTCAGATAGTAGTTGATTTCTTGAAACAAATGTCACTTCTTTCAATTAGCCTGAAAGTCTTTTTGAACAGGGTGTTCATGATATAAACTTGAACCATTCTATTGAACTTTGTTGGATGCTTCAGAGGTGGCATTCAAATGAAGTGCTTCTGATGCAAAGATACTAGCTAAATTCTTTGCTTGGCTCCTTGGGATTATGCTTGTGCTTACTGATAACAGTATTTGTGATGTAAATATCAACAAATAAACTTAGTCTTATTTTGGTGGCAACTCTAACAAAATTCTCTAGGCTAGATTTGCTTTTTCACTGCTATGGTAACTGGTGGTAGATTCCTGTATTTGATCATGTGACTGATTCCTGCTATAGTAACTGGTCTAATAGGTGGTAGATTCCTGCTACAGTAACTTGTCTAATGGTCTAGATTTGCTTTTTCACTGCTATAGTAACTGGTCTGGGTGGTAGATTCCTGTATTCAATCATGTGACTGATTCAGGAGGTCTCCAATGCTTTGTGGTGCTGTAATCATGTTGTTATCTTCAAGCTAAAGGAGATCAAGTCTGCGGTTTATTTTTTGTTACTATAGTTGATGCTTGCTAGTACTGTGCTATGTGTTAAGCTGATTTCATTTTCTCTAGTGGTCCTCTGGACCATTGTCTGCTGCATTGAAATGGCTTGATGTCCAGTCTTAGTGGGGTAAATTTGGGGTTTAATTTATATCAGGGATGAAAAGGATCAACTCTCTATTAGTCATCTTTTATGTAACTAAGTCTCTATGACAGATTAGCATTATTTGAATCTAAAACAACCATCACCTTTTTAAAGGTGATTAGATAACCAGTTGTGCTTCCTGGTGAAATAAATATTACCTTTCTCTGTCAAAGCATGCATGACATGCATATAAGTGTGAGCATATAACCTTGTGGGAACATGGAACCTGCTCTACCCTATATGGTCAGCTAGATTTCAGGCAGGTAGGATAGGTTCTTAATACAATTTTTTGAAATCTGTTTCTATGAGGTAGTTTATGGCATACGGTATCTTCATTCCTTGTAGCTACACATGCATGTATTCTACAGCATACATAATATAGATGAGAATGTAATCTTATATCCATCTTATAAAAATTATTAATTGATGTTATTGAGCAAAATAAAATATAATAATTCTAATTTAACACATACTTGAAATTGTTTAAAGTTTGGCTATTTTGTTGCATTATATTTTTTTTCCTAAGATGTATTAGTAAAAATATCGTAATAGATTTGGTGTCCTTATTTTCTTTTAAAGGAGAGGACTTAGACGCTATGATAGATTGCAATTTTATAATAGCATCCTAAGGTAAATTTTTTAGAGTTATACTATCAGCTTCATGATAAATGCTTTATGAGAATACATGAGTAAAAAATACGTGACTAAATTGTCGAAGATTACCAAATTGATGAATGTATAGGTTAAAGCGCTTGAAAAAAATTGATAAGTTATCAGATGAGTTACCTCAAATTATAAAAATGTAATTAAAAAAATCACAAGCTTCACGGGGTATTCTATAACTTGTAAATTTTACAAAGGATATATATCAAGGTGGTTCCTTGTCTTACAAGTTGAGTTTTAGTATTGAAATTTGGGAACTTATATTCATGAGATAGGATATGAGTAGAGCCTTGTACCTTGTCTACTATATATTGGCTCACCCCTATTTGCTTATATGCATATTACTAATAATTATTTTACCAAGCAAACATAGAAAAAATGATGTATTGTTATTGACATGGATGGCAATGGTATTCTCAATTAATGACATATTATCTAACTCTTGAGTCTGATCTTGATTATTGCCCCATCTTGTGTTGCACTTATTATCCAGTTTCATTTGTGCATGTGTTAAGTCTGTGGGATATTATCTTTTCTCATGCTGATTAATGCTGTGTATTTGTTAGGTAACATCACCATATGGAAACAATCTTCATCACAAAGTGAAGGTGACTCATGGTCAATTTGCTTTTACGACTAGCGAAGCTGGCAATTACCTGGCATGTTTTTGGATGGATGGAGATGGACAAAACCAAGGAAGTGCAGAAGTAAGTGTTAACCTAGACTGGAAAATTGGAATTGCTGCAAAGGATTGGGAATCAGTTGCAAGGAAAGAAAAGATTGAGGTGAGCACTAGATTAATCTTGTTTCCTAGTCAGCTTAGCATAGCTAAATTTCTAATCTTAAAAGTTTTAAGGTACAGGCTACATTTTACTACAACTATAAGGCTGACAAAAAGTAGGAGCATAATAAACTTTATGGATTTGGTTTGGTGCTTGTGATACATAAGACATATTGACATGCAGTAGTTGTTGCCTCCCAGCCTTCAGTTCTCGATGTGATGTGGCTCCAGTTAGGCAGTTTAGTAGGTAGTCATCTTCAACACAGAGAATGAAATCTTTGTTGAGGTCCTCGAGGATGAGAAATTGATTGTAAAAGTTTGCTATTTAAAAGGCAATTTCAGCAAGGTTCTTTTCTCTCAAACATCTCATGGTTGTCTCAAAGCTGCTAGACTTGATTATGCTTATAATTTTTGCTTGCAAGCTGAAGGGCCTTTTAATATCGGCACAGAGATTCTTTAGTTTTTGAGCAGGTTTCTGTCCAATTGGTGAAATTACTTGAGTTTCTGTTTGCAGGGTGTAGAGCTTGAGCTTAGAAAGCTTGAAGGAGCTGTGGAAGCCATTCATGAAAACCTTATATATCTCAAAAGCAGGTACCATTCCAGAGCTTTTATGGGATAGTAAGGTCATAATTTCTTTATCCTGGACGATCACTGACTTTATGTTTCTGTTTATATTTCTTTCTGTTCTAGGGAAGCGGAGATGAGAACAGTTAGTGAGACAACAAATGGTAGAGTTGCTTGGTTCGGTATCATGTCCTTGGGTGTGTGCATCATTGTTTCAGTCTTGCAATTATGGTACTTGAAGCGATTCTTTCAGAAGAAGAAACTTATCTAAATCCTTTCACGTCAGTCAGTTCTTTTGTTAGAGGAGAAAAACATACATATTTTCTTTTTTTGGCTTTATTGGTCTTCATATCGACAGGAAAAATTTTGATAATTAGAAAGATGTCACATTTGATGAACCTGATTTGAATGTCTCTCCTGAATCTTCTGTGATATCTTTGGATTCCTTAGTCCATGCATATGGCGGCTCCACTGGTGGGCAACTAGTGAACAACTCTGTTGTTTGTGAAACATATATTGATTAATCGTAGTGGCTAAGTTTTAAAAATAAAATAAAATAAAATAATTACAGAGTGATTGTGAAATTTTGAATGATTATACAAATTATCCGTAGGCTTTCCTTCTTGAGATTAGTCGCATTCCTTTTCTTTGGTACTCACCTCCTATCTCAAGTTTTGCACGCCTGTAAATTCGATTTTTAGGAAGTAGGATCTTATAAGTCAAAATTTGTACAATTTTATTTAAGTCTCTAGCGTCTGTTTTGCTATTTAAGAAAGAAGTAACAATGTTGGACAATAGCATCAAAGCTTTCAATCTGGGCTTCTCATTTAAAGCTGACTGACTGGGTATTTGCCACGGATGTTACCGTATATTTAAGAATCTAATTACTCTTTTGAGGAATAAGGCTTAGGTTGGAAGGGTTATGAAGGTTCCAGCACTGGATTCTCGTTTTGGTTTCTATTTTCTTATATATACAATTCCCTAGCTTCTTCAGTTGCCAATTGGCAAAACTCCCCCGTTTTGTTTTCTTCTTCTCCTCCTCCTCCTCCTCCTCTCTCTCTCTCTCTCTCTCTCTCAATTATCTTTATTCAACTTTATCTTTGTTGCTTCTTTTCCCCTTTAATTATTATTTCTTCTCTTTTCTTTCACTTTTTAATTTGCTATTTCTATTTAAAAATTTTTAATTATTTATGGACTCAACAATCCTTCTAAATATAAATTTCATGAATTCGGCAAAAAAAAAAAATCTTGCATTAATTTATATAGGAGAGTGAATTAAAAAAAAAAAAAACAATTTGACCATTTAACCAACAAAATATATTTATTTTATCTCCACGTGTTTTTACTTGATAATTGGATTTCTTTTATTTGTTATTTAGTTTTACAATTAGTTAGTCAGTTACATAGCTTATTGGTATCATTAATACTCTACAACTAATTTAGAAAGGGTAAGAAACTCGTTCTCATTATCTCACAAAACGCTTCCTTACTCTTGCGAAATGCAATACTTTGTTCTCATAGCTGGTTGGATCGAGATTGCAAAAGTTCATCTGATTAGAATCCTAAATGGCAACTGAGCGGGTTTTAGGTATTTTAATTCTTATTGTTCATTAATTTGATTGAGAATTGCATAAATCAAATTATGGTTAGAGAAATGAATAATGTGGTTGAATTAGGGTTAAACGATCTTTTTAATTTGTCTAGATTGGATAACCCATGGATGTTTATTGATAATATCATCTTTAATGGTGGTAATTACCTTTCATGGAGTAAGTCGATGAGATTGGGATTAGAAGCGAAGGTTAAGATCAGTTTCATTGATGGTTCAATTAAAAAATCGATTGAAACTGCTGAAAATTTTAACAAATGGTTGTGATGTAATAGTTATTGATCTATAATTAGCAAGTTAGCTCAGAATTTTCTATATACTCAGTCAGCTAAAGAGTTATGGGATGAGATTAAGGAGCAATATGGTACAGTGAGTGAACCTTTGATTTTTCAATTAAGATACGAAATTAGTAATATTAGTCAAGGAAATGCAATTGAGTGTTTACTATAACAAGTTGTGTTGCTGTTGGGATGAATTACATGAACTTCATCTATTTTCGCATTGTGAATGCAATCGATTGGAATATTATACTTGTGCATTTAGAGAACTTATTGTCGAATATAAGGTACACATAAAACTAGTCCAATTTCTTATGAGATTGAATGAAGCTTATGAAGAAGTAAGAAATTAGATCTTGTTGATGGAGCCTCTTCCATTGGTTAATAGAGCATATTATCTGGTTTAGCAAGTCAAGAAGCAATGTCAGCTTACTGGAGGAATTAACATGTGTATAGATGTTGTAGCTTTTATGGTTGGCAAAACCAATGTAATTGATAAAAGGAAGAACAAATGAGATCTATTTTGCAAGCATTGCAAGTCATAGGGGCATTCTATAGACACATGCTTTTAGCTTGTTGAATATCTTGAGTGGTATAAGGGTAAGAAGTTGAGTTTAAAAACAAAAACTAATCCTGAGGCTTCTTTTTGTTAGACAGGAAATGATGCAGTAGTTAGTACATTGAACACTCCTTTTGAAGGAGTTTTGCATGGTGTTAGTTCTTCAGGATCTTATGATAAAGATCTCTTACATAATCTTTGTCAGGAGATGGTGAAATTGTTGAAGGAGAAAGAAGGTCCCTCTAATGTTGTTACAACAACAGGTATGATTGCTATTGATTCTTTTTGTTTTGCAATTGTTAATAATTCTTTGAGCACTTAGATAGTGGATTCGAGCACAACTGACCATATGCCTCTACATCTTGATACACTTACTAACATTGAGTTTTTTACCAAACCAGTTTCAATAAAACTTCCAAAAGGAACCTTAATGTCTTCTACAACTTTGGGTTCAATACTGTTAAGACCACAATTGGTGTTGAAACATGTGTTATTCTTGCCTAGTTTTACATACAATTTGTTTTCTGTGAATAGGGTTGTTTCTGATCTTCCACTTAAGGTAATCATTGATTCCTTTTCTTGCCAATTTCAAGATCAAAATACTAGTGAAATTGTTGCAATTGCTCAAGCTAGAGTTGGACTTTACATGTTTAGTCTTAGTACTTCTTCTGTTATCAATGGTAAAGTTTCCTTTCTTGTACAAGAAAATCTTGTTGATACAAGTGTGAGTCTTATATACAGTAGATTAAGACATACATCACTTTCCAAACTTAGTCATTTAGACAACTGTAAACACTTGCATTTCAAGGATTTTATTTGTGATTCTTGTCAAAGGGCTAAGTTTCATAGGCTTAGTTTTCCTATTAGTCAAAATAAAACTTCTTTTGTATTTGAATTGCTCCACATTGATGTTGGGGGGCTTATCATGTGGCATCCTCAATAAGTGCTTGATATTTCTTCACTACAGTGGATGATTTTTCTTATTCCACTTGGACATTTTTTATGCATCATAAGTTACAAACACCAATATTTTTGAAAAAAAATTTCCATTATATTTTTAATCATTTCATAGCTACCGCTATACTTGTTCAAATAGACAATGGAGGGGAATTTGTTTCTTCTTCATATCAAACACTCTTTCACACACTAGGAATCATTCATCAAAGGTCTGTACCTTATACCCTACAGCAAAATGGTAGAGTAGAGTGAAAACATCGCCATTTGCTAGACACTTCTAGAGCATTACGAATTTATGCCAATTTATTTAAACAATTTTTGAGGAAGTGTCTTTTGGCTTCTATATATCTAATCAATCACATGCCTATGAAGTTTCTAGGATGGAAAACTCCTTTTGACATTCTTTTTCATAAAAAACTAGATTACTTAAGTCTTGAAGTTTTTGGTTATCTTTGCTATGCAACTAACCTTTCTCCTTAAAGGATGAACTTGATCCAAAGGGTTTAAGGTGTATATTTCTTGGCTATGCCAATGGTGATAAAGCTTATAAGGTTTTTGATCTCATTACATAGAAGTTGTTTGTTAGTTGTGATGTAGTTTTTATAGAAAATGTTTTTCCATTTAGGTCTAAAGGTCATTCAAAGTCACTTAGCACTTTTCCTAATGTTTTTCTTGAAACTTATGTTGGTTCTATTTGTTCCGACCAACCACAATCTAGTTCTCTTAATGCTTCTTCTCATTCTCAAAGTCGTTCTACTTCTTTTCCTTTAACTTATGATTGTCAGTCACTTAGGAGATCTACTAGAATTAAACTTACACTTGCTTGGTTACAAGATTATGTGTGTTCTGTCCAGCCTAGCAGTGTTGCTTCCCCTGTTGTTTGTCCTATTTCTAACTCTTCTTTAGAATTCCTTCATGATGCTACTTCTATATCTTGTCCTTTGCCTTCTCGTTATCCTTTATTTTCTTCATCAAATTTTAGCAACTATCCCTTTGATTATGTTGCTTCCTTTGTGTATGTATTAGCTGTTTAAGAGCCTAAGACTTATTCACAAGTAGTCACTCAAAATGAACAGGTTAAGGCCATAGAGCACGAATTGTTGGCTTTAGAAAGGAATGATTCATAGGATCTTGTGGAATTACCTCCTAATAAAAAGGCTATAGGTTGTTGTTGGGTTTATAAAATTAAATATAAACTAGATGGAAGAATAGAAAGGTATAAGGTTAAACTTGTAGCTAAGGGTTATACATAAATTGTGAGTGAGGACCATAAAGAAACTTTTTCTCTAGTGGCCAAACTGTCTACTATTAGGATTTTGCTTTCAGTTGCTATTGTTTCTTCTTAGCCCATATATTAGATTGATGTTAACAATGCGTTTCTTCATGGTCATTTACATGAAGAAATCTTCATGATGCCACCATTGGGTTCTCTTAAGACTAATTCCACTCAAGCGTATGGTTTGAAGAAGCCATTATATGGGCTTAAACAAGCCTCTAGGCAGTAGAACTTGAAGATTTCTAGTTTTCTAATCTCTTGTGGCTTCTCATAATCGAAGCATGATCATTCGCTTTTTGTAAGACATCATGTTGATGGATGTGTGATTATCTTACTTTATATAGGTGATATGTCAGTACTTAGTTCCAATGCATCATTTATCCAAGAAACCAAGTAGTAACTCCGTACTACTTTCACTATTAAGGATTTAGGTCTTGCGCGTTACTTTGTTGGATTGGAACTTTGTCATACTCCTCCAGGTTGTTTACTTCATCAAAGGAAATTTATTCTTGATGTGTTACTTGAAACTGGCTTGTTTGGTGTTAAATCGGTTGCTATACCCTTGCCTTCTAGCCTTCGTGTGACTTCTACTGTAGGTCCTCAACTATCATATCCAACTTATTTTTGTAGATTGGTAGGCAAGCTCTCTTATATTAATAATACACATCTTGACATTAGTTATGCTATGCATAGTCTTAGCCAGGCCATATCAAAACGATGTGAAGAGCATTTAAAGGTAATCTTTCATGTGTTAAAGTACCTTAAGGATACTTCGTCTTTAGGTTTATTTTATTCGTCTATAGCTTCTTTGGATTTGTCTACACATTCCAATGCCAATTGGGCCTCTAATTCTGTTGATAAGTGCTCCATCACTGGTTACTCTGTGTTCTTAGGTTCATCTTTGGTTTCTTGGAAAACAAAAAAAAAAAAAAAAGAAGAAAACAATCTACTATTTCCACTTCCTCTACTGAAGCTGAGTATCGTAGTCTTGCTACTATTGTTGAGGAAGTTCTATGGGTATCCTATGTTCTCATGGATCCTTCTATCTTGTTGGTGTTACCTGTTATTGTCCATTGTGATGATAAATCTACTGTGCTTGTTGCTTCTAATTCATGCTTGCACTTACACAAAACACATCGATATTGATGTGCATTTTGTATGAGAGCATGTTACTTCGAGATTTCTTAAAGTTGTACACATTCCCTCTCTGTTGCAAGTTGCTGATTTATTCACTAAGTCTCTGTCTTCTTTGCAATTACATCTCTTTTGCACCAAGTTTGCATTCCAAGCCTCACCAACTTAAAAGGAGGGGAGGGGGGGGAGGGATCACAAAATATACTCTATATTTATTTTATTTCCATGTGTGTTTTTACTTAACAGCTGGGTTTCTTTTATTTGCTGTTTAGTTTTACAATTAGTTAGTTAGTTACGTATCTCATAGGTACTATTAATACACTATAACTAATTTAGAAAGGATAAGAGACTCATTCTCATTTTCTCATAAAACACTTCCGTACTCTTGTGAAATGCACACTTTGTTCTCGTAGCTAGGTGAATCGAGATTGCAGGAATTCATCTGATCAGAATCCTAAATTAACTTAAACCATTTTACATTAATAGGTAGGAAAATATAAGATTTTATTTTTCTATTTTTTCTATAACATACTCATACTTACTAAAACTGATTGAAAAATAAAAATCTTATGTCATTGTTATAAGAATGGCAAAGGCAATATAGTAGCTGATGCCCTATCATGGTGACAATCCCCCTTAACCAAGCTTTAAATGAGGCTTCTTAGGTTTTTTGTGATCAAAGGCTTGTATGTCGAAGACCTACACTTTGGCCTGATCTATACTAGATGTAAGGAAGGATAAATTGTTGATGATTAGCATAAAGAAGATGGATACTTATTCCAAAAAGGGAAATTGTGTATCCTAATCTATTATATATGAGGATTACTCATGCATGAGGTACGTAGAAGGGGATTATGATTAGCATAAAGAAGATGGATACTTGTTCCAAAAAGGGAAATTGTGTATCCTAATCTATTCTATATGAGGATTACTCATGCATGAGGTACATAGAAGGGGATTATCTAGCCAGTTTGGAAAGACTAGGACCCATGAAGTACTAACTTCAAGATTCTTTAGGCCAAAAATGTTGAGAGATGTGTAGTTTGTGTTGGAAGAGGTATGCTACTGTAGAATGGCGAAGAACCAAACCGAACAAGGAACTTATTTGCTACTACTCATCTCAATCAAACCATGGTCCAAATTGAGTATAGACTTTGTACTAGAGTTAATAAGGACATCCCGAGGAAAGGAGTTTGTCATGGTAGTCGTGGATTGGTTTAGCAAGATGGTATACTTTGTGTCGTACAGTCGAACTAACAATACTTTAGCTATTTCTTCTCTCTTTTTATTAGAAGTGGTCAAGCTGTATGAAATATTGAAGACTACAGTGTCAGATTGGAACCTTAAGTTCCTAAGCCATTTTTGGAAGACATTTTGGAGATGATTGGGAATAAAGCTATTGTTTAGCACGTCTTGTCACCTCCAAACAAATGGACAAATAAAGGTTTCTAACAAAACCTTAAGTACCTTACTCATAGCTATAGTCGAAAGGAACCAAGCTAATTAGGATCTGTGCTTTCCATAATTAAGTTCGCCTACAACAGGGCAACCTATAGCGTTATGGGCAAGTTACCCTTTGAGGTCATGTATGGATTTAACCCTAAGCTTCCACTATACTAGGTCCCCTTACCAAGCCGACCTGAGGATCAATAAGCTGTAGACAAATCAAAAGTTGTCAAGACAATGCACCAGAAGGTGGTAGATTACCTAACTTGAGCCGCTTCTAAATTTGAGAAATGATGTTGAGGACAAAAGTTCGAAGAATTCCAACTTAGCAACTTAGTGTAGATTTACATTAACAAGGACCCATTCCCAAATTTAAGGAAAAACAAATTGTCTTTGAGAGCAGATGGAACATTTAGAGTGGTTCAGAAGATCAACTCCAATGCCTATAGAATAGAACTGCCTAAAGGATATGGAGTCTCCGACTCTTTTAAAGTTGCTAAGCTTAACCAATACTTACCTGAGTATAAGCTACCTAAAGTTGACTAAGATTTGACCCTAAATCTCAAGCAGCCTAGAAAGGATGATAAGAATTAAGGTCCTATTACATGATCTCAAGCACAAGGGCTCGCTACTCTTCTTCGCCAAGCCATCTTGAATGAATTGACGCTATAGGAAGAAGAACTCCTCTAAGCCAATCTTATGAGTCCCTTGAGCTTGTCCAAATAATTTACAATCTCTTAGATGGAAGAAGTTCCTACAAAAGCTAACAACTCCCACAAATGCAAAGCTCCGAGCTTATAGTACCTTGACCTTTTAGATGCCAGTATCTATACCAACTCAGTGCTGAGCTAACCTCCCATAACCAAGCTCTCGAGTACAAATAGTTTGAACAAGTATCCTCTAAGTCTCGAGCTACTGTGTTGTTTACCTAGTTCTAACCTCATTAGCTTTACTTGGCACCCTGTGCCCATCGAGACCACAAACTAAGTAGTTGACATGTACTCCACTTTTCCAACATTCATACTATCCTTGCAAACGATATTCCTTCTTAGTTGTTTATTAACTTGCCCCATACATAGCATTTGTTTTCCATTTCTAGTAAGAATCTCATTTTGTAATTTGTAGACTCCTAGGATTTGCTCTAATTGGGCCACATAAATACGTTCACCTGTAATAGTTGAAAAGATAGCTTTCGATTATTAGAATCGAATTTTCTTCATTTCCCCTCTTACACTTGTACTTATCCTTAACCAAAGAAACCAAGTCTTGAAGCACTCTTATCTAATCCATTATTGAGTGTAGATTAGTGGTAAGTAACCTTGTGATTACACTTGTTCATTATATTAAGTGTAACTCAAGTTCGTATGAGATGTTGGTGCATCATATCCATCTACATGGGAACCTTTGCTCAAACTACGACTATCATTTACTTTTGAACCATCTTATAGTTTGCATTCATATGATACCACTGGTCGTGTATCCATCTACATCATTGTATGTATCATAAGGTCACTAAACATCTAAATGTAACAAATGAAAGGAATTCATGTCAAGCACTTCTCAATCCTCGTTTGATAACCTAGAAATTTTACATCAATGAACCATGACCTACATACCTCATCAAGAAGGAAGAGTTGAGGGGAAACACTAACATCTACTTGACACAACAAGAGCTTTGAGAATCTAAGTAAATCTTCTTAAAGAATTTGGAAGTAAGTGTGTTATAACAAAAACATACTTTATTAATTGCATGCTTATGTCAATTTTGGGTTAGAAATCACTTCGTGAAGTAATATTTGGTCATGTCCTTGATTATACGCATCTAAGAACTATGGATTACCTTTGTTTTATTGCTACCTCTACACTACAAAAGATAAAATTGAACCAAAAGGAGTGAAATGCATATTTCTAGGTTACAATCGAAGACAAAAGAGTTACAAAATGTTTGACCTCACTTATAAATTGATCTTGTTCAATAGAGATGTTGTGTTTCATCTTCTCCTCCTTTTACTCCATTTGTTGTTCCATCATAACATGTTTCTCTTGAGTATTCTGATCTCGTTCTGTTATACATTGATTTGTCTTCTTTGTTACCCTCTCTTACTGAATCATCAACTCCTTCTTCTGATCCTAATATTCCTAATTCTGTTGCTTGCTAGTTATGTGCAGCTCCCAAAGGGCAAGACATGCTTTACAATGGCTTACTTATTATATGCATACAATCTAATCTAATTATGTACCTTTTAGTGTAGATGTGACACTAGAAACCAAACTTACTTCATCACCACCTATATATCCTTTTTTTGTCAACTATAAACCTTTGCTCTTTTTCCACTAGACTTTATTGGTTCATTGGTCAATGTACTAACTGTTTTAGAGCCTAGTTCTTATTCAAAACCTTTAAAGAATAAAGAATGGAGAGATGCTATGCAATACGAGTTGGATGCTTTCGAAAGAAATAACACATGGAAACTCACTATTTTGCTAAGTGAAAGGAAAGGAATTAGTTGTAAGTAGGTTTTCAAAGTAAAAAATAAAGTCGATGGTTCCATAGAGTGCTATAAACCTAAATTGGTGGCAAAGGGTTATACTTAAATGGAAGGGGAAGAATAACATAATACTTTCCCCCCCATAGCTAAACCAGGAATTGTAAGGATTCTTCTAGCTATAGTTAGTGTACGTGATTGGTCTTTGTTTCAAATTAACATCAATAATGCCTTTTTACATGAGCATATTGATGAAGAAACTTTTATGTTACCACCTCAAGGTTATAACTAAAGATGGTCAAGCTTGTTAACTAAAAAAGTCACTTTATGGCCTAAAGCAAGCTCTTAGGCAATGGAACCTAAAAATTTCACACTTTCTTATTCAACAGGGATTTACATAGTTAATGAGTGATTAATCTTTGTTCACATGTGATGATTCTTATGGTTTTCTTGTTGCACTTTCTATAAGTGGATATGTTATTAACAATGACAGATGTAGATACTATTTCTACTCTTAAGTAGCAATTGGTTTCCAAATTCACTATCAAAGATCTTGGTGATGCTTGGTTCTTTCTTGTTGGATTTGGGTTTGGCCTACAATGGGTGAATCGCTCAAACCTTTGAAGTAGCTTATTATTATCTCACATAGCATTTAATTAAGCGTCATAAACTTAATATCATCAAGTGTAGCTTATTTTTTACAATTCTCTAGTTGAACTTATAGGGAACGATAATTTATTTACTATTGTTATTGGGTTGTAATAACTATGATATGGTTCTTATTTACTATTGGAGGCAATTACCATCAAAGGGGACTTTTTTTTGCTTGATGTCAAGCAAGCAACTTAGTAGGTTTAGACTTCTTTTATTATAGTTATGCTTTATCGCTATTAGTTCATATTAACTAATAAATGATTATTATTCTTGGGGAAATTATCATCAAAGGAGGTTTTTTGCTATTCTTTAGGGGTGTCATGGTAAACCCTGCAAATTTTATGTTTTAAATATAGACTTGGACTCAAGTACTAATAGATCATCTTTATGCCCTTTGAGACCAAAGGAATTACTAATAGAAACTTTCAACAAAACCTTAAAACAAACTTGAGAACTTTGATACAAAGTTTCAAAAATCCTAATCACATATGAAAATCCATAATTCTAAACTAAACCCTAAATGTAGGGAAAAAAAAAAAGAAAGAAAAAAACTAAAACTAGAATGGTAAATTGTACTTGAATTTCGTCAAGTTGCAAAAATTCTATATCAAACAATTAGAGTATTCCTAAATAATGACAATAAGCTAAATTAATCCAATTAAAGTAACAAAATTATGAATTTACCCCTATTAGTGTGCATCATGCTATACATGTGTAATTTCCTTTTTACATACTATTATTTATAAGATATCTTGCATAATATCAACTAGCATAAAATTGAATTGATTAAAATGCTAACTTAATAAATTGAATCTGGATATTCCAAATCATGCAAATTTAATATCAAACGATCAAAGATATCCCTAAGTAATAGTAACTAATTAAATTAAGCTATAGAGTAGATAAAGTTTATAAATTAAGAAATTACCCCACAAACATGTATTTCACTAGGCATGTGTGTAAAATTTTCTTTCACATATGATATACAGCATAATACCGATTGATTCAAACGGTACCAATTAAAACATTTGATTAATAAGGATATATCCTTACAAGACTAAATGCACGATACATACATATACATATGATATAATTTTATTTATGAATGTTAAAATGTACAAAACACTATATATTGTTAAATCAATTAAAATGCTAGATGAGTGAAATTATAATTATGCCTCATACACATAAATTGCACCATATATATAAATATAAAAGTAACCTTATCCATATACGATAAAAATTTGAGATCAAAACCTTAACCTTAACCTTAAACATAATGAATTCCCAAACTTATCAAAACCATAAAGAAGGATTGAAAACCTAAGTACTAAGTTGAACACTTAAAAACCCTATATTAAAAGCCTAAAGCCTAACCAAGCTTAAACCAACCTTAAGATACTTATAACCTATCTCAAAAACCAATTTGAGGAAGGAAAAAAAAAAAATTAATAACAAAACCTTAACTTAGCCACTTGAATAAGGTAATTAAGTAAAACATTTCAAGAGTGGAAATTAGAGAGCTACACATGTGAAGCTAAAACCAACCATCTTCCATTCATTTTCCCACCCAATTTAAGTTCAAAAAAACCAAACTAAATGATGTAAACCTAATTGACTTGTAAATAAGAAAATCTCCAATTCCTAAGGAAAAAGGTAATTTAACCATTTTTAGATTAAGCCAAAAGTAGAGTTGACAAAACAACTAACCATACCCTAAACCCACCCCTACCCCAAAAGTAGAGTTGATAAGGTATGGCATGCCATCTTGCCAACTTTTCATCCTTTTTCTCCCTTGTAACTTCATAATTAATAGCCACCTAAAATTTTACACAAACTATCACAGCCTATCAATTATACTTCACTTCAACACATCGATGTGACAAGATTATGAGGAGAAAACATTACCTACCCCAACCGGCCATAAAAAGCCCCCCAAACCCCACTTGCTCTTCCATTTCTTTTAAAAACATCCAACACTTAAACAAAGCAAGAAGAAGCTCCCAAAAAACACTATCTTCACCACCCAAAAACATACACTAGCCATATGCCAACCCCCCATTCTAGCACCTTAATTTGACCTTAAAGAAGACACCCATAAACACTACCCTACACTTAACCATTTGGAAGGAATTTAGAGTAGCAACAAGCACCAAAATCATAGGATTCAAGAAGCTCAAGGATCACTAAGGGTGAGGGGCAAAAAAGAGGAACAAGAAGGGGCTCAAGTGAGGTGCCAACTACCTTCCGTTCAACTAGTAAATTATACTCCATCTTCAAGTGTCTTTAGAACACCCCAAGTAGACTTCCATTTCTTATTTTTGTAACTATAACATGTATTTTAGAAGTTCTCTTAGTTAGGATAAGTGATAGTTTTATTGGAATCTCCTTATAAGTGATAGAACATAAGTAGCTTGAGCTTATTTTCCTATTAGCATATATGTATGTTACTTGTAGTAGAGCTTAGTAACTTAAAGAAATTGCAAAAGTAAGCTTGTGTAAAGCTCCTTAAAGTGCTGGATGTGTAGTGTTTGAAGGTTATCTAAGTGTTATCTTCACTTATGTTGAGTTGTCCATGCATCAAATTAACCCTAAGTGATAGAAAAACCATTATATGAAGTTTTGGTGAAGAAATCATCACTTAAAGGCCTAACTTAAAGCATTTGCACCTAAAGTAATGCATGCTCTATGTTGTTCCAGTCAATATTATGCTAGAATAATCCATTTACAAAGAGTAAAACAAGCATGAGTTAAAGTATAAGTAGTGTTAAGCTTTGGTTCTTAGCAACTAAACTGAAGAAACAAGGAGTTAAGTTTGAAAAATGAGTTTAGGAACTAAGGGACCAAACTGACCAGATCTGCCACTAATATTTAATCCACTTAAATACCCTTACAAATGTAGTAAGTAAACTAAAAAGACTAACAAAGACTAGTAAGATGAGTGTTAAGGGCCTAAAACTCAAAACTAAGCTCAACGCTCATGAGATGAGCCCAAAAACTCACAACCGGACTTTGTGAACTCTTGTGACCAGCAAGATGAAAGTAAAACAAGGGTAGTATAAAGCTCATAGAAAGCCCACCTTAAGTTTCCTAGTCTACTAAAGTGATAAGTATTACTAATGTAAAAATCAAGTCCATTTATGGCCATAAAAGCCACTTTAAAAATTAAGAAATACAAGATAGTGATAAGGCTAAAAATATTAAATGAAAAACTAATCTTAAGAAGGTAATTAAGCGCCAAGCCTAAGCCCTTATAATTTCACTAAATGAGGAAAAGCCTAATAACAAAATCAAGCCCAAAAGGAAACTTAACCAAGAAGAGTGCTACTGTTCTGGCCTAAAACCATAATCATAGGCCCTACTTCCCAAATCTAATCTCACCACATAAAATTATAAGTGAAAACGATGAAAATTGACTATAAGATCACGAGAATTGAATTTAAAACGAAAAAATTATACGCAATTAAAGATTTAGCTTAACTGAGCAAAATTAAGATTAAATCAAGAGTATAACTTTAATAGAACCTTAGAGTGACAATATAATATAACAAATCCTTATCTTACTATGTTTGCTTTGATAAGGAGACTTTGATCTTGAGGACGACCTACCTCTAGATTACTACAACTAGCACTTGTGGTAAAGTGAGTATTTCCGATGACTTTATACTTGTTATATGCTTGTAGTTACTATACCTAAATTCTATATATTGACAAATTGATACTTGGGGTTTAGGATATGAATGTACTTGATTATTGATCATTTGATGTGTAGATATTGTTAAATATAATAAATGAATAATTGGTTGTAAGATTGACTTTTGGATGATTGGATGGTTTATTGTTAATTGTTGATCACCTAATAATTTGACTTAACTATATACAACTTGCTTAAACTAAAGGGTTCATGCATAAGCACAACATTGCATACCGATTGCCACCTAACACGAAAGGTAAGAGGGGCTTATAGGAGCAGGAGCTCTTGAAGGGATTATTTTAAGCACACAATATGTGCCATATTTATTGAGTCCCTATCTTAGCTTACGACACTTAGGGTATGTGATTGGATTGCGAAGGCTACCATATCGTAAGACTTGGGTTTTCATTATTGTTGATTTTGAAAAAGGAAAAAGTTGCTAAATAAGGAAATTTTTAAATGTATGTACCGGTACACTAGTTTGGTTAAAAACCCGGGTACTAGAACTCAGTTGATGGTTTGTATTGGTTAATAATCTCCAATCCTGACTACGTAGGGTGTAATTTTGAGTTACATTCAGTTCTTAGGCCACTATATGTATTTGTTGGCATGTTGTTTGATTCATGCATTCATATGGTTGTTTAATTAATTGTTTGATAATTTACTTGCCAATATAGTATGAGGGATCTTACTAAGCTCGTATAGCTCACTCCCTATAGTTTTTCCCATGTAAGTTGATTGATAGTTGGGACTGAGATAGGGATAGGAGTCGAGTGTGGAGTACGACCATTGAGTAGCATAATGAAAAGCTAGAATTAAAAAAAAAATAAAATAAAAAGATTGTGTAGTTGATTTAGAATACTCTGTGAAACAACTAATCTCTCTGTTAAGTTTAGTATCTTTAATAAGCTTAAAAATTTCAAGAATTGTTTATCTTGTTTTATTATTTTGGTAAGAGATACCAATTCTCTACAGCTCAATGGACTATGGACTAATTGGATATACTTAGCTATTTATTAAATAAGTTAGTTATATGTAATATAATTAAATATGAATAATAAATAATTAGTTAAAGTCTTGTAACCTTTGATTTGCACGATGATTTTCATACCATAGGTGTACGTGTGTTAGAAAATTTTAAGGCAATCCTACCAAGCCTACTATAGGGTCCTGACAATTGTACTCTAAGACCAATGGAGGGATTCTACTAGAATCGAGAGTAATTTGTCTAAGTTAAAGTTTTAGTTAGGGTTGAAATTTTACCCTAGTTAGACTAATTTCCTTATTGTTGTGTCTTATTAATTGACATAGGGCACTAATTTACTCTTAAAGGCAAGTATTTTTGGAAGGCCTTTTAATATTCCTTTAGATGTTTTTACCAAAACCAAGGAACAATTTATTGTAGTTAGACTTCTTCTACTATTTGTCATTGTTTGTAAGGATGCAAGCAGATTGAGTCATATCAAGTAGCCAACTCAACTAAAACAAAGACTAACCTAAAGTATTTTATTACAAGGTTTTTGACAGGTTTTATAAATTTTCGTAAAACTTTATCAAGTTCAAATGATTAGATTTTAAGAATTTTTTAAAACCATATTGGATACCCAAACTTAGTACATAAAGGATAAAAAGTAATAATACTATGCTACTTTATAAACAAAAGAAGAAGAAGAAGTAAATCCAAGTAATCATAATGATTTTTTAAGATAATTTATTTTATCATCAAAGTATATTGTTTATGATATGTAAAATTTCAAGTTAAATTGCTTTGCGTTTTTATACTGTAATGTCCCTCCTCTTAAGGCATTTGTTTGCTTATATTTCTTTCTCAACTCATGTCTACAAGAAGTAGTTCATTATATAATCCTTTAACTGGAGATGAGGTTAAACTGTAGTCAACCTATTAATTTAACTCCATAAGCATAATGATCTTGAAAACTTCTTGTCATTAATAACAAAAAACATAGTAGAGCTTTACAAATTGGGCTATAACATGCAATCTAGAGCTATACCTTTACATTCATAACCTTTAAAAAAATGTACCACGGTGATGTTCCTTGTAAAGCTACATCCAAAAACCTAATACAAAGCCTTGTAGGTAATCACTCTTATTTTCAAACCCAACTTTCAAATCTTAGCTTACTTTGTCTTCAATATCAGAGGTTAGATAAGCTAACCCATCGACTATAGTTGAGCTAAGTAAGTACAAAACTAATAACAATAAAACATAATAGCCAATATGTCTAATCTTATATTCAATAATCCAATATATTCAAATATCAAACAAATAGTAAGCACACTTATGAATCCATATGCATCACATGAATGTCATATGCATGTGACATGTATCGATACCAGTATCCTAGTCCAACCTAGTTTTTCATCCAATTGGTTAACATCATCTAGTATCTAGATACAAAGTCTATGAACCTAGGGTTATAAGGAGCAACCAAAAAACTTAGCCAAGTTGATCGCATTAGGGTCAGAATTGATTGGGTCATACATTTCTATGTGCTCAAAAACCAAATATAGTAAAATCTCAATTTTAAAAGAAAACCTAACCTTTAGGTCAATTCTCATGCCATGCCATGCCATAAATACGTGAGATAGCACAATTAACCAAACTAAGCACAACTTTTGAGTCAAATGGCATGAACAAGGTGAATCTAACCTAGCTTTCAATTAAGAAATATGATATTATAGCACAATTAATATGGCATAAATTGAACATCGCAATTGGAAGACAAACCTAGCCAGTATGACAATCCCTTTAGTAGTTCAACAATTTAACACAAATGTTACAAAAAAATAACCAAGTTACAAGCATACAAAAACAACCATCACATCCCATATCCAAAAGAAAATACATTCTCATTAGCCAACATGCAAATCCCCAGCTTAGCTCTTCTAAGGTACATTTCAATAGCTATCAACCTAGTATCAGAAATTCAATATATACTGATCAATAATCTAAGCGACAATTCGTCATTTAGGGATGATTCATCTTTAAAAACACCAATCGGTCATTGTACTTAAGGTTATGAGTTTCGCTTAAGTGAGAATCGCTAACAAACACAACAAACAAACAAGTAATGTACAATCTTTTGACCATTGCAAAAACACAAGACAATCAAGAAGGGGGTGTTCACATCTCATATCCAAAAGAAAGTATAGTCTCATCAACCAAACACAGATCCACTACCCAGCTCTTCTAAGGCACATCTCAATAGCTATCAACCCAATATAAGAAATACAAAATACACTAACTAATATTCCAAGCAGCCATTCATTGTTTAGAGATAATTCATCTTAGATATCATCAATTGGTCATTATACTTAATGCCGTGAGTTTCACTTAGGTTAGATTTGCAAACACACACAATAAACAAACAAGTGTCCTACAATCACTTGACCACTACATAAACAAAAGAAAACCAAGAAGGGGTATTCATGAAGTTCAAGCAAGCTTGTTACTCCATGTACTCAAATGATCCTATTATATACACAAATTCCTTAAATCAACATATGATAGCTAAAGCATATATATATCTACAAACACCTGATGCTATATGAAACAAAAATAAGGTTGTAGATGCAACATATATATATGTATGTATATATACGTACACATCTTTATATTATACAATCACATTATAGTATGCATCATATTTAGTTATAAAAGTATATATAAAAGTCACTTGAAAGTGTTCATTATAGTATATACATGCATAAATACATTAACCAAAACTAAGAATAAGCTTATACATATGATGCATGGCCATAGCTATATATTATAACTATATATCTCAATTTTGTGTATGATACATACATGCATTCGTAACAAAACAGTAATATTTATTCGTAGAGTCACGTTCTAAATTTACTCATACTTTTTTATTGGTTCCACTTCTTATGTTGGCACAACATAAAATGCCGAGTCAATATCGAGGTGTTATTGTACATCAACATTTAACAACATTGTTAATCTTATTATATTAATAGAGCAAAAGTCAAAATAAGAGAAGCAACCTAATTAACCAGTCAAATCCAATTACAATATGCTTAGACCAATTACATTTGGTTATATATTCATAATATTTGTTTACTTGTTGATATAAGTACTGATAACTTAGTAAATATTAATAATACATTAAGCATATAAGTATATATTGCTATAATTTCCATATCATTGTCAATTATTAGCTATCCCAATATTAAGCTAATGAAGTTTTGTACTCTACTTCACACGTTGTCCACACTAATGCGATTCCAATCAGCACCAGCTGGTGAGTTTGCACTAATTTATAAATTATAACATATTTAAAACATCTAATTATCACTATGCAGATTAAACAAATATTATTGTCTTAGGATTTTCACCTATAGAGATTGAGATGTGGGACTCAATCGATGGGCCTAAAACCTGTAAAACAAAACACAGTGAAAGGTACCGAGGAAAGCCTTGCATTTAACCCCATCCCGAAAGCCATGCAAATCCATCATAGTGTAGAATTGCATCAGATGATCATCAGGATTCGCCATTCCATCATATAAATACAACGACGGCAAGTTGATGTTGGGTAGGAGTACCTCTTTTTGAATTGCTTGTGTCAACGGTGTCTTACTGCCAGCACTAGGGCTGCAACATCCGCCCTTTTGCTCTTTTGTTTCTCATACAACATCTTCGTCTTCATATCCATCTAGCTTATGGACATCCATGCCCTCCTCGGGCTTCTTACCTTTGTCCTGCGCAGGTCAGCCGCATGAAATGGTCGAAGGAGCTAATCTGCGGGATTCATCCTTCTTTTCCTTTCTGTGATCTTCAATTGATTACTCCCGCTAGTTCCCAGTCCGTGCAGGGCTCTTCTCCTACTGTGAATAAGAACCTATTTTGATGGTGAGGAGCCTGGCGATAAAGCTGCTCCACCCAAGCTATCAGTCTTCAAATTTTTGCGGACTCGATTGGCATAACTTTTTCTGTTCGTCCAACCTAGCCCAAAGCTCCTCGTTCTACTCCTTAATTAGGTCATTCTGTTTCATAATCTGCTCATTTAGAGCCTTGATTTCCTTATTCTCAGCTTCTAATTGTTCACATTGTGCCATCAACTCGGGAAAGCATTACGGGTCAACCATGATGGTATTTTAGCTACCACCGATCCCACTTTTTTCTCCGGCATCAGGTTGCTTGCCGTTGTCAACACTGTGTGTTTCTTCAGCATCAACATTCCTGCCAATCGCCTGGATGGTGTTATCGGGGAGTTTGATTTTTAAGGTTCTTGCCGTCGCAGCTTTTGAAATCAAATTTGAAGTTCAAGAAAGTGCTGATTCTAAAAGAGATTGTCTTCGCATAGATGGTGCCAAATGTCATTTTACGATTCCTACTGGTAGAGATTGAGATCTAGGATTAGAATGATGGGCCTGAGGTTTGCAAAACAGAACATCAGAGGGGCACCGGGTGGTTGTGTGGCATGACAATTTCAATACTTAAGTCAGCAAATTTATGGGATGAAGAGAATGAGAAAGATTCAAGAACAGAAGATTTAGTGAATGTGTCCTTATTTGTTGGGGTGAATCCCTATTTATAGTAGTACGAATGGAGATATATCCAAAAGGTGGATATATTCCAATCTTACGTAAATATATTTCTAAATCAGGTAAGATTCAAAATTCTTAAAGATGACATGATGTATAATGATTGGATAATCCCATATAAGTCAGAGTACATAGTATTATGTTGCACAAGCCTTATAAGTAGAATTCCAGCCCATAGGAGCCTCAAGCATGGATGCCACAAGTAGAAAACAATGGTTCAAATTAGGCTCCTGAGCTAAGGTGGAGATCAAATTCAAATCAGAGACCATAGAAAATAAATTGGGTTTAGACTCCATAGGGTCAACAATGGGTCAGCATAGGTTTGCCGACGGTTCATATAGATCAGAATATACCTTGAAAAACCAGTTCCTAGAGTAGCTTCTCAACAAATATGCATCTTAAAATGAGGAAAGATAAATTACTGCTTACACAAAAATGTTGACTATTATTATACAATCTAGGTGCTTACAAACTATTTACATTATTAAGGGCTACTACGTTCATCAAAGCAAAAATAGAAGTAGACAAGTTTCATGTTTTCACCAACGAAAATAAGCTTCTAGCCTTCTCTTCTCCTCCACACCTTATCTCAGAAAAGGGTTACTACGTAAAGCTGAAAGAGTCTTTGATGGTAAAAGAGAAAGATACTATTTTAAAATTCTGGTTTGTATTTCCCTTGGTTCGAATCTGTCCCTCATCTTGTGTTAAAGGAACAATATGATTCATGAAATTCTCCAGATAATAGCGGCCCACATACGTGTTGATGCATCTTGGGCTTCTTGGTTCAACTTGTAACAATTCATGTGTCACCATGCTGATTCATTTACTTGCAAGTATGCTGAAGTGCACTCCTTAGATTGTACATGTGGGGCCAGGTAGCAAGTAAGGTTATTTTAACCTTTATTTATTTATTTTTTAACAATTTAGGAATATATTTTACCAATATTTAACTATTATGTGTGTGTGTATATATATGCATGGATTAGGTAATGTGTATTTGGCGAGAACATATGTATACTTAAATATATTTTGAGACCATATCACCACGTTATAAGACAACTGATTTTATCTTAACGTCTACACGTTCCATGTCTAACAAAATGGACAAAACGTTAACCAAAAAACTTAATGCAGATATAGGCGTCCTCCTTTGCATGCATTCAACAAAACCAATGAGCTAGATATCCCTTTTATGTTATTGTAATATGTTGAATTCTCTGCAAGTCCAACTTAATTTCATTCCATATTTTGCCACATTTAACAATCAGATGAACGTTCATAGTTACAATTGTTGAAATTTTTATGAACAAATGGAGTAAGGGGATTTAATTGCAATACAGTAGGAATTGAATAGATACATAATTGTTCTCACATGTCTATTACCTTGTTTTATTGACACAATAATAAAAATGAAAGAGAAAGGAACAAAAAATAAATTATTCAATATAACACCAAAATCCCTACCCTTCTCTGCTTTTCATAGTCAATACACACTCACACAACTTACGAGGATAGTGTATTTAAGGAAAAGAGTTAATGAGTCATAAGATAACAATTCATGAGTTTAAGAGATGAATTATTATTCATATTTTTGGATAACAGTAATTCATCAGAACTAACTATTTCGTGTTTAAAATTTAATTGAATAACATAATAGCAAATTTATATGGAAAGGAGAACTTAATAGTTATTCCCCTAATTGAATACGCAGTTAATGTTTTAAGGGTATATTTTATCTACACTTTGGAATTTATACCATTATATGCATACAAATATTGCTAATCATATGTATCTAGTATATTTGTTACTTATACTTTCCCTCATACTATAGTTTTTGAAAGCCAAACAAGTTATTTTTTTTTACCTCATTACATCTTAGAACTTGACTTTTGAGTTTTTAATAAATAACAAGCAGTAGCGAAAAGCTTGCATTTTAATAAATTAAATCTCTAATAAATTTTATTTTGCGAAACAAACTATGCAAAATCACTTTTTCTAACTTTTTTGACCTCAACGTAAAGTTTCATCTCAATCAATTAATGTTACTTGTGACCCTAGTTAGGTAAAAAAAAAAAAAATGAATGAAAAAAAGAGAAAGATAGTTATTTTGTCATAGATATGTGAATTTTGAGATATTGTATTTTTTTTGGGCCAAATTTGAAATATTGTAATTAAATTGGATTAACATAAAAGTTAGGTTGTAGGCGAGTTTCAAATAAACCTATACAAGAGCCAATTCTAAACGGTGAACTGGCTTAGAGGGCTGTTGAATCGATTCAGCTTAGGGTTACGTAAGCCTAAATCGACTGGACTGGCTCGTCGGTTCAAGCTAGTTACATCCCTCCAATATTTAAAAAAAAAATCCTCTATGTTACATATCTTCTTCTACTACTTTTCCATTTCTCAACACACACCAAGTACCTTTCTCTACTACTACATCCTACATGTAATTTGGTTCTTTGCATAGTGACAATTTATTTCAATATTCAAATGAAAAATTCTCATCCTTTGCAAATTGCAATTTGTCTTACTTTACTTAACCTTACTTAATATTTTGATGTTAAAGTAACATCATGCTTATGTGATCTAAACTAATTATTTTGAAATGAAATAAAATTTGCAACTTATCTTACTTTACTTTATATAGTATAAAGTGTTACAATCATTTCGGAAAAAAAAAAATAGAAAACAGGAGTAACCAAAAAATTATTTATAGTAATTTATGAGAATGTGAGAATAAGATTTAAAAAGGAAAAAGAAAAAACTAAGCAACAAGTTTAAGGGTCGACGAATCAACTTGGGCTTATGCCCTCAAGGGCCAGGCTCGATTCACCCTTACACTGGCCCGTGAACTAAAAGTTTTGAGTTAGTTTGACCTAGTGCTCAAGTCTAATTTCAAGCGTCCTATAAAGCTCAATTGGATTTTAGTCACAGAGAAGCCTTGATTTGCTAAGAAAGTTAGAAAAATCAAAGTTTGATTTAAGAATTATTTTATTTTGATTATGTTATAAAAGGAAATTTGCTTCTATAACTGATTCTCTAACCCTCTAGTATCTCATTTCGTTGAGAAAAATGAAAAGGCATGGCGAAAACAACACTAGATTGAAGCTTTTCTTCACTATATGTATTCTTCCATCATGGTGGATGAGGAAATGGATGATTACATGTCTGCACTCGAAGGGTGCGTTCTTAAAAAAATAATAATAAAAAAAAGGGTTCCTTAGAAAAAATATTATGTCTATGAGGTGGTAAAAGGGCTTTTTGGAAAGGTGCTTTCAGTTTGGGCTATTTTTGCACTGAAGGCGCCTTTAGTGTTTTGTATTACAATTGAAGGCACATTTTTGAAAGGTGCCTTCAGTTATAGTAATATTACAACTAAAGGTGCCTTTCAAAAAGGTGTCTTCGGTTATAGTAAAATTCTAAGTAAAGGTATATACATTGTTAATGTATATGAAACTTGCACAAACAGATTCATTTTCTCATTCTAAATTATCTCTCTTCCTCACTTCTCTATTGGAAAAAATCGATATTTGCCTAAAACCAATCACTCATACCCATTTTGTTTTGCAAAATCTACTCCAACAAACAAAGGCAAACATCCTAAACATTTAATCTACGTTAATTTCATGAATTTCATGCATTATTTATACTTGTTTTTTATATTTCCTATTTAAAACTCTAGGTTTAGATATGTGTTTTTTTAACTAATCTAAGATGTTTAATTATTGTGTTTACATGCCAGTATGTATTGTTAATTGTAATCTAGCAATATATGTAAACAATTTGTGTATTGGCATATAGATTTCATGCAGTGGAATTGTAATTTTATTTTTTTGAAATATGCACTTCAAGTATTCGATGAAATGTCCATTAGAAAGTTGTGTAATTTAGGAATTAAGATAGAGCTTGCGGTCCAATTGAATGAGATGACATCAGTTATGTGTTAATTAAAACGATAATTACCCTATGAATAGGTTAAAAATGGTGTGTACGGTAAAATTTATAATTTTCGCCCATAGAAATATTTTAAGGAGAAGTTCAGGGCCAAAATATGACCATGACCCAATAAAATTGTTGAAGTTGAGAACTAATGCAAATTTCTTCAATCTCTTCAAAAGGGTTTGTCAAGGTGTTGGAGTGGAACTAAGTGTTGGGGTTGAGATTTTGTATAGACATCCCAATGCTTACTCAGGTGTTGTGAATTATTTACTCGTTGCCATCAAAGATGATGATGACATCAAGAATCTCTTTGAGATGGTAGAAGGCCAGAGGCATTTAGGCAGACTCATATCTACTAGTTGTATGCTAAGATTGGAGGAGCAGAAGGAAGCCCCCTTGCATAGGAAACATACGTAGCTCCGGTGGAAGAGAGCAAAGGGGTGGTACCTATCGAGGAGAATGAACGAATGGTATATGAATTTGAGCCATTGCCCATGTAGGATAATGATAATGTGATGGATGAGGTCGTAAGATAGGTTTTACAAAAGGAAGTTTCATATGATTGCGTGGTTTAGTAAATGGGATGCTTATTAGGAGATGATGACGATGATAATTACGAGCTTGAGAAAGATGAAGAGGATGAGTATGATGGCATTACAATAATTATAACAAATACATCTTCCAGGTAGTTTGGTAACCATATCTAGATGAGCTTTTGGAGATTCTACCTCATTTCTACTATAGTGACCAATACATCTAGGGAGCTCGAGTGCTGCTCATATGCTTCCACATTATTGAGTTGCACTTTCTCGAGCAAGTCATTAGGTGGTTTGCTAGATTGCAGAGGATTCCACCTGTGATACAAAGAAGGTGTTGCACTGCATCAACCTACATAGGAGGATGGATATGGATTGGATCATGTAACATCTTCCCTATATCACCACATGGAATGATCACCACTCTTGGGTCATCCAGATCGATGGACCTAAAGGAATGGAGCATAAGTACCAACGGTGATACAAGAAGATCACTCAACTGTACATTGGCCGGACCGAAGCATTGCTTAGGCAGTTGGTAAGACCACTTTCAAGTATGCCTACTTTTTCTTACTTTCATTGTTATGCAATGTCTTAAACCTTTTATCTTTTGTAAGTTGAAGAGTTCCAGCAAATTAGGATCTCTCTTAATGGGGCCAACTACCAAGCAGCCCGATCCTTAGCTAACCATAGGATTCGATTGTTATGTGACCATCTCCTAATCACTCTCTATCCTCCCCATCTGGCTTACTTTTAGGTGGACGAGGATATTAAAGTGGAGTTCAACCCTCCAAACCCCCTTAACTGATGCTAATAGACACTAACAAGAGGAGTTAGGCATGCTCGAGGATAGGGTTGTTGTAGCGATGACACTACGACTCTAACCCCCTTTAGAGGGGGTCGTCTAAGGGTATGCATGGGGGAGTATGTTTGAGACCCTAGCTTTAGGTATCCAAGACGAAACTACTTCCACACCATCAGCACTAGTTAAGAGAGGGAGGAGGTCCATCGGTTCTTGGGGTGAGAGTTCTTCACAGTTTTCGGACCTACCTCAATAGCAACTACCGACCCAACAGTCTTAAGCTCTGCCTATTCCTAAGAAGAGAAGATGTAGTGAGAGTCGGGCATCTAGAGTATCTCGAGTATTCATTAGGAGTAGGAGACAATGACATTATATTTGTTATAAATTACACTTCATGATATTTATGTTTAAATAGATCTTAAAATCATCCTAACTTATTTATAATGGTTTTAATGAGTTATATGCCTTACATTTCACTTTTTGCATTATCAAAGTAGTAAATAATTTGGGGTTTCAAGAAGTGAATTGTGTTGATAGTCAGTTTTCACTCAACTTACACTTATCCTTTTGTCGGTCGAGAAGCTGGGTAATTGAATTTCTCGGCATTCCTACTCTTTAGACACTCGACAATCATGCCGAGTAGAAGAAACACTCCTGGTTTGAATTCAAGTCTATAGCGCGAATAGTTATCATAAGCACGATTATATTTTACAACCGCTTGCTATCCCTACATATCAGGGGAGATGTTAAGTCAAGAGTGCTTCACGTGTCTTAACAGTTACCTCGGTAGCTACCTTAGACACAATAATTGTCTATAAATATCGGAAAGAAACTCGGTAAGAACGATGGAACACTTCTCATTCTCATACTTACTATACTGAATCACCAATCTAACTAAGGCATCAGAGTAGTCGCACTGGACTGGCCCGGCCCTAATACTAAGTATTTTTACTCTCTTTTGTAGGACTATTTCCTGACCCCAAAATTTACCAATAACATTTGGCACTGTCTGTTTTTCTCTAAACATGACTACATGGCTAGAACTAGGATGACATGAAGTGTAGGTGATGGTACTTCCTCCCAACAACGTAAAGGAGGGAGTCGGCCTGCTAATGAACAACAATTGGCTTGACTCGAGCAGCTCTGTCTCGATTTAGCCAAAGAAAATTCTAAGTTAAACAAAAAACATGAACAAATCCTTGAACTTCTCCATAAAAGTTTCCACCCAAATTAAGAAAAAAAGCGTGGTGATGATGATGCTAACAATACCAACGATTCCATTTATTCACTTGAATTGCCAAAAAAGCAAGCTAAGGTTCTAGCGCGACCCATAGCTCCTTCTTTCAAAAAGATTGATAAGAGCAAGCAACCGCAGCATGTGCATCATGCAAGACCCTCGCATGTCAACACACCTGTTTCAGTAACTAAATAGTTCCAAATCAAGAAAAGTCCTTTTGTCCCAGAGATTTTTGAGGAAGTAATACCTCGGCACATCAAATTACCTCAATTAGAAACATATGATGGGACGAAGGACCCCGACGACTACCTAGAGTACTACCGAACATTGGCCAAGTTGCATGGTTTAAGTGACACGGTGGCTTATCAAGCTTTTCCCTCAACCTTGTGGAATGCAGCCAGCACATGGTTCAAACACCTCAAATCAAATACCATATCATGTTTTGATGAACTAGCAAATGTGTTCCTTCAACACTTCCTTGCTTACAAGCTTCCTGTTAAGGACTCTTTAATCCTAAACACCATCAAACAAAAGTCTGATGAGTTAATCGGGGATTGTTTGGCCAGATTCATGATCGAGATGGTCTAAATCCCAAAACTAGATACGAGTGTGGCCCTTAACACCATAATCGATGGAGTTAAGCCTCATGGAGACTTTTTCAAGTCTCTCACAAAGAACAAGTCGAAAAATTTAGCTAAGTTTAAGGCTAAAGCCACCTCATACATCCAATAGGAAGATGATATAAAGACACAGCGAGAAGCTGATCAAAGCAAAGGAGATGGAAAGAATGAAAAACGGAAAAATGCCAAGGATAGACTTAGCACTGATAACGACAACGGCTCAGATGCCGAGAGGAAGAGACCAAGGATCCTGACATTCACATCTCACATGCCCGTTAATCATCCAAGCTCAGATATTTTGATGGAGGTCCGTGGGGAGAGAGGTATCCTACAATGGCCGAAAAGAATGTGAGGAAATCCCTCAAGAAGAAATTTGAACAAATACTATGACTTCCACCGTGACAAGGGTCACAATACGGATGAGTGCATTCAACTCAAGAATGCAATCGTAGATGCGATACAATGAGATACCTACGCAAATTTTTCATACATGATGCCGAAAGAATTGAAAGACCGTTTCAGAGAAGAAGAGAGGAACACGAGGATGATACTCGGCTAGCAATGGTCGTGAGAGATGCAAAGGATGTTAATCCCAACAGAGCACCTAACAGAATAATTAATACAATTGTTGGCGAACCTAGTATAGGCAAATCGAGTTCTTCAAATTAGGTTAACACCAGGAATTATGTTTGCAATAATCACGGAAAGAAAGTCAAAATTGATAATACAATATCTTTCGGGGAAGAGGATTTTGAGGGCATACAAAGGCCGCATGACAATGTACTTGTCATCAACGCAAGACTCGCCAACTTTGTAGTCAAGAAGATTCTCGTTGACACAGGAAGTTTAGTCGATATCATTTTTCAACATGCTTTCGATCAAATGAGGCCCAAGATTAAAGCGTAACTACGGTCTTACAAGTATAACCTCTATGCCTTCAATAATCAACCCGTCCAAGTTGCCGGAGTTATCTCTTTACCGATATAGATCGGCAATGACGAGCATATTACTGAGGACAAAGTGGATTTTCTCGTTGTCAAATGTTGGTTCCCTTACAACATGATAATGGGACAGCCATGCCAACATTTATTTGGCATCGTCCCTTCAATAGCACATCTAAAAGCCAAGTTTTCCACTCCTACGGGGATCGGTGTGTGCAGAGGGGATCAGTAATTGGTACGCTCTTTATATATAAGGGCTTAAAGGCGAGAGGAAGTATTTCAAGTCGAGACCTGCCTGGAAAGCAAGTTAATCGACATAGAGAATGTCGAGAATGATACAAAGGAAATTCCTTTGGGAAACGATCCCAAGAAGACAACAAGGATAGGAAAACCCATGTCAGTTGATGTCCGGTGAAGTTTGATTGACTTCCTACAAGCTAATGCTGACGTATTTGCATAGTCACCATCGGACATGCCCGGTATTTCGAAAAACGTTATGGATCCCAAGAAGACAACAAGGATAGGAAAACCCATGTCAGCTGATGTCCGGCAAAGTTTGATTGACTTCCTGTAAGCTAATGCTGACGTATTTGCATGGTCACCATCAAACATACCCGGTATTCCGACAAACGTTATGGTGCACAAGCTTTTGATTGACCTAAATGTAAAGGTGGTCCAATTGAAAAAGAGACATTTTGCACTAAAAAGACAAGCAACGATAGAAGAAGAAGTCTAGAAATTGTTAATGGCAGGATTCATCCAAGAAGAGTCTTATCTAACTTGGCTAGCAAATTGTGTGCTAGTCAAGAAGTCTAATGGCAAATGGCGAATGTGCATAGACTTTACTGATCTCAATAAGGCCTGTCTCAAGAACTGTTTCCTACTGCCAAAAATTGATCAGATGGTAGATGCAACCGTAGGACATGCGTTGCTTTCTTTTATAGACGCTTTCTCAAGTTACAATCAAATCAGGATGGACAAGGCTGATGAAGTCTACACATCTTTCATTACCAATTTTGGAACGTACTATTATACGGTGATGCCCTTCGGGCTGAAGAACGTAGGTGCCACATACTAGAGATTAGTAACGAAGATGTTCAAATCTTAGATCCATAAGAATGTTGAAGTATATGTGGATGACATGATTGTGAAGAGCATTAAGGAAGATCATCACCTTACTGATTTGGAGGAGACGTTTGCTGCATTGAGGAGATATAACTCAACCCACAAAAATGCGTTTTTAGCGCAACGTCAAGAAAATTTCTCTAGTATATGGTCATACGATACGGCATCAAAGTTAATCCGAGAAAGATTGAAGCCATAGGTTATTCTCAAGTAGTGGGGCACTTTAAAAGCCTTAAAAGATCTCTCAACCTACATCAGCAAATCTTCGACCTCATTGAGCCGGCTTGCATTCCCATCGAAGTATCTATTGTACTTCAGAAATTCTGGCAATAGGTTCCTTAGTGGTCGAGGCTCATGATAAACTGGGTAAGGGTCTCTTGCTAACTCTATAGGCAGTAGTAGAGGTGGTGGTGGTGCTGCAAACTGGTCCTCCATAGCCATAGGTGGTAGCACAGGCATCTGAAGGACTTGCTCTTGTAGTGCCGATAGTAGAGGTGCTTAGGTCCTCTTTAAGAAAGTCCTTAGCAAAGCATTATTAGCTTGTATGGCTATTAAGATCTCTTTAGTCCTATCAACTGGTATGTCCTGTTACAGGTTTTTCTCTGGTGGCGCTCTTTCTCTAGCAGGTCATCTCCAGTGCCTTTGTTCACTAAAAACAAGGTTTCTAGAGTTAGTGTTCAAATTAACTCAATCCCCAACTTTGTTTACTAAATCAATTTTAATACTTGAGGCCACATCATCCTTATTTAAATTATCCATTATAAGACACTTCTCCTTAATTGTATCATCAGAACAAGATTAAGTAGTATAAAATACACAAGAAGTCCTTTTATTAATTCTCTAAGCATACATGGAGTTTAGACATAGTCCCTTCCGAAGTTATACATGTTTCCTACGACTATTGAAATTGAAATTCAATACAACCACAAATTGAAAAGCACACACAACACGATACAGATGAACTTCACTACACTTTCACTTAGAAAACAATAACAACATCACGATAATAACACTGGAAACACTTTGAAAGTTCAAGTTGCCCTTAACTAATCATACCTCATAGAAGGTCTAGCTTCATCATCGTCTAACCAGCCTGCTTATCGAAGCCTCCTTCTAAGGAACAGAGACGAGGTTCTTTCATTTAGATTGGGTGGTGACCTTGAACAGTAAATCACTTGGAACAACTCATGGGGCAACAAAAATTCATAAGGTTTTGGTTTGGGTGGCACTTCCACTCGGTATTCTCTTGGAAAAAGAGATAGAATATCAATGTCTTCTTTCAATTCAGGGTCATCAGGGTGGATGTCAATAATATCCCACTCCACATAAGGGAAGTAAATATTAGCAGGGGCTACTGGCGAAGGAATTCCATTTTGCTCATCCATTTGGACCACTCGAGGGTGGTCAGCCCTTAGGTCACGTGCTAAAGCATAACCATGGCCTAATTGATGCCAGTACTGGAAACTAGGGCCAACCATTCTTAGGCCATCTTGCACCAAAAATATTATTTTAGCTTTGATGCCAGCTCCTTCTTCCCTTTCCATAATGTAGGTTAACTTTACGTTGGACAAAACGGGTCCACGTGTCTGGATTAGTATATCTTGATAGCGCCCTCTCCAATGGAGGTTTAGTACCGCCCTCTAAGATATCCATACATCCTGAAGCTTACACGGCATTTCTACCAGGACTATATCCTTACATAAAATCTGGAGTCTTCGTTAATATTGTACAAGAGTCTCTCCTTTGTGCATCATTAAAAGCACCAGGTTCCGACAAACCCTGCTTATATTTTACTGATCAACAAGAAAATTTGTTAAAGATTATGTGTTCTTTTAGGGAGGTTTTGTTACTTGTTTGATAACTTAAAAATCCTAACTCGGTTCCACCCCACTCTTCCTCACTTGGTAGGAGATTCTTAGTGTCTAGGGTTTGGTTTTACTTGCTTTATTATTAGTTTAAACCAAACGCTTTGATACCACTAAAACCTATCACAACCTAACAATATAATTGTCATGGTAGATTACCGTGTACCGTATAAAGATCTACTATCAACCTCCTTGCTAATCGCAAGCCTTTCATACGATACATAAGGTTCCTTCCACTCTACGTTACCACTATGCCCATAGATAAGTAATATAGAGCAATTTTTACTAAAATTTACTTTTAAGACATAAATTAATCAAGTAAATGTATGAACTCATTACGTTCCACACCAAAGGAATATTACAAACAAATGCAGTTCATAATAGGAACTGCATCATAAACTTTAAACTATGTTATGAACAAAATAAAGGTAAATAATTATCTACAGAAGCTTTTACAAAATCTCTTGTACGCTCCCTAATCACTCCAACCCAACTCTATACGAGACTCACCATGAACATGCCTTAGCTCGAATTAGCGAAGAGGTTCTCTTGCATTAAAAGGAATCTATCAAGGTGTAAATTTAAGCTTAGTGAGATAAATACCCTCATCAATATTACTTGGCAGAAATTTATTAGATGCATAATCATATGAATGCATGAACAATCAGTATGCCAAACAACTCATGCAGTAGCCTAGGAATTGCATACGACTCAGAATTACGCTTCCTGTAGTTGAGGTTTAAAGATAATTAACTAACTCAAACCAACCTTGGGTTTTTATTTTATTTCATTTGCACTATTGTGCTTAAGTCAAAATAAAATTATATATATATACTTTCTTTACCGATTATCAAATCATATTTTCAAAATTCCAAGTCTAATGGTATAGTGGCCTCCGTAATCCACAAACACACGCCCTAAGCAAAAGCCACAAGACATGGCCCCTCGCCGACGGTTGGTATCTCCCGGCACCTAGTAAACCCATTAGTTTAAGACAGAGACTCAATAAAATGATGACATAACTAGTGCTCAATCCTGCAAGAGGCCCTCCTCCTTTGAGTCCCTTCCCATCTTCTGTGTGAAGCGGTAGTCGGTGTTATCTAAATACAATTGTGGGGAATGTATGATCCATTTAATTTCTTAATCATATAAATGGTTAATTCGATTTTTTAAGGTGATCAGATAATTTCATTTCATACAATCACACGTATAAATTATTATAAACACTTTCCATTATTATATGATTAACACGCCATAGCATTCAATCACAAATTCATACACATGCATTTCCCGTATCCCACAGGCATTCAATTTATATATATATATAAGTTTAGGTGCATTTATTCTACAAGTAAAATCAAGTAAAGAGTCATTGAAAATTTACTTACTCTACCATACGGGTTAGTCAAAGTAGTCTGGGGGCAGTTTGTCTCCGAACGTGGGGTCCCCTAGTTATCAAAATCATAATACTATAAGGGATTGAAATAAAACTTAGGAAACTAAGCTAAAACTCCTTAAGTTATACTCTTGGCTAGTTTTCATATTTTTCCCGGTTTTACTCAAAAGTTCAATCGCGTATAACTTTCTTGTTTTAAATCCAATTTTTATGATCTTATAGTCAATCTTCATCGTTTTCAAGTGTACTTTAACGTGGTGAGGTTAGATTTTTGAGATGAGGCATGAAAATTTTTCCATAGGTTAGAATGGTAGCGGTCCTTATGAGTTGCAGTGTTTTTGGGCTTTGTTTGGTTAATGAGCTTTTTGGTAACTTAGAAATTCCTTTGGGCTTAGGCTTAAGATTTCATTCTTGGCTCAAAATACTCCTTAAGGTGAGATTTACAACTTTGATTTACACTCCTAAGGCTATAAACCACTTCTTGGGCTCTTAGGTGGGCTTAAGTTATTAAATGGGCTTATTTTTTATTCAATTCAAAGATGGTCACTTTCTTGGGCTTAGGAAGTGTCTTGTGGGCTTCTTAAGGGTCTTAAAACAACCCTTATTGATGTGTCAAGTTGCTGGTCAGAAACTTAAGGGTGGTTCAACTTGACGTTTGAGGCCCGTTTTGGAAGTTTTAAGCTTGGTTTTGAGTTTTAGGCTTATCACACTTATCAAACTTGCCTTGGTTAGTCTTTTTACTTTGTTTACTTACTTTTATCATATTTTTAAATGTCTTTTAGGGATGTTCCAGATCTGGTTAGTTTGAGTATGAGGGCTTCCAACTTGTTTTATTATTTCCTTAAGTTTTGGTGTTAGATCATGAACTTAAGCTACTTGTATTCAAATCTTAACTTGACATCTTTTTCATAAAATGATTATTTGGCTCATACTTTAAATGAAAATAAATGATCTCACTTTTATCATACCTCCCATATCATAGTTCATGCCTTACAAAGTTGATTTCCTCATAAAACTTCATGTGATGGATTTTTATCTTTACGTAAGTTTAGATTTAAGCATGTTTAACTTAATGAAAGTGTAAACAACATCCAAATGACTTCTAAACTCTCATGTCTAGTATGCTTCTCTTTCATTCAAGTTCTCATTTCAAGATTTTCTCAATTTAAAATCTTCTATTCTGAGTGTTAAATAAGTATCTTTACAAAACACTAACTTTACATGCTCATATTTCAACTTTCATGTAAGGTTTTCACGAGTTTGCTTCTTAAGGTGATCTTTGATGTTATATTAACTTATGATCATACTCATATCTTCAAGAAATTATAGTCTCCTAACATGAATACTAACCAACTAACACAAGATATACTTGTCCTTAAAGCAAAAAAAAAAAAAAAAAAATGGTGGTTGTGCACTAAGGTTCCACTTATGCTCTTTGCCTTACTTCCTCCTTCTTGTATTCTTTTTGAAACCCGAGTTGTGATCCTTTGAAGTGGGGTTTAAGGAGTGTTCTAAGGATCCTAAAGGGCTTTGAATGTTGGCAAAAGCAAGAGAAGAAGAAGTTGAAAGTGCCATGAGTGTGTATGTGTGTGTGCTTAGAATGTGGCAACAAGTGAAGGATTTTGTGGGGTATAGTTGTTTCTTCTTTTGTGTTATTTTCAAAGTAATAGAAAAGGAAGTGAAAATGAAATTGAAAGTGGGAGCAAATGGGAAAAGAGTGGCCAGTTGGAATAGGGTGGGAAGTATGTTTAATAGGCTTGATTTTGTTGTCTTGTAGTATGCACAAAAATCAACAATTACAACTATTGATGATATAAACATTAAGGGGTGAATAGTGGAGTATAAGATAAAGTGATTGATGGATGAAAGACAAGAGAATGGCCCCCTTTAAAGCCATGTAAGAATCGACCATTGGGTGTCCTTTTGGGCATGGAGTTGTCTTGTCTCATTTATTAAAGTTAAGCATGTGAAATCTTGTAATAATTTGTCCATATGTAATATAAGTTAAGGGGTGATAAGGAAAGTGCATTATCACTATATTTTGATAAGTTATCAATAGATAAATGACTCCAACTTTCAATTGATAAATCATTTAGGGTGATTAGTTGGTCTACTTACTTAAGTGTAAGGCTTAGGCATGAAGATAAGGAAATTGTCTTATAGGAAATTGTTTTATAATTTACTTCTTGAATTGTTTTGTAAATGATGATTTAATTCTTATAAAATTATGAAATTTTATAGAGTTGAATGAAATTATTCAAATTAAATTATCAATCAGTCACTTAGGGTTAAAATTCCTTAATTGTTTTAGGGCTTAAGGTTTTCAGTAACCCTAGAGTTCATAGTTTTTCAAGTTCAAGTTTTATCGATAATAGGCTTTTGAATCAGAAAAGTAAGTTCGTTCCTAATTGTAAACTTGAGTTCTTAGTTTAGTTGATCCTTGGAAATGTTCGAGAAGTACTCTTAGTCAAATCATAGGCCCGCTAAAAGTAGGGTTTACAATTGTTGCCGACAAGTTGTCAAAGTTGGCTAGTATGGTATTCCATGAGATGAACGAGAAACTTTTCGTCGAATTTCTCCCATAGAAAAGCTTGTTCAATCTCTTGCAAAGCTATGAGTTAGCTCCCTACCCCAAAAGAAGAATCATGGATGGATCCTTTAGTGAATTATCTAAAAGAAGGTTATGTCCCCGACAACAAAAAGGAGGTGCGAAGATTGACTTACTAGGCTGCAAACTACACGCTGATTTATGGTCAACTGTACAAGCGTGACATATCCTAACCCTACCTTCGATGCCTTTCCTTAAGGGATGCTCAAAGGGTATTATCTGAACTCTATTGTGGCATATGCAGCAATCATGTAAAGGCACAAACACTGTATATTAGAGCACTGTGACTTGGCTATTATTGGTCAACTATGAAAGAAGATGCGAAGGATGTTGTCCAGTTGTATCCTTAATGCTAGAAGCATGAGTTGCTGAGTAAAGCACCTACAAGTGAATTATGCAGCCTAACCAGTCTTTGGCCTTTCACCCAGTGGAGGCTAGATATTCTCGGACCCTTTCCCAAGTCTAATGCCTAGAGACAATTTGTCATTATCGTTGTAGACTACTTTACCAAGTGGGCTGAGGTTGAAGTTGTAGCAAAGATTACTGTGCAGAAAGTGGAAGCTTTCATCTTCAACTCCATCATATCTAAATTTGGAGTTCCTTACACGATAATTACAAATAACGGCCCGTAGTTTGATAACAACAAGTTCCAAACATTTTGCCAAAAGCACGGCATTCGGCTGAACTATACGTCTGAAGCGTGCCCTCAGACAAATGGACAAGTTGAAGCCATAAACAAGATCATACTGCACAGCCTGAAGCGAAAAGTGGATCAAGTTAGGGGGACGTGGGCCAATGAACTACCAAACGTCTTATAGGGATATAGAACCACTTATAGAACCTCAACGGGGGAGACACCATTTAAGTTGGCCTACGGCACTAAAGCCGTGTTGTCGATTGAGTTGGACTTGCCTAATTTTTGTACACATAATTTTGACGTTATGCTTAATCATGTCAAATTGACAGCGAATTTGGATACTATTGAGGAAATCTGAGACATTGCAAAAGCTAGGGTCACGATGTACCAGCATAAAGCAGCAAGATACTACAATCAGAAAGTAAAGTATAAGGTTTTTCAACCCAAAGATTTGATTTGCCGTAAGATGGAAGCATTAGGAGCATGAGCAAATCAGGGAAAGCTTGGCATGAATTGGGAGGATACTATCAGGATCTAGCAAGTCGTTGGTGAGGAGGCCTATCAACTAGAAAGGTTGGATGGATCCATCATCCCGCAAGCTTGGAATGCTGAGAATCTGAAATTTTATTTCAATTAATGTCGGATGATATCTGTCGTTACTCATTTGGTGGTAGCTAACGTGCTTATAAGATGTATTTATGACAGTTATATAATTGATGTCTTTGTGATTTGGATATAATTGCTGAATGAACAAGTCTAGGCTGTATGGCAAACGAACTGATATAAGTTCTAGCTTAACGCAGTAAAAGAACTATACAAATTAACTATACGGCCGAGTAATGTGGCTAGTCTACACCTTAAACGATTAACAGATGGTATAAAAATGAACGTATGAAATAAAACATGTCGAGTAAAAATGGGCATGTGAAATAAAACATGTCAAGGAACAATGGGCGTATAAAATAAAACATGTCGAGAAACAATGGGCGTGTGAAATAAAACATGCCGAAGAAAAATAGGCATATGAAATAAAACATGTCGAGGAACAGATTGAGCATGAAATAAAACATGCCTTGAAACGATAGACTTGTGAAATGAAATAGGTCGAAGGATAGCAGGGCATGTGAATTAAAACATGCCAAGAAATAAATGAAGTGAATTAAAGCATTTCGATGATTGAGAGCGCGAAGCAACATGCACAAACCAAACAAACCGTGAAAACTCAATTACGCAAAATTCACATACACTTGGCATTGCCTTGGTTATATTCCAGTGATTAATTACAGTAGGATGCAATATGCAATTACAGGAGAATGCAATATGCCAATACAACAAGTCCTATGGCCTATTCTCAAATTCAGCCAAAGTGATTCTTAAATCTTTTGTTGAGGCTTCCTCAGTAGCTAGTTTCTTGGAGGGGGCAACTTCCTCAGCTTAAGCTTCATTATCACTTTGATCTATACTCCAGTACCTGTCTCGTTGCCTTCATCTTCGTCGGCACTACTAACTTTGTCATTGACATCAGTAAAGTCAAGATATGAGAGATCATAATTGGGATGAAGCTTCAAGGCCTCTTCCCTTCTCGCTTGAACCCTTTCCAACAACTTCTTACATAGAAGCCTTTCGTATTACCAATTGGGAGTGACTATATTGAGAGCCTCTTCAATTGAAGGTCCCTTCTTCATAGCCTCCTGCAATTCAACTACACTGCTTTGCAAGTTCAAGTTGTTAGTCTCTAACTCCTTTATCTGCTTCCTGAGCTTATCTTCATCATCGCTCATTGTGCAAATAGTCTAGGCCAAGCCCTAGTACTCTTCCCTTTTCTTTTGCAGTTCCTCCTTCAAGCTTTTGGACTCTTTGTACCGTTGTTCCATTTTGGCCTTCAAGCTAGAGATTTCATTGGTGGCAAGATCTTATGCCAATTTCTCTGTAGCAAGTTCCTCCTTAAGCTCTCTCGCCTCCATTTCAATCCTAATCCTCGCATTCTCGGCCGTAGCAATTTGGGCGTTTGATGCATTGGATGCATCCTCAACATTCTGTAGTAAATTCAGTTATTATAATTAAGAATGATTAGATATTACATAGATATAGCAGAGGATATTACCTTCTTTGCCTCTCTATCGACCTCGTCCAAAGTTGTAAGGATGTGGCTGCTTATCTGGAAAAAGAAAATGTGTTAATTATCCAAAGGAGCTAAAGAAAGAAAATGTTTATGGATACTCACATCGTTTAATTGGCCACGACATGGGCCTTATTGCAACCGCCGACCTTATCATCATCCTTCTTAGCGATATCTTTGTCTTTCAAAAGAATGACTCCTTTTATTAAAGCCAAAGATTTTGTCCTTTCTCCCAAGGCCAAGTCAGTGTCTAAAATCTAATGGCTCCAGCAAGGGAAGAAGTACTTGTGGACCTCTCTGTATGGCACAAATTCGACGCTACTGATGTCAAAAGCTTTAGCACGCATTGCCTCCTTTGGCCGTTTGTCTAAGCCCTTGGATTTTTTAATAGACGGCTAGCTGGCAAGTTCCTTCCCTAGTCTTTTTTCACCAGTTAAAGCCATCGTAATCATTTGTGATGAGCCTTTCGCGGCAATTGCATTTTCATCCTACTTATCGAGGTATGTCTCTCGACGTTCACTATACCTCAGCTCAACGATAGTTTGAATAATCACAACTGGAGGCTCCTCAGAACGAACCTCGGTCGGCTGTATATTATCATCCTCCCTCACTCTCTCGGTAGGACGAGAGATCTACACAGCTGCATGCTTTGCTGCAACTTCCTTTGGTGGTCTCTTTGAGATAGCAGGCAGTGTGGTAGTTGTAGAGGTAATCCCCCTCTTATCAGCCTTAGACTTCTTAGCCTTAGCTTGAGCAAGTAGTTTTGCAGGATCTACCTCTCCAGTACCCATATTTACAAAACGAGTAAATCAATTAATATAAATAAGGAAAAAATATGAACTTACATTTTCCATGTCGAACAAGGCTCAAAGGTCACTATTCTCCCCCAAAGTCTCAAGAACGGCTTTCCTCGTAGCTGTACTTGGCATGGTGGCAACACATAAGCATACCTTCTTTTTTAGAAAATATTGGTTCGCCATTTTCATAATGACATATAATTCTCTCAGCATCCCAGAAGAACATTTTGTTTCTCCTTCTCTCCTGAATCTTCTTCATTGTTGTTGCATCATTCGGCATTAAATCTACATCCTTTGTATGTATCGGCTCAATCCATTGGGTCTAGAAGTCCAAGTCTTCATCAGACACTATTGACATGAACTTATCATGCCACTTGTGAATCTTAGATTCTAACCCGTCCATGAACTTACGCCCATGCCTTGCAACAAAGAAGTACCACCTGTTAGGCTGCCTACGGATGGTAAAGAAAAATCTAAACAATTGAGGCATAGCCCTAACCTCAACCTCTTCAGATGCTATCACAAAAGCCTCCAAAAGCCAATATGTATTGGGAAAAATCATACTCGGCGCAACTTTGAAGTAGTTAAAGAAGCCCATAACAAAAGCCGAGAAAGGGAAGTGCAACCCAAAATTCAAATACTTCAAGTATATATGAAACTCGTGCTCCCGTGGAAAGCATACTCTCTCCCCATCTCTCCGGCTCCTCAAGTTCCATGTTCCAGGAAGATCTTGCCAATATTGATTATACTTTGTGATGAGAACTCTATCAACGCAACCAGCAGTTTCATCAAGAGAATCACGAAAGTAGGCTATTGTATTGTATAGATACCTTACTGACGACCTCCCTTCCTTATCCTCAGGATAATTATCTACAGGAAGCTTGTTAATCCGAGTAAGTGTATCCTACCTTGCCTCCATACTATCGGTTGAATCGCTCGAAGAACATGTCGCCTCACTCTTATTTTGGAGAGGAGAGGGGGGAAGAGTGGCCTCAGTTTCCGTTGCTTCAGAATCGGACAAAACAAGTCGACGAGAAACTTTACAAACCGTACCTGGATGCTTGTAGGAAATGAAATAATAGAAGTTGAAGAGTGAGATTTTGAAGATTTGAAAATGAACGAAATTTTTAGGTGCAACCAAAGGAGTAAAACCTGATTGTGAATAGGGCCTTATATATGGACGATATGTTCTCATAAGTGCAAATTTGCTTTTGAAAGTATTGATGTGCTGATATGATATTCCCACGAATTGTTGATGCGTATCTTGTGATAGAAATCTAACGACTAGAAACTTTCTGACAATTGTTAGGCCTGCAACAAAATGATAACCTAGGTGACAAATGTCGTACCTACAGCTTTTTGGTTTCCCGAACAGGTGAGAGATTTGAAATGGCAACATTTCGGCTGGGATATGATCTGTCCTACTTCCCATGTTACCCAGCATAAATTCAAAGACCCCCTACTCGGCCTTTGCCGCAATATATATATACATAACTCCCTTTGTCGTCTATTTGAACACGGGAGTTGGGAGCAAATGTTGATAGTCAGTTTTCGCTCAACTTACACTCGTCCTTTCATCGGTCGAGAAATCAGGTAATCGAATCTCTCGGCATTCTTACTCTTTAGACACTCAGCAATTATGTCGAGTAGAGAAATACTCTTGGTTTGAATTCAAATCTATAGCGCGAATAGTTATCATAAGCATGGTTATATTTTACAACCATTTACTATCCTTACATATCAGGGGAGATGTTAAGTCAAGAGCGCTCCACGTATCTTAACAGTTACCTCGGCAACTGCCTTAGACACAACAACCATCTACAAATACTAGAAAGAAACTCGATAAGAACGTTGGAACACTTCTCATTCTCATGCTTACTACCAGACTGACCACATCCAATTGACCTTAGTACCAAGTATTTTTACTTTCTTTTGTAAGACTATTTCCTAACCCCAAAATTCACCAACAACAAATTGGATGTGGAGTAATGAATATCATCACATGCTAAATCTATGTCTCGAAAGGTTAGAAGGTGGGCTAGATTTGAAGTTCCAAGGTTTTAGTAGCAATGTGATTCCTACATTTACTTTGTTTTATGGGTACAAGGGGTTCTTTAACTTATTTTATGTATTGTAGGTTTTTTTAGTGAAGGTACGTATCGAAAATGCATGTAAGTAATTACAGCTGAAGGTACGTTTCTGAAAGGGGCCTTTTAGAAACGTGCCTTCATTTGCAATACAGTATACTAAAGGTGACTTTCTAAAAAGCATTTTCAGTGCAAACATAGCTTAAACTAAAAGTGCCTTTCCAAAAAGCATCTTCATGATCCCATAAACGTAATATTTTTCCCAAGAACCCCTTTTCATTCCTCTTTATGCCTAGCATTATTGAATAATGCCCATACACTGATGCATGCTAAAATTTAAATCCCTTGCATCTTAAGACCTCATCCTTCCCAATCCCTTAAAACTTACCATTGAGCCAGCAAACAATTCAATTTATTTGTGCAATGAAATTGCACTTTAAATCATTTAAAGTCCTAAGACCAAATTGCAACTGAACCAAAGGAAAAATTAGGGATTCAAAACCTAAGATCTTCTTTGGCCCAAAAAAAAAAAAAAAAAAGAAAGAAAGAAAGAGAAACACAAACATTGATTGAATCCATCTTTACTCATCAGTAGTACTATTCATAAGCGCTTTAGGACATACCCAATAACCAGTTGAATAATGTCTTTTGGAGAAGCTGCACTTTACCAGTATCAAAGTGTGATGATCTACACAGTGAATGTATGATGATCTTAGGTCTATTATATCATAGACACTAATTCATAGGGGAAAGGACTCTTGCGAGTGACCTGTTACATGGGAACATTGAAACCATAGTTATTACCTATGAGATTTTTTATGGGAAAAAAAAATTGTTGATAGAAACGACATAAATGAACAAACAATTGCATTCGATTTATAAAACTCAGTTGTTTACAGCATGCATCTCGAGAACTGACATGCACAAACCATCATAGCAATAAGGCGATTCAAACGGTGAATCGACTTAAGTCTAAGGCTAGTTCCATTAAGAACTAAGTGTGGTTCTCAGTTCTAACATTCAAAGACCAAAAATCATTAGTTTGGTTCTTCGTTAAGTGAACAAAAATGCATATATATGCTATGCAAATAAGAAATGATTATTAAAAGTAGCCTTTATAAAAGCATTTGATGAAGTGTCGTAGTGAAACCAAACGTGTGATATACCCACATTTAGAAGCAAATGCACTAAAGTATGTATCTTGTTTGGTATGATCGGGTAAAACAGGAGATAAAGCTACGTCTTCCAAGCAATTGATAAAATTTCTTTGATAAGATCTTACTAGAACAACATTTGCTAGATCCGCTAAATGCAAATTATAAATACTAGTGGATGTTGTACCAACAATGTGTATGTAAATTTAAGAATATCAAATGTGCAAGATTTTAATTTATAATATTAAATAATTAATTATGTAAAAGAGTAAAAAGTAAAATTATATAAAAAAGATTAGCATTAATATATACTTAATAAATTTATATAGAAAGGAGAGAGAAAAATGATATTGAAAAAAAAAACTATCATTTTAAGGAGATGTGTAAATATGTATAGGAAAGTATGGGATGTGGAGGAGAAAATGTATTGGAAAATGGAAAGATGAATGTAGAGAAGTGCTATTTGAAGAGAAAGAAGAAAAAAAAAAGGATAGTTGTTCTCTAAGTGGAAGGGAAAGAATAGATTGAATAAAAAAAAGTGGGAGAAAGAGAGGGAGAACAGATTGTAGTAAAAAAGTAGTAGGGGAGAGGAAAAAAAAAGGATGAAAAAAAGAAAAAGTTAACAAATTTATGTACGGTATAAGACATTTATAATTTTAGAAAGTTATTTAATAGTAGTATTTTTGTTGAATAATATCGTATTAGGGTTAAATAGGTGATTTTTAGGAGTGACCATTTCATAAATTCCTTAAGGCTTTAATTATATATATATATACATATATATCCCTTAAATTATAAGTCACATGTGCATAATCATAACTTTTAAAATATGATATTACCTCTCATAACTTTCAAAATTATGCATATAAGCACAAAAAATTGTTAAATTTCCATAATTTTTAAGGCTTTAATAACGGTGTAGTAAGAATGTGGCTTGGGAAACTTTGAAGTAGGGCTTGGTGTTAAAGTCTTGTATTTCTAATATTATTTACATATGCATAAATTAGCACGTGTATAGAGTTCCTCTACTTTGTATGTAAACCAACATATAGTTAAGTTTGTTAATACACACTATCGTTTTTCGTTCTTCATCACTACAACCACTCTATCTTTTGTTGCAAGCATACTTGTATTTTCAGTTCATGATCATCTATAAGTTTCTTTTAATTCCTTCATTTTTTAGCTTCATTTAGTAAATCAAAGAGAGTATCATAGTAGAATTACAATAATTCCCTGTTAAATATTCTTCGTTTTGATTTAATGAGCAACTCATAAGTAAATAGTATAGATTTGAATATGGAAACATTTTGTAGTGATCCTCTTTACTTGAGTGGATTAGGCAACCCCAAGACAACGTTAAAAACATAATCTTTAATAGATCAAACTTTTAAAATTGGAGTTGTTTAATAAAGCTTACTCTTGTTGCAAAAGCAAAAGTAGGATTTATAAATGGTTCGTGTATTAGACCTATTGATGATCTTATTAGTGAGAATCGATGGATTTGTTGTGACTCTATGGTTCGGTGTTGGCTCCTAAATTATATGTTTATAGATATATGGGAGTGTTTCATTTATGCAAAATCTTCCACAGAGTTATGAAATGACTTAAGTGAAAGGTTTGGACTTTTGAATGGTCCATCATTATATCAGTTGCAAAATGAAATTGTGAGTTTTAAATAGAATAATATTAGTGTGATAATGCATTTCAACAATTGTAAAGGACTTTGGGATGAATTACATAGCCTTTGTGCTACTCTGACTTGTAATTGTAGAGTAATAGATAGTTGTTAATGTGGTTTACATTAAAAGTATCTAGAGATAGAAAACAAAAACAAGCTTTTTCAAATTGTCATGGGCTTGAAAGACTTTTTTAGAATAGTAAAAATCAAATTTTATTAATGGATCCACTTTCTTCGGTAAAAAATGATTATTATCTTGTTTATTAATTTGAAAAGCAAAAGCAAGTGAAATTGGAAATAATTTTGGTGAAGATTCTATTGCATTTCATTTTAAGTATTAGAAAAAGATAATGGTTGATGATAGAAAAGAAAGACAAGGCAAAAATTTAGAAGTCACATGTATTTATTGTAAAATGTCTGAGCATACAATTGAGAAGTGTTTTAAGTTGAATGTTTTTCTAAATTGGTACAAATATAATAAGGATAAAAGAAGTACTAAATTGGTTGTTGATGTTGATGCAAGTAACAATAGTATTGATTTCTAGACCCTAAAAGGGGTCTTGTCAAGAACTAAGGACGGCCTAATTGTGGCAGATGCCGCATACTGTATGAAGAACCCCTGATTGGTTACCCTTCCAATCATGAACTTTTCACATAATATACAAGGCTCTATAACCACTAGTTTCCCAAGAACATATAGATTCACATGATATCATCACACAAACATATTTATATAAAGTTTGAACTACAAAGCTCACAATACACAGTAATTTAGTATATCTAAGTCTATAATACTAGAAAAACATAAGTACAGAAGTAAAAGTCTACATAAACTATTCTCTCTCAATATACAGGACAGCTCGCTCTTGCCCAAGTCCCTAAGTTAACTTGTGGCATCCCCCGACCAACCTCTACAAACAGGTTGTCCTGCAACAGAAGTCTAAGGGGGCATAAGCCTAAGCTTAGTAAGCAAAACTCTCAGCCACATCATGAGCAAGTTATAAGTACATTCTATTCACGTATATGAATGAATGATAAAAAAAAATGCCAAACAATATGTATAATTAACTAGTTCATATACGTAACTTAGATTTAACGCCATCCGAAGTCAAGGTTAGAGTATATACGGCACCAATCAAATATGAGTATTATATTAGAACTTATTTTACTACAGAACTCCATGTTCCATACTTAAATCAAATAATTCTTTTATTTTCATAAAAACCAAGTTCTAGCATAATCGTGAGTAGGCCCCCGCAGCTCACACTCACCCCTAAATAGAGGCCTCTAGACACGACCCTTAGCAAAGCGATTGGCGCCTCCAATGCCTAGTGTTCTCGCGGGCCAAGGTAAGGTCATTTTGTACGAGTGCATTGTACAGAACCAATAAATTAATAATAACAACTCCCGAATGGCCTCTCTTTACCTCCGTATGATGTGACGATAGGAATTACGTCTATGTAATGCATGTACCAATTTCTTTTTATAAGCTGAGTATAATTAAGTTCAAATTATGCTATGACCATCTAATAATACACACAATCATTTTCTATACTACTGTACAATAACATCGCATTATCTGTACTTAAGGTAAGTTTACAACTTAGCACATAACAACATACACAAGCATTTCCCCAAACCCCACACAGTAATCAATTAACAATAATATTTAAGTCCACTATCTACAATCACATACAAGCATGGAATCATAGGGTAAATACTCACTCAGCCATGACGACTTGCTTTAATTGTAGTAATCGATCGGGAGATCCTCGCTCACCTCGGGATCACCTGATCATTACGATATGATAACACTAGTAAGTAATTGAATTAACTAGTAATTCTAAATATCTATTTGCCTAATTCTACTTAAATTACTATCAACTTCTATCTGGTTAGACTTTATTATTAATCGTATATAACTTTTTCGTTCTATTTCTAATATTTATGAATTTATAGTCATTTTTCATCGTTTTCAAACATACGTTCACACGGTAATATCCGTTTTGGACATTAAGACTCATGTTTTATGATATAGACTAAATTTATAGGAATTTCAACTATGGAACTTAATTAATTTTATTACTCATATTTATATCCTTTGTTTATACTTAATGATTTAGTTAACCCTTAAATTCTTATACTTAGAGAATTTTACCTTGCTATTGCTAATTCATATACTTAATTAAGTATAATCCAATTTAGAAAGTGTATTAGGGTTTACTAATTTAGGTACCTAATTATTATACACTTTTCTTATTTTCTTATTTTATAAACATATACTTATATCATCGCTTACATCATCATTCGCTTGATTATGTCATGGCTTATATCATCTTTTGATTACCTCATTACTTACTTCATCATTTGATTACATATACCTCACCTCATGCTTATGTCATGTCTAAAAAGCTTATTTACACTTCACTTAACCTCTTATGTACATATACCTTTACTATACTTATATGTATACTAGTATACTTATACATATACATATACTTATATCGTATTTATACTTATATACATACTCATATACCTATACGGTTATATACGTATTTTTGTACAAATTTCGTATGCCTAATTTTCCTCTTAAAAAAATCTTCCTAATTTCATTCTTTTGTATTTTTAAGTGTGTATTTAGTATAATACAGGTATGTATAGTTAGGATTTGTCTTAATTTAGGTTATTTACATGGTGAATACCCATGTACAAAGATCCCCATACTTGTATTTTTTTAGTATATCCTTATGTACACATACTTAAGGGCATATATACATATATTCCTTTCCTCTTCTTCATGATTCCTATTTTTTTTTTCTATACTTAAAGATGGGAACTTTATGTCCTATTCTTCAAGATCACACATAACACATGTCTACTTATCTAATCTACCTAAATACCTAACTAATGAGTAATATAAAGCAACATAAAGTAACATGATCTCATACCTTAATTTGTGTTGGAATTATGGAGACAAAGAGGAAAGTGTTGAAAGTGAAAGGGAAGAAGAAGGGTCACGGCAATGGAGATGATTTTACTTTGTTTCTTTTTGTTTTGTTTTGATTATGGAAAAAAGAAAATAGTGGCGTCTAGAAGAGGAAATGGATGGACGGCAATTAAGGAGGAGGGAAGAAAAGAAAAACCAAAAGAAAAAGAAAAGAAATTATTAGATGCTTAGATATTTTTTTTATGCATTAGTGTCTTTTATTGACTTTTCAAATTGTTGACTTTAGTCAACATGTGTTGACTTGGTCAACTTTTCTTAAGCATATGCCATTTTGTACACATAATGTAGTAATTAAGGGAAATTAAGGGAAAAATTAAGGAAATGAGGTATTTGGTGAATTGATTAGTAAAAATAGATGATGAGATCTTACTTTAGGTATTTATAGCCTATATACATCATTTGGCAAACCACTTTGTATAACTAGTATGAAAAGTACTAATTAGGGTATTAAGGTATTAAGGTTCACTACATTTAGCCTAATCTTCAACTATACTCCTAACCCTATGTAATACTATCTTAATCATATACTTAAGAGATAAATGGAATTTATGATTCATTATCTTAGTTTCTAAAGGACTACTTGAGAATTCTAAATATATATGCACGATTGAAAGTCATCTCTAATCTTTCACTAATGATTTGGCAAAATATGAGGGTTATATTATCAATTAGGGTTTTAGGGTATATTAGGATGAATTAGTGCACATATGTCTTTAAGGTAATCATTTTAGGATTTTTATCACTTTTGAATGAAATCTTTAGTGTTTACATACATTTAGGGTAGAAAAGTTTTATACGCGATTGATTAGTTCTTTTAAGGTTTTCATTTTCATTAGCCTTGTTAACTCCTAAATTGTCTAACATAGTTGATTTTATTTCAAAAGCTAGATCGAGAATTTTAAGGGCTTACAAGTCTAGTAGAATTGTTTAAAATTTTCATATTACGTGTACACCCATGATACGAAAACTGTCTTACAAGTCAGAGATTGTAAGATTGTCACAACTCGAGGGGTGGTTTAGTCGTGGCAGGAATTGTATATTGTATAAAAGATCATAGATTGATTATCCTTCCAATTGATAACCCTTCATGCGACATATAAGACTACTACTACAACTAAATACCCAAAAGTTATGCAAGCATAGGTCGTATCATAACATAGTTATATTAACATAAGTTTCATAATGTAACCGTAATATATATTAGCAAATACACTAAGTATTTAATGTATTATTGTGTAAACTAACAAATATACTAGATAATACATAATATCAAATAATAAGTCTTTACTTAAGAGTTTGCTATAGTAATAGTGATACTTTTGACTTGAACTTACATGAACCTAAAGGCTTCCCATTAATCTCAGGTATCTCGTAGCTTGGTGTAACGAAAAAATCCTCCTACAAAAGCAATTTAGAAGGGTGTAAGCTAAAGAGTTTAGTGAGTTATCCCTCAACCATACAATAAACAAGTTATTCAATGACTAATTTCCAAACATATGAATGCATGAATACACAAAATGCCATACAAATACATGCAAGTGACCAGGTACTGCATACAACTCAGATTTAACGCTCTTTAAAGTTAGGATTGGAGTATTTATGACACTAATCAGATCTGGGTATCATACCTAAACTTTTGCAATTACGAAACTCTACGTTTCGTATTAAAAAATAAATGGTATATCCATTTTCAGTTTTTTTAATTAAAACTAAATTCCAAGTATGATTGTGAGTAAATTCTCACAGTTCACACTCACCCCTAAACAGAGGCTTTAGACTGGATCTTTAGCTAAGTGGTTGGTGTCTTTAATGCCTAATAATCCCGCAGACTATGGTAAAGTTATATCATATGTGTGTACCGTACTGAAATATTATAATCATAATTTATTAACTCCTGTATAGCCTCTCGTTATCTCCGTATAATGCGATAGTCGAAATTACTTATGCAATATATATTTATGCATGTTCTGATTTAGTTAGTTCAAGTTTGATATCATTAAGTTTAATTATTGTATGACCAATCAAAATTGTAGATAGATTAATTCCTATTGGAATCCACTATGTAACAAACAATATATTATCATACTTTAAAGTAATTTCATAACTTATCAAACAATATTATACACATACATAACCCAGCCCCATACATCATCCAATTATTAATAACAATTAATATTCATTAACTACGAGCATAAAAATGTATGAAATTATTAGGAATATTTACTCAACTATTATAGTAGTCAAGAATCATAATAATCCATCGGTAGATCAGTATTCACATCAAGATCATTTGACATTTAAAGAATATAAAGTGTAATAAGTATTTGAGTAAAATAACTAAACTATTCATATATTTAGTACTAACTACCTAAATTAACTATATATTCATATAAAATCCCTGGCTTAAACTTTTTCATCAATCACGTATAACTTTTTCATTGTAATTTTGATTTTTATGAACTTATAGTTGATTTTTATCGTTTTCGGATATATTTTCACATAACGGGATCCGTTTCGAATGTTGTAATCTACATTTTTTATGATGCTCTAAAAATATTACGAATTTCGTTATTTTGACATAAATATTTATAAATTATTATTTTATGCTTTTCTTTATAGATTTATAATTTATTAAATATCTAAATTTTATATTTTTGAAATTTTATTATTTCAAGTCTATTTTATAATAATATACTTATTATACTATTTTTAGGTCAAATACCTATTTGATTCACTTTTTGTTACTTTAATAATTTCCTAAGTAATTAATTATTTTATTATTAATAATTACAAATTTAATTAAAATTATAGGGTGTTGACATGGCACTTTCTAGATGTTCCACGTGTCACTTTTATAGATTTTTCCTATTTTGTAACTTTACCATATATATATATGTTATATTTTATTAAATTTTATAAAATGACCTTAATCTCTTTCTCAAACTCACGGCATACATATATATATATTATATTACTTTATTTAATAAATTAGTATTTTAGGATATTGTACTTACACTATTTAGACATATACATGTACTTATACTGTACTACTAGTATATGTATTTCTATACTTATACATCTACTCTTATACTTAGGTTTTCTTATTTTATTTATACTTATACATATATGTAAATTTACAACATAAACCTAAGTATACTATATACTACACATGTGTACATGTACTATCCATATATATTTATACACTATACATATATATAACCAGACGCATATACATATATATGCATAAATAATGAAAATAAATAAATATACATACAATATAAGCATATATATACATATTGATATATTTTTTATCTTATTATATATGTACGTATAATTGTATAAATACATATATATACATAGGCGCATACATAGACACATATACAAGAAAATAAAATGAATAATATATATAACTTTAATTACATGTACAAATACTTTAATACAAAGAAGAGAAATTACAAAATCAACTATATTACATATTCCCTAAATACATAATATTATAAAAAAAAATACAACAAAATAAATATATATTATATGGGCTACAAGAAATACTAAATACAATATACATACTAAATAATCACCCTTTGTGATATCTTGAAGCTTGTAAACCAAAAACTCTTTTTTTTTTCTTCTTCCACTTTATAGAATTGAAAGGAAAGGAAATAAATAAAAGAAAAACAAATAGGAATTGAGGGAAGGATTCACAGTTTTGAAAAGTAAGTTTAGCATATGTTCTTTTGAGCTTTTTGTTCTCGAGAAGTGAAAGTAAAATTTACCAAGTCAATTAGGACTTCCGATAAGCGAAAATGAGAAAAGAAAAGACAAAAGTAAAAGAAAACAAAAGATAAAGAAAGATAAAGGATAAGGGAAAGTGATTTGACCTTTGTTATGTTATCTAATTTCCTAACCAAGTAATTAGGCACATGCGCTGCTAGTTGTTCTAGAAAGAAACGTGGAAAAAAAAAAAGAAAAAGTAAAGGAAGAAAGAGGAAAAAGGAAAGAAGGAAAAAGGAAAAATTAAAAGTATTAGGTTGATTTTTTCTAAATGTAAAACTATAGAATTAATAATAATTATGAAATAACATTCATAATTTTATAAATTTTATTAATTAAATTGTTATCCATTACAGTTATAATATTTAAGAGTTATCTCAACTCATTCGTTAACAATTTTATGCAACTACACATATTAATTAATATTTGTATTCTATTAAGGTTTTAATACTTTTGAGGTAAATGTATTCATTTTATAAGCTTAGAGTTATAGTTTTATGATTTTTGTTAAATTCGAGTTCAATTTCTAATGTTTATGCATACATAAGGTTTAAAGTTTTTATACACGATTAAGGTTTTAATAAAATTTTTAGAGTATTTCATATTTGTAGGTTTTAAATTTAAAATTTTAATCCGTCTTAAATTTATTGACTTTGTTGACTTAAGAAAAATTACGCATAATACTCAAGTCATCTCAATAATCAAAAGCTAAATTTACGGAGTTTACATTTTGGGTAACTTGCAATGTTAGCTGAAATTGATTTATTCATCATTAAATAAATATTGTTAAATTTATAACTTAAACTTTGGGTGCTTTCATCATTATACAAACATTTAACATTCAACTAGATAATTGACATTCTACAGTTTGTATTACCTAAAAAAAAAAACCGGTTTACATTTATTTTAAACCAACTGATGCATGACATATATTAATTTGCTTCTAAGAAACTTTAAGTATCAACTCATCGAGTATTAAGCCCGGTAGTAATGCTAATATGCATAACTTCAATTAACCGATGAATTGGATAAGTTCCAATTATGTGTGAAATCAAAATTTCACTTAAAATGAGATAGTTAATTTGATATTGACTCTTTTTTAACTAACCAATGCCTTCATTAGCGAAATGACCCTCTAAAATACCTTAAATAAGGTTATAAATTCAAAAGTTAAGATTATGTTGATTTTTTATCATTAAACTCATAATTATTAAAATTGCGATTCTACTTACACAATTTTATAAACTTACGATTTTAGAAAATAATATTGATAATAACAACCTTAAATGGTTCTTTAACCATTATTAATATGGATCATTACAAAAGCTTTATACAAATGTTTCTTGTGTAAATAAAACAGTCATTTTGTGATAATCACATTATAGAGATATTTAATGAAATAAGCACATTGTTTTAAAAAATAAAAGGGGTAAATATTGTACTTAACGCAAGGTTTATAAAGTTTATTTTAATGAGATGATAGCCTTTATTCATTAATTTTATTTAATCACTATTACAAGGTCGAGACCTTGGTATATGCTTCAAATTACAAATTCTAAGATGAGTATAGAATACTCTGACTTCTTATCCATACTTTATCCTATAAGAATAAGTTTCAAAAAATTAATATCCAAAATCTATCATATAGCCTTAATTATCCATTCAAAACCTACTCAAATGAGCAAGATCTGAATAGATACCCTAAACGATAGGGTTACCCACTCACCTCAAATGGGAATGCATCTTCATGAAGTCAAAAAAACTAATACAAGTTACATCTAATTGGCTAGCATTATTATTATTATTTATTTTAACCCTCGTGTAAGTCACATGGAAGAATAAATAAAAAATGTCTTGGAAACAAAATAGATTATCACTAACCACGCTAAGGTATTGTCGTGATGTTTTATTACATTATTTCACAAAGTGGACATCTTCTTATTATTTTATTAATGTCCAACTATCTTTTAGCGGGTATTACCGATGAACAAAGATCAAATATTAAGGTAACATTTGAGTATAAAAATTGAGTAAAATAAAAAGGGGTAGATAAGATAAGTATAAAGAGGATTAGATAGTATAATCTTATTATATCATATTTAATTTGCATAGTATTAAACATAAAGTTTATATTAAAAAATTAATTATTTATATTATAAAATAATTTTTTTTTATTTTTTGTAATGTTTAATAAAAATAATATTAATTAACTCAATATTGATTTCTAATGTTTATTTGGACTATATAGTTCTATTAATAATTTCTTTTACATGTAACAGATAGAATGCAACGTGATCTATTGAGCTGCTGTAATAGATCCGTCAGGTAAGAAATAGAATGCTAACAATCCGAAGGTTGTAAAAGAAGCACCGGCTTACTAAAATTTGAATTGTGAAGTTCTTGTATCGTATGCCTCGACCTTGCTAAAATTCACGGACTGATCCTCTGAGGCAGTGAAAGTCCATCTAGTCAATCTTTTAAAATCTTTTCTCCCAAGTCGCTGATCATGAAAAAATGAACAAAGTTCTTCTTCCGATAAATTTTTTTCATATGAAAATGAAGATGCCGACGAAGAACTTAGAAAGTAGGGCTAATATATTTCGATGCAAGTCATCATTTGCTTTTTTATTTTTTTTTTCCTTTCCCATTCCAATGACCTCCATCGGTCATATTTTAAGATAACTACTGCATCGTAACCAGCAGCAACGTAGGGACCAATGCTTATAAAATTAAATCCCTCACAATATAATGGAGCAGTTCATGGTCGAATTGTTTTGTGTGAGCAGGAGTTTTTCTTTTAGAGTATGCATATGCTTGGACCTTGGTAAAATTTATCTGACACTTCCGATGTAGTGAAAGCCAGCTAGTCATTTTTATATTAAGAAAGTATATATATATATATATTTTCCATCAGATAGTAGGTCATGGAAAATGAAGAGGTTGAATTTGTGAAGTAACTTTAGGATATAAAAACGTACATCACGACAAGAACTTAGTGGTTTAGGAATAAAATATATATTTCGGTTAAAATCATTTTAAATCACTCTTTTTGTGTCATAGCCCTAAATGGGGTTTAGTAGAATTGATTAAATTTTTCATATCACATGTGCACCCATAATATAAAAATCACCTTATAAGTTAGAAATTATAAGACTCTAAGTAATTAAACATTAAAGATTCCAATTTTAAAATAATTAATCCACTGTAGAACGTAAATAACTATAGATAACCAATATTTTATAATTCCTCAAAACCACAGAAAATAAATATCTCCTACCAAATAATAAGATTAAGTAGTAACGATCTAAAATTTAAACTTTACTAAAATTATAAAATCTAGATATAAGAATAGTAATTACATTCAATATTCGAACTAGCTATGCAATGTATCTTTAAATTCTATCCTCTAATTGCATCTCGATAGTCGTACTCAACATCGGGTTCTTAGCCCATGCCCAAATAGCTACAAACCTGCAAAAGAAAAACTGTTGGAGAGTAAGATACAAGAGCTTAGTAAGTTATCTATGATATTATACCGATAAGCAAGTTATCAAACAATTAATTAATATACATATAAATGCATAACCAAGTCATATACTAAACAATATATGACATTGACCGATACTGCATACAACATCAAATTTAACACCCTCTAAAGTAAGGGTTAGAGATATCGATACCAATCACCACTGGATTCTAGTACTTAGGGTTCTTAACCATAAATTTAAATTCCATAATTCACTAAATAAATTATCATTTCGAATAAATCCAGTAATACACAAAATCTCAAGTCTAGCAATGAGATAGGCCCCGTAATCCACGCTCACACCATACAACGATGATCTTTAGACTCGACTCCTAGCCACTCATGTTTAGCATCTTCAATGCCAAGTCAACCTACGAGCCAAAGGTAAGGCCTTGTTATATTAATGTTCCTACACTATACTAATTAAATCATGTGGGAATCCATTCCTACAAAGCCTTTTATTACCAACCGTATGAGATAACGACCGAAACATTATATGCAATGCTAGTACTTATACATAATCTATTCAATTTAAGTTGAGTTGTATATGATCAAGTCGATTTATTAAGTGATCAACCAATATCAACAAACCATTCAATTATGCAACAATAAATCAAATAGTCGGTTATTCAGCTATTATGTTTCACAACATTTTATACGATACACAATCAATATTCAGGTACATGCATAACCTAAACTCTCATGCATCAATTTATTAATATTTACTTTAGGTATACTAATTACAAGTACAAAACAAATATAAATTCATTAGGAGTACTCACTCATCCATAGGGTCAATTTGTTAGGGATCATAGTAGTCCATTGATAAATCAATGTCCCTGTCGAGATCATCTAATATTTAGGAAATTTGCAACATAATAAGTAATTGGTGAAACAACTAAACTATATATGTATTTTATAATAACTACTTAAACTAGCTACTTATTTATATAAAGCTTTCGGTTTTAGTATTTTTGTCAATTGCTATAACTCTTTCACTTTAACTTTAATTTTTATAAACTTATAATTGATTTTTATCGTTTTTTGATGTATTTTCACATAACGAGGTCCTTTTTAAATATTATAACTCACATTTTTCATAATGATCTAAAAATATTACGAATTTCATTATTTTGATTTAAATATTTATAAATTATTATTTTAAGCTTTTCTTTATAGATTTATAATTTATTAAATATCTAAATTTTATATTTTTGAAATTTTATTATTTCAAGTCTATTTTATAATAATATACTTATTATACTATTTTTAGGTCAAATACCTATTTGATTCACTTTTTGTTACTTTAATAATTTCCTAAGTAATTAATTATTTTATTATTAATAATTACAAATTTAATTAAAATTATAGGGTGTTGACATGGCACTTTCTAGATGTTCCACGTGTCACTTTTATAGATTTTTCCTATTTTGTAACTTTACCATATATATATATGTTATATTTTATTAAATTTTATAAAATGACCTTAATCTCTTTCTCAAACTCACGGCATACATATATATATATTATATTACTTTATTTAATAAATTAGTATTTTAGGATATTGTACTTACACTATTTAGACATATACATGTACTTATACTGTACTACTAGTATATGTATTTCTATACTTATACATCTACTCTTATACTTAGGTTTTCTTATTTTATTTATACTTATACATATATGTAAATTTACAACATAAACCTAAGTATACTATATACTACACATGTGTACATGTACTATCCATATATATTTATACACTATACATATATATAACCAGACGCATATACATATATATGCATAAATAATGAAAATAAATAAATATACATACTATATAAGCATATATATACATATTGATATATTTTTTATCTTATTATATATGTACGTATAATTGTATAAATACATATATATACATAGGCGCATACATAGACACATATACAAGAAAATAAAATGAATAATATATATAACTTTAATTACATGTACAAATACTTTAATACAAAGAAGAGAAATTACAAAATCAACTATATTACATATTCCCTAAATACATAATATTATAAAAAAAAATACAACAAAATAAATATATATTATATGGGCTACAAGAAATACTAAATACAATATACATACTAAATAATCACCCTTTGTGATATCTTGAAGCTTGTAAACCAAAAACTCTTTTTTTTTTCTTCTTCCACTTTATAGAATTGAAAGGAAAGGAAATAAATAAAAGAAAAACAAATAGGAATTGAGGGAAGGATTCACAGTTTTGAAAAGTAAGTTTAGCATATGTTCTTTTGAGCTTTTTGTTCTCGAGAAGTGAAAGTAAAATTTACCAAGTCAATTAGGACTTCCGATAAGCGAAAATGAGAAAAGAAAAGACAAAAGTAAAAGAAAACAAAAGATAAAGAAAGATAAAGGATAAGGGAAAGTGATTTGACCTTTGTTATGTTATCTAATTTCCTAACCAAGTAATTAGGCACATGCGCTGCTAGTTGTTCTAGAAAGAAACGTGGAAAAAAAAAAAGAAAAAGTAAAG